>CM034543.1:14657668-14765168 GCA_020002185.1 Paraescarpia echinospica | reverse complement strand
AATGCGAACCTACATTCCGACTGCACTTGTCGTCTCGATCTCTTGGATTTCGTTCTGGATAGACGAGCCACATATCGGAGCGCGCATTACGTTGGGCATGTTGACGGTACTAACGACTACATCGCAAAGCGACTTGTTTAACGAGGGCCTGCCTCGCCTATCGTACATTAAGGCGATAGACGTGTGGATGACGGTATGCGACCAGCAACACATATTCTTTTTAACTGAACTATGGAAGCCATTCTTATTTAGCCTAAGGTATTAGCTTTAATTGTCACATCGATCGTATCAAATGTGTGTGTGTGTGTGTGTGTGTGTGTGTGTGTGTGTGTGTGTGTGTGTGTGTGTGTGTGTGTGTGTGTGTGTGTGTGTGTGTGTGTGTGCTTGTGTGCGTGCAAACATGCGTGCTTCCTTGCGTGCCATTTCAATACCCTCCATTTGAATTTCCTAGTGGGAACAACCTAGCGGACGTGTGGGTAAGTCGTAATATGTAACCTTACAATGTGTTGATAGCACTGTTCGGACTATGTTCCAACAAGACAGCGGTTTATCTTCGCCAATTGCAGACTTGCCTCATCTTCGTGTTCGCCGGTGTCTTGGAATTCTGCTTGATGCTCGTCATACAACGGCAAATTTTTCTTGTCGATATAGCAGCGAAGATTAAACTTGTCCAGTTCACTGAGCAACGCAAGGTGAGATGACGGTCGTCATTGTAATAGCGTGGGGCGCTGCAGCGCTGCGGTAAGAGCTTCGGACTATCAACTGGGATAACCCGGGTTCGAATCCTGTGCGACGGTGTCGAACCTTGGGCAAGTTCGTTTACTCTACATTTCTTCAGTTCACTCAGCTGTACCTGGCTTCAGACATTGATGAATATTTGTATACGAATAGTCTTCGCGCATTAATTGCAGCGTGGCTGAATGCTTCCCAGAGAAGTCGAGATGGTGTTCGATTGAACAGGTCTGCCTGGGAGTGTAAAGAGTAAAGCGCTTTGAGCAGTCCTGAAGACTGGATACTGCGTTATAAAAGAACTTACATTTTTTATTCTCCTACTCTTTGGTATGATATTTATAATGTGTCACTGCCTATATTATTGTTCATCCCCGTTTTCAGAATGTGCATTTGTCCTATACACAACAACACTTGTCGCTACACACACACACACACACACACACACACACACACACACACACACACACACACACACACACACACACACACACACACACACACACACACACACACACACACGTACGCACACACAAGTACGCACACACACACACACACACACACACACACACACACATTTGTAATCTATACGAATATATATGTATATATATATATATACATATATATATATATACATATGCATATATATTATGTATATATATATATATATCATGGATAAATAAATTATTGTGAAATTTGTAATCTCATACATGTGGGGTTCAATTATTTTTGGCGGCCATTGTCACTAGCACACCGTATATGTCTTTGCCGTAGGGGGATGTTTCAACCCATCAAAAGTCGCGGCAATTATTGGAAGACACCATAATGCCATGCCAGGTGACACTAGCCATCCAAAACTCGCTTACAGACAACGCATCGGCGAATCCGTCGGGCGCTGGTGACATTGCCACAGTGCCGACTGTGACGATATCGGACGAATACAAGGCTAACCGCTCATCACGTAGATCGTCAGCCTTCGTGCTGCCTGAGCTGATTCGGCGAAGTAGGCGTCAAACGTTGGCAACAGAACTGATTTCTGCCATATCCTATAATTGGACACCTCTGACGCATTGTTACCAAAGAATGTCATTATCCGACATGCCAGTTAGGTGCAGATGGTGTTATGTACATTCTCGCCATCATCGGGACCCGTTGATCGATAACGTCTCCAAGATCCTTTTCCCCCTTAGCTTTGCCGTTTTTAACATTATCTACTGGGGTTACTATTACTTTATAACCTAAATTATAATTAATATGTACGCATTTCATCTGCTCATCAAGTCACCATCTGTCACAGTGTCCGCTGGATCTTCCGTTTGATCGATAGGTGAACTGTGGCAACGATGGGATGTCGTCGGGCAACTGTGTCGAAACCCCCGCGGTGTGTGTTTGGGGGGTGGGTGGGTGGCATTCGACACATTACCAGTATACCATTCTTGCTACTTTGCATATCTGAACCATAAACAAGTGTTAAGACTTTTGTTAAAAGATAACGTTCTCACGTTGAGTGAATTGAAATATATACCCTTTACGTGGATAGTATTACCTTCCACAAGTTAGGTAACGTAAGACCATTTTCAATGTGTTGGATTCAAACCTAATGCTTTTACATGTAAACTACGCCGAAATGAATACGTAGATAAGAAATAACCACCCGTTATCGTAAACATGTGTGTTGAGATATCAACATATAGACCCTATTCTCTTACTTGCCCGTGAAGCCTGATTCGATACCATACAAACTATGTACTACTACTTTGTATATTCACGTTGTAACGACAACGTCAATGTTAGACAAGTCCATTGTAATGAAGTATTGTAGTTCATGTAATAAATCACGAGTTCTTATATAATTAGACGTTTCTGTCATGAAACGTACACACATTAAATCCAGTCGTAATGTTGTACAAGTCTGATGCGACAAGCGTCGAGAACGTCGCCATCCTGTTCCGCTTGGTTGTCTGCCGAGTGTCCATCTTGTCTTCAGCTCACGCTCGCAACGCCCCAATTTCGAACAACTGTTCTAGGTGTCGCAAACATTCATCTATACGTCGCCGCCCATGCGATCAAGTGCGAACATCCTGATATAAAGATTCAGTAACTTTATTGTCCATTTAAAATAACAACAACAACAACAACAACAATAAGGTAACTTCTTTTCTTTTTTCTCTCCAGATGGCTACTGTAAACATCAAAATACTGTAATTTATTGGTTTGTTGCTCCATGAGGGTGTGTCAGCTAGTGATCTTATTATCCTAGCTGATAATCATAGGATTGCAACAAGTAACCACACTATATTCTTACTCCAACGCCACACTAGTAATAGTCGGATGAACCATGTAGGTATGAAAATACAACATTCTAAAGACGGTTCTCAGTTAAAATAATACTGGTAAATGATAAAATTAAAATACTATGATGTTCTCATCAGTCACCTCCATCGCATCATATGGTAGGGAAGCACAACAATTTAGTTTCGGATGTCGTAATTGAAAAGCCTCCCTCTCTCTCTCCCTCCCCCCCTCTCTCTCCGTCTCTCTCCCTCCGTCTCTCTCCCCCTCTCTCTCTCCCTCCCTCCCTCTCTCTCTCCCTCCCTCTCTCTCTTCTCTCTCTCTCACACACACACACGCACCCTTTCTCTCTTTCATTCTCACTCACTCACTCATTCACTCACTCACTCACTCACTCACTCACGCATTACTTGACCGGGACGGTCGTATGGGTATCCTCCTCACTCTAAATCTGCATAGGTCACGTTTGTCTTCTGCGGTGCACAGCAGGGTTTGTATGGATAGACTAGTCCATTCTAAGATGTTACTTAGCCAGTTTCTGTAGCGTAATATACGGTATGGAGCCGGAGACCCAGTGCAGACGAACGGCTATTTTGTGTACTGTAGATTATGTTAATGATGTGTCGAGTTGGTCTGACAGCATGGTCGAGTGAAATGCGAACCGATATTGTATGACAAGCAGAACAACAACAAAGCGTTTCATACCGTTGTTTAATGTAAGAATATGAACAATGAATCAAGCAAACGTAACATGGTGACTAGAAGCGAGTTCGTAACTTTGTGCATTACGGCTATAATTGAAACTGTGGTTGTTGCCGCTACTCGCTAACGACACGAATAATATTGCAAATGACTACGTCGAGCATTCCGCCGTCCAGTTCCCTGAATATAAACGACAAAGCTGCAGATAAATGGCGCTACTCAACGAAAACGAGTATGCACCCTGTTTTCATAGGCGACGAAGCTGTGAAAGTCTTCGATACATTCCAGTTTGCCCAGGAGGAAAGCGAAGACAACATAGAAGACGTGCTGAGAAAGTTCGAGGAATACTGCAGTCCTGGACAAAACACTATTTATGAACGATATACATTTCAGTGTAGAAATCAGGAGGCATGTGAAACAGCGTTACAGTACGTGACAGAACTCCGACATGCTGCAGAAACTTATGAGTTTGAGCGCATTACAGCAAATCAAATAATCTGAGACCGATTTGTGCTCGGTCTACGCGATGCAAAGGTACACGAAAGACTGTTTAGGGAGAAAGACCTGAGACTTGTGAGAGCTCAAGAGATGGTTCAAGCGGCCGAAGCAGCCAAAGAACAGACACAAGGATGTCGGGAGAACAGTCAGTATGTGCCATGAGAAAAAGTGCAAGTGTCCGAGGCCAGTGGGACAAGGCACGTGGTGGCTACAAACAGGGACGTTAACCAGAATAATCGTGACAGAGATTCGAAAAGGAGAGATTGCAAGTATTGCTCATACAAATACGAAGGAAACAAATGTGCAGCATATGGAAAACAGTGTCGCAAGTGCGGCAAGCTCAACCACTTTGAAAGCAAATGTGAGCTGAGACATGTGAAGCAAATTCAGGCTTCAGAGTCGAACCATGAATACAATGTTGGAACATTGTCAGTTAATAGTGTAGGGAAGAAACACCGAGCAGTAATAACTATGAAAGTTGGTGACAATGGCGTGCCAGTGCCATTCTAGATAGACAGTGGCTCAGAATGTTGTGTGCTGCCATGACACGAATATGTCAGAGTGACCTGTGACAGATTGCTGACCAAGCTGAGGCCAGTAAAAACCGTTATGTGATGTACAACGGAACACGCGAAAAATCGGAAATCAAAAATAAGAATATTGAAGATCAACGATTCGTTCCTTTGGACCATGTGTTCACCGTGCAGGAAAGGACGTTAACTGCGAGCACTTTGAAAACCAACTACACCGATGTGTTTCAAGGCTTGGGAAGACTCCAGCATAACTATGCAATTCAGATTGACGAATCTGTGAGACCAGTGGTGCACGCGCCGAAACGTGTATCCGTACCAGTGCGCAAGAAGCTTAACGAACTGGTGAGCGAAGGAGTGTTAGCGCCAGTCACACAAGCAACGGACTGAGTGTAAAGATAGTGGTTGTTCAGAAACCAAACGGAAAGATAAGAATATGCCTAGATCCGAAAGATCTAAATAACACAATTAGACGTGAATACTACTCCATGCAAACAATCGAAAAGGTCAGTACCAGGCTGAAGAATGCCAGAGTGTTGACCGTGATAGACGCAATGAGCGGGTACTGGCAAATACCCTTGGATGAGAAATCTAGTATGTTGACGTGTTTCAACACACCATTCGGTCAATACCGATGGCTGAGAAAGCCTTTCGGCATTAACTCTGCACCCGAGGTCTGGCAACGCACGATGAACCAACTGGTTGAAGGTCTGAAAGGCGTAGAAGTAATTCACAATGATTTCCTGATCGTAGACTGTGGTACAACTGATGAGGAGGCCGAGTCGGATCACGACAAGGACCTACGAACGTTCTTGTAGTGGGCTAGAGAGCGAAATCTCCGACTAAATGCCAAGAAGACCAAGCTCAGGATGACATAAGTTCCATACATTGGACATCTGCTAACACGTGAAGGACTTCGAGCAGATACGAAGAAAGTCGAGGCAATCGAGAAGGTACCAAGACCAGAAGACACACCAGGCAATGCAGAGGCTGCTTAGGTATGTAAACTACCTTGCAAAGTTTGTGCCACATCTGTCTGACAAACTTGAACCCCTGAGGCGACTGATGGACAAAGACACAGAGTGGAGTTGGCTGAGAACACATCAGGAGGCATTTGACCTCATGAAGAAGGAGCTCACAAGTACCCCAGTACTCCAGTACTACAATGTCAGAAAGCCAGCGTGCATCCAGTGCGACGCTTCAGAAAGAGGTCTCGATGCAGGATTTCAGTAGGATGGGCTTCCTGTGGTATATGCATAAAAAGCACTGACACAGACAATACTCTCAAATCGAGAAGGAGTTACTAGCTATAGTGTTCGCCTGCGAGAAGTTCGACCAATATATGTACGGAAGAGAGAAGGTGTAAGTGCAGAGTTATCACAAGCCATTGGAAGTGATCTTCAGGAAACCTCTCGTGACTGCACCCAAGCGATTGCAACGCATGCTGCTGCGACTCCAACGCTATGGTTGGATGAGACATACACGCGTGGGTTAGAGATGTACATCGCGGACACGCTGAGCTGTGCATACATTCCGGGTGAACCAAGTGTTCACTCTGTTGCAATAGAAACAATAGACATGACAGAAGGACTGTCAGTGTCTTCCAAACGGCTGGAGGAGCTGCGAGCAGCCACTGCCAGTGACTGTGCCCCCCATAAGCTGATGCAGGTGACAATGAAAGGCTGGCCTGCACAGAAGTCTGACAGTGACCTGGACATTCGTGCATATTACAATGTACGACATGAACTGGCTGGTGTATACAAAAACTGCAGGACCGTAGTGCCGAATAGTTTACGCAAGAACATCATCGCCACGGTACACCGTTCGCATCAGGGTATACAGGGTTGTATACGCCTCGCCAAATATGCTGTGTATTGGCCTTTGATGAAACAGGCGATCACTGATTACGTCAGTCAGTGTATTGTGTACAACACACACAGACCAGAACAGTGTAAAGAGCCCATGATGCCTCACGACGTTCCAGGCAAGCCTTGGGCGAAAGTTGGTGTTCAGAGAGTTGGCGCAGAGATGGGACTTCGAGCACATCACGAGCAGTCCGAGATACCCCCAGAGCAAAGGGCAGGTAGAACGAGCAATAGAGACGGTGATGAACCTCGTGAAGAATGCGATGAAAGATGGCTGCGACGTCTAAATGGCGTTGCTGAACTTTAGAAACACTGTGCGTGAAGGTTACAGTACGTCTCCCGCACAGCTGTTGTTCGGTCGTCGATTCCGAACACGGTTCCTTATTCAGCGCAGCATGCTGATACCAGAGATTGCTGCTAACGTGTCTCGCGACAGGAGAGCTAGCAAGGATGCTCAAGTAGAACACCACAACAGGTCAGCACATGACTTGAAACTTGAAACCGATAGCACCGGGTGATGCTATACGTATGAAGTTGCCAAGTCAAGATGGACGCATGGCGAATGCACGAAGAAGCTCTCAAACCGGTCGTACGTCGTTCTAGTTGAAGGTCGTATGTGCAGACGCAACCGACGAGCTCTACGTGTGGTAGTCGAGTGTCCACCGCTTCCAGTGAGTGAGCCCTGGAAGACAGTTCGACTCCTCTGCCACGAGAAGCGAACGATATATCGCCTGTCGCACCGCCTCGTGCAGACAGGACGACGCCGATTGAAGATCCTGTGCTGACTCATGACACACCGCCGAGAAAACAACCTGTGTTGATGCAAAACACACCATCGCCACGTGTGGACCTAACGCTTGTGCGCAGAAGCACACGTGTCCGAAAGCTGCTTGATTATCGGTAGAGACTTGGCTAGATAGTTTGTCTTTAAGAACTAGAGTTATTATTGACTTTCGCCTTTGTAAAAGGAAAGGGATGTAGCGTAATATACGGTATGGAGCCGGAGACCCAGTGTAGACGACCGGCTATTTTGTGTACTGTAGATTATGTTAATGATGTATCGAGATGGTCTGACAGCATGGTCGAGTGAAATGTGAACCGGTATTGTATGACAAGCAGAACAACAATAAAGCGTTTCATACCGTTGTTTATTGTAAGGACGTGAACAATGAAACAAGCAAACGTAACAGTTTCTTTTTCTCTTTGGGCTGCCATGTACGACAGTTGTTACGACGGTGGTAAAGCGGGAGCTGTGCCCCAACTAGGAGCACAACGTCGATTGAATCCACGCCGATTATCGAAACGAGCCAGCTGTAAGCAATAGTAACATTTGCAAACGTCCCGATATCAACTCGCGCAAATGATTGTTGGCGCTAATAGCACGCTAACCATTTTAGTTGGATATGTGGTGTTGTTGATACCATAGGATTGATTTACATTGTTTCACATGCATGGCTTCGAGCATTTTTCTTACCACAGAAAGTGCTAATTTGATACTCATTTTATCATGGAATAAACCTTCACTGTCCTGTGCCAGGAGGAAGAAAAAGAGGCAGGCATAGGAAGATATGGGAAGACAACATCCAGGAGTGAACTGCTTTGACCTTCGGCAACTCCCGGAGGGCGGCAGAAAACCTAAAGAGATGGGGGATATGTCAGAAATTCATCAGACGCGCCCCAACAACTATCTGGTTATGGGATAGTGAGTGAATGAGTGTGAAACTTTCATTGTAACTAAAGTGGTGCAGCTAGTTATTCCAAGGCAGTTAAATAATGCTATTTTTCTATTCAATTTGATTAATCGATAATGTCGAATATTCTTCGTGCATTAATTGCAGCGTGGCTGAATGCTTACTAGATCAATGGAAATGGTGTTCCATTAAACAGATCTGCAAGGGAGTAAAGTATAAAGCACTTTGAGCAGTCTTGGGGACTGGATACTACGCTACATAAGAAATATTTTTTTTATAAATCATAGAAACACAAGAAGCGATGACGTAGTACGTACATTGAGACTGGGTTTGGGAATAGGAGTTGGTATTGGGGCGCTCGCAAAAGTCTACGTTGAAAAACACCACTATTTTAGGATTTACTTCTTAAATAAACACACTCCCGCTGAAAATCGCACAATAACACGCACACTTGCTTGCACACTGATTTCAGACCATTATATTAGATAGGAATATATTTGGAAATGGAAACTTACTACCAAATGAAAACAATGCCTTTGGAGTACTTTAAATTAATATATTTCTAATTTAACACCACTCTACTAATTTATTGGAATATTTGTTTAAATTAGAGTTACAGTTCTTTATTACATTTCTACGACAGCAGAACCTCTGACATGTTCACGTCTATCGTAAGAATTGCGCAGGCGCAATGACGTCATTATATTTGTTTGCTTCCTGCGCGTTCTTCGACAGAGGCAAACTTCTATTACACGAGATATCAATTCAGCACAAACACCACAATTTATGCGATGTTGGAAGGTGTTTAAGTAATGCTTGCATTGCACTAAATCGCCTACACGACTCCAGTAAGTATGTTACATTTACACTTAGAAACACGTAAGGATGTAATATAACTATAGTATATACATAGTACTAACAGTCTTGGTTTAATCTAGCCTGTTTTCAACTGTTTTAACCAGATTTTAATTAATTATTTGGCGCACAGACAGCTACATCACAACACATGCATCACAGAGCTTTCAAGGGACTAGCCCATTAAAAAGTAGTAAAAGAGTATACGAACATGTGATCAAACATTCTAACCGCGCACCTTTCTGCCGCGTACATTTCTGTCTCTGATAATTCTGTTCCTGACGCTTATGACATTACGGTTTTGATGAACTCTGCCTCTGTCAGTCTGGTATGTCGTGCATGTAGAGTTTGGCCATGGATAATTCTGCATTTATAATTTGAGCCTAGAAGGTGTTGTTCCATCACGTTTGAACTCCGGGTTTTACACACATAATTGTGACTTACACTTTCGCACACACATACGTCCGTCATCTGCTTCAGCCGGAAATGACTCGACATTTTCCCGCTGGCGCCCTGGCGTGTCTGGCTGTAGTGTGTCTTCTTCACCCACTGAGGTAGGCGCCGGCTATGCTGTGTGAAGTGGAGGATCAGCAGAAGGGTGTGTGTACGTGTGTATATGTATGTATGCGTGTATGTACACATACATTCATGTAGGGGAGATCGGGGCAAAGCGCCCCCCAAGAAAACAATTGTTATTGTGTACATATTTTAAAATTTGTTTAAATACATGACACCGAGAATCACCACTGAAACTGGTCTAATCGATGCAACCAGTTTCGTTCCAGCGAATTGACATGTTTTGGTCCTGCAAAGCACCCTCTGCAATATGTCCATTTTGCCCCATCTCTGGCGCAAAGTGGACAATCTTTGAGTGACATCAAAAGCCAACCCAACCAAGCTAGAAAACGAACGAAAAACGGAACGAAGACGAAATCGTGATCTAGTCATAAACAACACTTCTTAAACATCGCGTGAATAAAGTATTACTGTTCAACGGATTCACACATAAAACGTGTTGCATTCAAGTTTTATTATCAGTAACTGTAATGGTAACTGCGATAGCTAATATGGTAAACATTCTTAACATAGCTAATAGCAAATTAGATGTACTTAGATGGCCTTACATAACTCAACAAACATGAACGTGTCACTGGTTGTTGTTGACTTTAAACTGGTTTGCACAGATCACACACAAAAGCACGTTCGTCGTTCATCGATGCCGCTGTATGCATCATAAGCCTACTAACTGCAGGGCAAACAACGGATAACTGCATTGACTGAAATGATAAGCATTCTTAATGTAGCTAAAAGCAAGTCAAACGTACGTCACTGTCCTTACTTAACTCAATAAAGACGAACGTGTAACTGGTTCGTGTCGACTTTAACATGTTTTGAACAGACTACACACAGATGTTCGTCATAGTCATAATCATAGTTATCGACGCCGCTGCATGCATCGTGGTCCCACCGATCGCAAGATACTCAGCGTGACCAGCTCTCGTTCGGTTTGGAATGAGATTACGACGAGGTACAATACAAGCACAACAGATCCTCCTCATCATCAATGTCATCACGCTGAAACAGCCTTCTTGATCGCTTTTGTTTCTTGTGACTAGGTTCAGGTTTGAGTTTCGCTTTTGCGTTATCACCGTTGACTTTGTTTGGTCTTTGCAATTCTTTCCGTTGTTTCTCAGCTTTCTTTATCTTCTGCAACTGTTCCTTTTCTTCTCTGATGCGAACGTCCTTTTCCAATTCTTCCTTATGAGACGTTCCGGTTATCACACAGGTTTTCCTCTTTTAAGACCTTTCTTTTTCACAGTGCGTTGGTTGATTTGGTGGATTGGAACAATACTCCTCCGGAGAGACGTACGATGTGGATTCTGTTGGATGTTCGGTGTCCAATATATCGCCGCGATATGTTCCATAGAGTGTGGAAGGCGCTCCAACAAGTTTTCGCATCTGGTCGAGTGTGATGACTTTTCCTGGATGATTTCTAAGTGACATGTTTTGGAATTGTCCAAAATTTGTGCTTAGTGGCTGCATGAAAGTTCCGTCAAGAAGCTGAAGTTTATGCGACATGTGCGGTGGGATCGTGAGCATCATACTATCCGTCTCCCTCCACATATGTATTGCTTCAATGCTCTTTGTGTGCGTCTTGTGCCCATCTAAGATGAGCAGAACTGGACCATCCTTTGATGGCTTCACACTTGCGATGAAATGCTTCAGTCACTCAACAAACAGGCGTGTTTGCATCCATCCGGATGGGTGGTACAGAGATTTACATCCGGAAGGCAGGCCGTTCTCTAATTGCTGGTTGCTTCGTTGCTTTAGGAAAATGACACCTGGTGGTACATAATGTCCGGCAGCACTGAAACACATCACTCGTCATAAGTGTCCTTCATTATGCAGAGGTCAGCAGTCCCACCTTTTTGCCCTTAATAGCAAGCAATTTTCCTTGTTTAGTTGCAACGGTGCAAAATGCCGTTTCATCGACATTATAAATCCTAAACGAACCAACTTTATATTTGTCAATAATGGCCTCTAAATTGTCAAAAAGGTGGTGACTTTTTCAAGGTTGAAACCTTTTGTCCATGCGGCAGTGGTAGCATCTGGAGACCGAACGGTTATCTGGGGGTGCCTTTATCTGAATGCTGCTATCCATCCCTCACCAGCCAGTTCACTTTCCACATTAAATGGATGTGGTACATCATTCTTCTCTGCAAACTGAAACGCTTATCGACAATCCAAACATCCTCGATTTAAGTTCAAGGATATGGTCACACAACTGAATTAGCGGAAGAGCTTTACGAATTGCAAACGACATTGACGTCAGTCCAGGAGACATTAAAAGAAAAAGACACACGCATCGGCGAGTGAAAGGCTCGGGAGATCTCCTTGGAGGAGGAAGTCGACCGCCACGTCCAGTACACGAGGCGGCCGAATATTCTCTTCCAGGGGATCCCTGAGACCCGAGGCGAGAACACTACAGAAAGTCGTCTCCATTATCAACAGTGTCATGGAAGTGACATCTCCTCTAGAAGTGCCATAAATCGCAAGCAACCACAGGATTGGCCCTGTGCGCGAGGGGTCATTCGGCCTCGCGTTACAATTGTTCGCTTTGAGCAAGAACAGATGAGAGACCAGGTGTTCCGACAAAGAAAATTCCTGAAGAAGCATCAACCGGACCGCATACATTAATGAAGATTTGAAGGCTCGGAGAGCAACGCTGGCATATGAAACCCGAAAATTGAAGAAAGAAAAGAAGATTGGAGATTGCTAGACTTTCAACGGAAAGATACTCGTCAAGAAACTCAACGGCGCCGTTGCTGAGATCAAGTCCAAGCAGGATTTGAACGTCTATTGAAAGATGAATCCCTTCACGTCTACCATTTTGGGCACACATTACTTTTGGTTAGATATAATGACTACCTTATGGGTATTATTTCTTTGACTGTTATCATGAAATGGTATTTTATATTAATTGTTTTGTTTACTCGGGCAACATATTTCTTCAATGATCATACCCGACATATTTGTATACTTATAATTTAATGGGCACATACGTTTGTTGCGCGAGTGTGGTTCTTTTCTCTGCTACTATAAATACAAGTCGATCGAGACTTTACCAGACTTTATTTTAACGTCTTAACGACTCCGAAACTTGAACGTAACTGCCCGTTCCACGAGGTCCACGTTAAGCACACGCGAACGTAAACGCGTAAACAAGCGCATGGATGCATATGTCCGTAACACCATTTACCCTTCTACGAGTTCTTGACTGCCATGTCAAGAGCGCTTGATATAACCATTGTAAATGTATAAATTGACATTGTATATAACAGTACTGAATGCTTCAAGAAATTCAGTAACCGACATACCGTCAGATTCACTAAAGCACTAAAGAGCATCACTTTATGACATTAAAGTTAATATAAGAATTCAGCGCAACTTTCTTGCTTCCAATAATGTTAATTCTGTATCATCCCCCTCCAAGTGGTCGCCAGTCTGAACTTATACCTTGGACTCATGAGCACGTTGTGGTCCCTTTACTGGTTGTAGTAGTACTACATGGACCACGCTCTCTTTCCCCGTAGTGGTGGGTCTGATTTTTACCACCACGTCGCTTACGATTTCTTCCACCGCATAGGGTATCTTCTCCCACAACATTTGTAATTTGGGCGTTTTCCCGATGGTCTTAGCCGGGTTATATAACAAAACTGATGTTCCGACTTGCAATTTCCTTTCCCAAGCATGTCGGTCGTATTGTTTCTTTTGGCACCTGACCATTTCCCGCATGACTTTTACGCACTGTTTCCTCTAACTGATGCACATATGACACAGGTCAGGTGAGGCTGGACTTGTCGTTTCTTTGTCGGGTTTTGCTATTAATAAATAGCTAGGCAACTGCAGCTCTCGGCCGAACATCATGCGGTTGGACTTTCACCGGTAGCTTCATGCACGACCTCACGGTAGGCCATGTATACAATTGGAAGATGATGATCCCAATCCGACTGGTCGTCCGCGATGATCCGACGGAGCGTTGTCTCGAGGGTGCGGCTAAAACGTTTCACCATCCTGTCGTTCTGAGGACGCCATGGTGAAGTCCTTGTCTTATCGATTTATAAAAAAAAACAGCACAATTCATTGAAGAGGGCGCCCTCGAATTCGCGTCCTTAGTCCGAATGCAGGAACCTAGGAAGGCCAAATGTGGAGAAGAAATTGCTCACAATATGGGTGGTCACTGTTTCTGCTTTGTGGTCTACAACATGGTAGGCATCTACCCATTTTGTGAAATAATCTTGAATCACAACAATTAATCGGTTCCCTGACGAGAATTGTATCCTCTTTTTGGGCTCTAGTAATGGCCTCCCTCCATGACACAGTCGACGGAAAGTCGTCCGTCGACACTTTGGCACAAGTTGTTGTCGTTCTAGAGCGAATCCTTTGCGTTCTTCCGTACTTCTTCCCGTTCGAGACCACTTAGGTAGGTAGGTAGCGGGATTAACAAAATGGCAGTACTGATGCCGCATGCGCAAAACATGCTCTGTCGTCCTATAAATACTGATGTTTATGGCAATGCCTGCAGGTATCCTGACATGGCATGCAGGTCAGTGCGTCACAGTTTCTATGTGCTGATCCAGATCGGTGCAGAATGTCGAACTAGTAGACACTAAGACGTTCTAACCAGCGTGCGACCTGCCTCTCTGGTTCCTTAAAGGTGAGCAACCACTTGAGAGCTCCATGATCGGTGCGGATGAGAAACTGACAGTCACTTGCGTCAGTGTCAAGCACAAACTGGTGTCCAGGCAAAGGGTAGCCCATAATAGGAGCCGACGTCAGTCGATACTTGACGGTGTTGAAAGAGTCTTCTTGCTCAGCTCCTCTTCTATGCATCCCTCCTTTCTTGTTCACTTCCGTCAACGGCGAAGCAATTGCAGCGAAGTTCTTCACATATTCTCAGTAATATTCGGCTAGACCTAAGAATGCTCTCAAGCTCTTAATTGATGAAAGACTCGGCCACCCCTTACGGCTGATATCTTTGCAGGATCGGTGGCTCCTCCTTCCTTGCTGGCAAATGGCATTTTTTTAGGTGTCAGTAACCTTCCGTAAGACTTTCTCCAATCGTTCTAGATGTTTCTGGTACGAATTTGCAACTACGACGATGTCGTCTACGTAGAGCACGACAGATTCCCAATGTAGTCCATCTAGTACAGTCTCCTCTCGTCTTGCGAACGTATTTGCGTAGTCCAAAAGGCATCAAACGGAACTCGGGTACAAAATGCAGTCTTCTTACGATCCTCTGTCTATTTCTACCGGCCAACATCATTAAGTCGACAATAATCGGCACAAAATCGCACACTTCCGTCCTTCTTCTTCTTCACCAGTAACGATAGGAGAAGTCCAGGGGTTGGTATAGGGACATATAATATCTTGTTGAAGCATTTTGTCGATTTCCCTCTTTACTGTCTTCTCCGTGCCTAAGGGCTCCCGTCGCGGGCGTTGTTTTATAGGTAAATTATTCCCTGTTGATGATATGTTTAACACTGTCGGTTCTGCCGAATGGTTTGTTTCTCGTTGCAAAGACATTTTGATAATTATGGATGAGGCGCCTGAATTGCCTTAATTCATCTTCGGAGAAACCATCCCCCACGGTGGGGATGAGTTGTTCCAATTCTTTTGTCAATTCAGCCTCGTGACAAACAGCTGATTGTTCAGAATCTTCCACGGTGAATATATTGGTATTTTCTACAGGCGTAAAATTCGTCACATCTTCCCCCTTTGGAATTACAATTTCTCGGTTGAGTTGATTTATCATGCGTATAGGCAATTTTCCTAAGTTGTTCCGAACCAAAGTGCCTGCTATCCCAATTTTCCTGCGTTCCACGAATAGCCTTGCTGCCGAAATAATTCGCTGTATCTCAAGAGATTTTCTGTGCCTGAAATTACCGTCTCACTTTTCGCTGGCAGATTTACGCTTTCAGCTGTCCGTACCCGACACACTCTAGTTCGCGTGTTGGCAAATTTACCATCGTCATCCTTACTCAACATGTCGAGCTTATGGGAATCCCAGTTCCATATCGCCCGGTAGCACCTGAGAAAGTCCACATCCAAAATAACGTCTTCTTGGATGTCTGCCACGATGGATTGATGCAACCATCTTTGATTATTGTGTTCTACTTCCAAATCACATCGTCCAAATAACATTAATGGATGGTCATTTACTAATAGCATTCTAATGTTTTCGGGTCAGTTCGACACGTTGCGCCAGAAACGTGTCAAATATCTTCTTCGTGACGAAAGAGCGCTCCGCTCCCGTGTCGACTAAGCATGTTGATGGTTGCTGTACACGTGTTTTTTTAGAGTGGTGCTAGTTTCCCTACCGCGTGTAGATTGCTGATGATACACTGTTGACATCCTGTTGTACAGTATCTCTCGTGACTCCGTGAGACGGGGCCGACAAGCCAGTCCCACCGTTCACCAAGCAAGTAATATTCACCGACGGTAAGACCTCCCACTCCTCGCCGAGTAAATCCCCACCACCACAGTGTGGAGTGTAGCACTGCACTCGGCCACAACGACGTCGCCTTGCCCGGAACTCGACACTCCCGCACCGGCATCAATTTCCAGTGGGACAAGCCCCTCCCGGCTGTCCCGCTCCGTTAACCTATCCATCTGTACTAGACTAGGTCTAGAGCGCTTTCAACCATCCACCGATGCAGTGATGAGTGGAGCACCGCACTCGGCAACAACAACGTCGCCTTGCCCGGAGCTCGATAGTCCCTCACTAACACCAATATCCAGTGGGACAAGCCCCTCCCGACTCTGTCACCCCATCAGCCTCAACTCCACTCGAGCCCTGCCCACCATCCACCGACGCAGTGTGGAGTGGAGCACCGCACTCGGCAACAGCGACGTCGCCTTGCCCGGAGCTCGACAGTCCCTCACTAACACCAATATCCAGTGGGACAAGCCCCTCCCGACTCTGTCACCCCATCAGCCTCAACTCCACCCGAGCCCTGTCCACCATCCAACGATTCAGTGTGGAGTGGAGCATCGCACTCGGCAACAGCGTCGTCGCCTTGCCCGGAGTTCGACCCTCCCTCACCGGCACCAATGTCCAGTGGGACAAGTCCCTCCCGGCTGTCCCGCTCTGCTAGCCCATCCACCTGTACTAGACTAGAACACTCTCCACCACGAACGCCCAAGTCTTTTGTGCAATATGTATATTATACCATTGTAGGTATTATAATAGAAGAGTGCGCTACATTTGTCGGCGTTCGCAATGCCAATTACCGTTCGCCGTTCAAAATCTGTATCGTTACAATGCGACGCCAAATCCAACTTCCACGAACACAACTATATTCCCAAATGAATACACTTTCACAATACCTGTATTTTACTCAACATAGCCTTGTACGTATTATCGGAAGTGGTCATTAATCACGGCACAAATCAGATGATTGTTCTAGTGTTTAAGTATATATGTGTATATAAGTATGATCGTGAAGATCTACTGAGAATCAGGGAATCCATGAACTGTGAGTACAAACCAAACTTCATCTTGGAGGACACATTTTCTGTTGACAACACGGGGGCGCACTCCGTAGATTTCGCCGGCACAGCCTTCGACCACCACTCCCTGCTATCGTTCTAGCAAATGTGCGATCACTGAGGAACAAAACAGACGAACTCTTTCACCTGTTGACTTACAAACGAAAAATAAGAGACGACCCCTGACGCGGCAATGACACCCCTTTGGTAATGTTCTGTTTAGAGCGGACCGATCGAGCGAACTGACGGACAAGCAGCGGGGTGGTGGCGTGTGCTTTCTTGTGAATCGGCGGTGGTGTAATGACACTCAGTTTGTCTCTTCTTCGTGTTCTCGTGAACTGGAAACTCTAACTATCAATTGCATGCCGTTCTATTCCCCGAGAGAGTTCTCTTCGGTCGTGCTGTTGGGTGTTTACATTCCCCTGATGCCAGTGCTACCAAGGCAGTCAGCCAGTTGGCTGCTCAGGTGGTGGCAGCAGAATCGACTCATCCTGACAGCGTAGTCATCATTCTGGGTGACTTTAATCACACAGATTTTAAGAAGGTACTGCCCAGGTACAAGCAGCACGTAGACTGTGCCACACGCAATAGCAAGGTCCTGGATCACTGCTACACAGTCTTTAAGGATGCGTACCGTGCCACCACCAGAGCTCCCCTCGGGGAGTCTGATCACGCAACAGTCGTCCTCATCCCTACGTACCGACAGAAACTGAAAACGTTGAAGCCATCAAAGAAGACTGTCAAGAAGCGGACGGACGAGTTGACTGCTGCTCTTCGTGGATCCCTGGAGTGCACAGATTGGGACATGTTTAAAGAGGCATGTCCTGACCTAGACGTGTACGCTGACACCGTGACATCCTACATCACCTAGTGTAAGGAGCTGTGCACGGAAACAAAGACTGTCACCCTGTATGGTAACGATAAACCTTGGTTCACCAGGGACATCAAGCAGTAACTGGCGGAGAAGAACGCGGCGTTCATCAGCGGCAGCAAGGAAGAATTCAGGAGAGCTAAGCTCAGCATTTAACACCACCATCCCATTCAGGCTGTTCGATAAACTTTCATTGTTGAATGTACATCCTGCCATGTGTCACTGGGTCCTTTCTTCTTCACATGCCACAATCTGTCAGAGTCAACAACTCTATCTCCAGACCTCTTATCCTGAATACATGTGCCCCACAAGGTTGTGTGCTATCCCCCTTCCTGTTTACTATCTTCACAAATGACTGTGTCTCCGTGGACCAATCGGTCCTTGTGATCAAGTTTTCTGATAACACTACTGTGGAGGGCTGCATTGAGAATGCGGATGAGACGCCATACAGGGAGGAAGTTCAGAGAATGGTTGGCTGGTGTGCGGATAACAATCTCGAATTGAACGTTTCAAAGACTAAAGAAATGATTGTTGATTTTAGTAAAAAGAAGACTCCCATCCACCCTCTTTCGATAAATGGCGTGGAGGTCGAGCAGGTTGAATCGTTTAGATTCATTGGAACAACAATTTCAAACGAGACCAGAAGGTGCACAAACACACTGTAATTTACAAAAAAGGCACAACAACGCCTGTTCTTCCCGAGGCAGCTCAGGAGATTCGGCATTGCTCAGGAGATTATGATACGATTCTACCGCGCAATCATTGAAAGTATCCTTACTTTCTCGATTGTAGTGTGGTTTGGCCGCGCCAGTCAGGAGGAGAAACAACGGCTAGAAGTTATCGTGAAGGGCGCATCTAGAATCATTGGGCGCGAGTTGCCATCCATTGAAAATATTTACCATGTTACTGTGCGCGAAAATCCAAGAGCATTGTACGGGATACTACCCACCCAGCCAACCATCTCTTTGAACTTCTCCCCTCTGGCAAGCGCTATAGAAGTATTAAGACAAGGACCACTAGACTTTAAAATGGTTTTTATCCGCAGGCTGTGAGTCACTTAAATCGCGGATGCTATGATGCGGTTTTTAGTCGGTTTACATTTTATGTCGCCATGCTAAATTATTTATTTATTATTAACTTGACTACATGTATGTACGTACTTTCTAACTGTCAGCTTAGTTTTTATATCGTCAGCTAATTTATTGATTCATTTATTTATTATTTATTTAACTACATGTATACTTTTTAACATTTTAGGTAATGTTCAGACGGTATTAATATTATGTTATCAAGTTTGCTTTATGTCAATAGATGTACTAGTGTCTTAAAATATGTTGGCAGTTGGCGATGGTTTAAATTTAAACTAGTTTTAGCATAGTTTCATAATGTTTCTGATTGTATATTTTGCGGGTGCATGATGGGGGGCAGGGGAAACAAGCGTGCATTTACGTTGACGCCACAACGCCAAGAATTCCTCGTACATTTTAAATGCTACTTGATAATAAACAGTGTGAATCTGAATCAACTTCTGATGTTAATTTTTGCGAATTTGTTACGTACTCACTACTCCGCGTAAACAAATGTGCCCACATTGCCCCGCCTGACCACTATGCCCCATACGCTTTACCCCACATTCGCTGTCGTAACAAATGTGAGTAATTCCCATACGCTATTCCGCGAACATTGTTCATAACTTAGTTTTACCTACACATACATGTAGCAGATCACACGCTTGCAAGCGATTCCAATATTTCTGACATTTACGACTAGGAAAAACGTTCAAAAAAACGAAAAAATCGCCAGAAAATACACTAAAAGCGACGGACCGCCAGAACGTAAAAATGACGACTGATTTGGCACGCGAAGGTAGTGATATCAACTAGTGTTTTATAACATCAACGTTAGATGATGCAAGTGGTCTGAGCTTAAAATTTTACTGTCCGCTTTACCCCGATGGCCGCTTTGCCCCGATCTCCCCTACCTATGAACATACGCATGATTTTGGTTCACTGTTTTGGAGTAGGGTTGCTGAAATGTAGGTGTATTTATTCACCCTCAGTATATATCGCCAGTGATTTCTTTAGTTGATGTACAGCACTATATACGTAGGCCATATGTATGTTTGAGTATGTATGTATGTATGTATGTATGCACGTATGTACGCACGTACGCACGTACGTTCGAACGCACGCACACACGCACGCATGTACGTACGTACGTACGTACGTACGTACGTACGTACGTATGCATGCATGTATGCATGTATGCATGTATGTATGTATATATGAACGTCCGTACGCACAAGTGTACGCGTGTACGTATGTAATTGTGAAAATATGTATGCATATACTTATGTACTTACGTATGTACATATGCACGTACGTATGTATTTACATATGTACCTACGTATGTATGTATGTGCGTATGTATGTATGTATGTATGTATGTATGTATGTATGTATGTATGCACACACATAAATGTATGTGATACAGTGTAATGCATACGTATGCATCCTATGGTGTTATCTCATGTTTCCAGTGCAGCGGAGATGGTACAAACCAGCACTACACTAGAGCGACTTTCAGAATTCAAGCGTCTTCAGAAGTTGCTACAAAGTAGCGAATACGACGGAGAGATTAGGCCTAATTCGTGGATTGGTGCGTGGTACACACTCGTTAACATAGTTTTAAAAAGTGCATACCATTTTGGTAAAATCATGATTTAAAAAACTATTTTATTAGTAATCTCATATTTATGATTTGTTTTTGTGATAAAGGAAGTTCTACTTCAATTAATTTGGTAGATTCAGAATGAAATCGTGCTAAAAGTGTTACGGGCAATAAAATCAATATACACAAGAACATAATAATCAAAGAAAACAGTGAAAATGTTTGTGGTTGACAGTATATTTATGTTTAAGTTACATTTATAAACATCACAAGGCGCTCGCTTGTCTATGTTCAAAAGCACGAACGTCTGGGAGAATGTAAGGTTCACATCCATTGATAGGCACTAGTTGTGATAATGTAGCTTTGCCAAATAATATTCGTATTGCTATGCTATTGGCATGACGGTAGACTTAAGCAGAGTATGTCACTGTGTAGCATAAATCAAACACACCTGTACACAGTCGTTACTTGACAAACTTTGCCTTATATATTTACCACAAAGAAAACACTTTAGGACCAGAATTTCAACAACATATACGACGGAATGTCCGAACCCACCACGTATTCGGCATCCATTTTTGATGGCTTGACGTAGCGTTTGCTAGGCAACAGATCACGTGATGGATAGGTCAATTGTTGTTGTTTCCTTTCTTCTCCCGTCATTGACCCCGCACTTCCGTGTATCAATAATTACAAGTCTCCTTACTAAACACCATATGGCGGGCAGTATACCTTCAACATAGTTTTTTACAGTCTAAAGAGCATTATATTAAATAATAAAAGATAAACTGGGAACACACTGCCTCCTTTTTAGTTTCAGTCGTAGACTTGCTCTTATCCGTCTGTCATTCGCCGGAGATATCCGCTCTCTTCGTTACTCACTCTCTTTCTCTTCGTTTAAACCTTTACAACCCACCTTAACTGACTTATCGTCAGCTTATGCTTGAAACACGTTTTCACTCTAACGTCCAGTCCGACTCTTGCATTCGCTCCTCCGTTCTATACTTGTATATTCCTTTTTCTCCTGTAATTCTTTTCAACAATTTTCACCAAACGTGTAACTTCCCAATAAAATTCAGTTATTAAGCGTTTTCCTTTTCAGCGAAGCCTACGGTTGTTCACCTCAATATTTTCGTCATCAGTATAGGCCCAGTTGATCAAGTCAACATGGTGAGTTGTATCGCTGTTGTACATCAAAGACGATGTTGTAAATAGTGTAATTATATGATAAGTGATATTGTTAAGTTACATATATAATTCAATATACGTCAGATGTTGCACTAGAGATGCAACTGTGTTTTACTCATGGACCTGTGTGCATCAATTTACCTACTACAGTTGCCACAGCAGATGCTCTCAACAGGTGCCACCAGCATTATAGTTTTGTACAATGCGAACGAAATCCCGTGTCCGCTTCCTGCAATATTTACGAGCACTCATTAAGTGTCTGTTCTATCCCAACGTTAAAATAGCTCATCCAGGATTCATGCACTGCATCTACTGTAGAAACATCCAGAGAACCGCCCCAGAAGTCGTCAAATCTCTGACATTATAGAAGCCCGTTTGTAGCAACCATGAACTGCACTTCATCACTGGTAAATTTGGTCGCGCATGGATCACGAAGTCATTCACAGAGAACACGAGCCCATTGGAACATACCATTAGGTCACAGAAAGTCTTGCCCCTGGGCACACGTTCAGGTGTTCGCACCGCCACCTCGCGAATATCAACCGCTGGTGTTTGCCACACTAGGTGCACTGCGTGCGCAGATAGAACACTGGAGTGCATACGGCAATGACGAAGTCCGCAAACTGTATTAAAGGGAGGCAGATTGTTTCTCTACCCGAAATTATCGTCAAGAATCTGCTGTTCCGAACGTGGGAAAATGGAAAATCTTTGAACAACAAACGTTATTGCGGTTAACTTAGCCTGCTTCGGTAATATTGACAATGAAGCTTGTTTTGCGGGCTTCCTAAACACAGTTTGACGGGCAGTATACCTTCAAACTTTTGACTATAGTCTGAACAACATTGTGTTAATTAATTAATACAAACTAGAAACAGGTTGCCTGATTTTAATACTGTGTGTCTCGTTACAGGACTACACCATTGATATATTCCTACGACAGCGGTGGCAAGACCCGCGGCTCAACCACAGTATTCCCACTAAGATCACACTTAACTACAGCATGCTGAGACACCTGTGGGTTCCTGACACATATATTATCAACGAGAAGGAGGCTGTCTTCCACGAGATGACGGTGCCCAATGTCCTCGTCCATGTCTCTCCGGACGGATACCTCTTCTACAGCCGGCGGCAAGTGGAGGAAATGGCGTACTGTACTGTACCCGCCTCTCATGCATTCACACGCACAGTACACCATATGTCATACACAAGTACACAGTATTGCATATATACAAACATATATACGTACATACGTGCATACGCGCATTCATGCATGCATGCACACATACATTCATATATACATACATACATACATACATACTCAAACATACATATGGCCTACGTATATAGTGCTGTACATCAACTAGATAAATCACTGGCGATATATACTGAGGGTGAATAAATATACCTACATTTCAGCTACCATAGTCCAAAACTGTGAACCAAAATCACGCGTGCGCCTTCCAACCGTTGCAGTAGTTCCAAAACGACAACCTCAGTTAAATGTTGCGTTTCTGTCGACAGTCTAACGTTGCGGCTCAGCTGTGACATGAACCTAGCCAACTTCCCGATGGACAACCAGACGTGCAGAATCATGTTTGAAAGCTGTGAGTGCGGTAATGCATGCGCGTTATTTTTGACAAGTTCACAGGGCCAACTTTTTTTTAGTTAGATAAAGATAACTAAATCCGTATAGTGTCTGTCTTCTTGTACGTGTGTGTGTGTGTGTGTGTGTGTGTGTGTGTGTGTGTGTGTGTGTGTGTGTGTGTGTGTGTGTGTGTGTGTGTGTGTGTGTGTGTGTGTGTACGTGTGTGTGTATAATGTATTATATATAATACAAATTTTTGTTTGTGTGGTCGAAACCTTGATGTTAGTTAAACTTCATTGTTGTGGTCTTTATATATATATATCCAATATTCTTTTAAAACATTAATTTTTGTTTGACTGTTTATGAAGGCAACATTATGGATATCTCGACATCAGTGGTTGTTTGTATCTAATAACGGCATGAAGCTTGTATGCTCACTGAGCTGAACGTATTAGTTTGTTAAACAAACGAGCACGCACACAGGCACACGCGCACACATGCACACACGCGCACTAGCACACAGGCACACCCGCACACATGCGCCACGTACGACGTTAATTTCAGTTATGTATTTTGTCTTTGAATTTCAGTCGGACATACGACCACCGATCTTATCATTCACTGGTCAGATCCACATCCGATCGAAAAGAAAACTAATATGACGCTATCCGAGTTCGTATTTTCAGAATACAATGTTGGCAAGTGCACTCAGCACTATTTAACAGGTACGACTGCTGTGCATTATGGGACATTCCTGCTTCCTTTGGAAATAATACCTATCATGATTAATCAGGACGACCATACTATACGGAACATCGGACTCTCAATCGAGATAATTCGGGTTCGACGCCTCTTGCTGTTGTTTTGAAGCTTGGGCAATTTCGTTCACTCCACATTGCTTAAGTGCAATCAGCTATATAACTGAATGCATGGCAATAGACAGTGGTTGATATTTGTGTACAAATGGTCTTAGCATAGCAGCGTTGCTTCTCAGAGACGTCAAGATTGTGTTCGTTTGAACAGATCTGCCAGGGAGTGAAATGTAAAGTGCTTTGAGCAGTCCTAAGGACTAAAACTGCGTTGTAGAAGAACATATCTTCACCTTCAGAAATACTGTTTCAGGAAAATATGTTCCCTTGAGTTTTGACAGACAGTCTGTTTCGTGTTGTCCTGCGATGAACGCGGGGTATGTTGGTGCAATGTAGCAATATCTTGGAATATCTTGGATGGGCTAAGTGAATACGACATTCACTGAAACGTTAAGATATCCATTAGTTCCGTATTAAACCATTATAAATTCATCGACGTTAAGACGGCTTACTACATACACACGTAAGTTATTCGATTTGTTTAACAGTACGAATTTATCTCACACAAACTCCACCAACGTTATCCATAATTTATTAAACCACTTCGCCATCTCAAACTGGTTCCATTTATATCCGGAATATACACGTTTGGCAGCACTAAATTCGTGGCCGTTTTGTTGTAGGAAAATACTCATGTATCTTCGGGGAAATCTTGCTGGTTCGCCAGTTCAACTACTACCTCGTCCAGACGTACATCCCAACCGTGCTGATCGTCATTCTATCATGGGTGTCATTCTGGATCGATGAGACGGCAATTCCGGCGCGTGTCACACTCGGGATACTCACTGTCCTCACGATGACGTCACAGAGTACCGTCATTAACCAGCGACTGCCACGTGTCTCATACATCAAGGTGGATTAATCATATTGATGATAACATCGTCACCCATTAGCCAATATGTTGATAAATATATTGGTTGCAACATCGTCAGACACTTTTGTATACTTGCTCGCATGCACATGTATACACCATACACTTACTGCGAATGTTTTGGTATTGATATAAAATATATATGTGAACACAAGTAGCATAAGTTACATATTAATTAAACGTATAATTTATTCTGAGCTATTATTTATATGTATAACCTAAATAATGTTTAATATATTTAAGTTAGACATATATGCCTCTTTGTGCTAGAGTGTAATCTCTGCTAAAATTGATTGTGCTTGCGCAGGCAATTGACGTTTGGATGTCGTCATGTCTCATGTTTGTATTCGGCGCTCTCATCGAGTTCTCGATCGTGAACGTGATCTCGCGAGAGTCGATGCTCGTGGAAAAAGTTGAGGAACTAAGACAGGAGTTTCTAGACGATGACAGTGCAGAGGTACAGCTAAACATCGACTGCGCATTTCGGATCATATCAACTCAAACACATACAAATTCAGTAAATCGATTGTTCATTCTGATCGTACTATAATGTACAATCAATACACAAGAAAACACACATGCACGCAAGCACATTGATTATTCGTAAGCTCACACGGACATATCTGTAATTAGCCGAGTTACCCGGCGTTGCCCAGGGAAAAAGGCAGTCATATGCGCTAAAACTGTTTTGAAATTGTGACCCCGAGATCCCCACCGCCCCGTATGAAGTTTAAAAAAAAAATACGAACCACCCCTATGGGCCCGCTAGATAACACACAAAATTTAAGTCCCATACGTGCAAAACTAACCGAGATATGTGTACAAAGACAAACAAACAGACAGTCACACAGACAGGCAGAGAACCATATCCGTTCTGTTGGTTTGCCACAGTTGGTGACGTCGACGAGTATTGGAGGACATGACGATCAAACGAAGATGGACCCGACGGACGCCACCTACCAACGGATGTCGTTCGTCATCGAACAGCCGCTCATCGACATCACGATCCCTGATTTGGAGCTCGTCGAGACGGGTGCGGACGCCCGGAACAAGTGCTGCTGCGGTCAGGTGAACCACTGCAACCGGCATCCTGCTGCCACCATGGACATCGTCTCGCGTGTCCTCTTTCCAGCGCTCTTCGTCATCTTCAACCTTGTGTATTGGAACGCCTATTTGAACCCCTAGAGATACCACACGGGGAGAAGGGGAGGGTCAGAACACAACTTACTGTGCACATGCATTAAGTGCAACACCTCAAGGAAAGAAATTGCATGCGGATGGGCGGACCAGAACACAACTAACGTTACTGTGTACATACATTAAGCTGCAACAACTTAAGGAAAGGAATTCCATGGCCTGAGTTGTATACTGTCCGTTTCTATGATGTCAAAGTTGTTGGGATTCTGCATTGCAACAATGCATATCTACCATATCTAATGCAATTGTGTACACGCATTACGCTGCAATGTCTCAAGGAAAGGAATGTCATAGCAGTATGTTTCAAACCGTCCGTTTCTCTGATGTCACAGTTACTAGGAATCTGCACTGCAATAATACATATCTAATGCATCTGTGTACATACATTAAGCTGCAATGTCTCAAGGAAAGGAATTGCACGCACTAGTTTTTCCCACCGTCCGTTTCTCTTATGTCAAAGTTATTGGTATTCAGCATTGCAGCAGTACATATCTAATGTCCTGATCTACCTCGGGTAACATTTTGTATTGTTCGAGGTTTCCGTGGGGCGTGGGGTGGGTTGGTGTTTGGAGGAAAGCCAGATATGTTTCCACAAATTGTGGTCGAGCAGATATCACCCATTAATCCACCCTAACATTCCATAATTGTGTTACTTCACGTACGTTTTCAATTGATAATTGACACATGTCGGGTATGCCTGATGGTTTCACATTCGTGAAATATTGGCGAGCTACGTGTAGCAAGATAGCGACGCGGCATCTTCAAATGAAATAGGTGTTGTGTCAGCGTATTAATGTTTGTTTACATGCATATGTTTCGCATTATTAAAAGTGATTTACAATTCAATTTAAGTATTTCTTCTACTAATCGACATACACTATCATGCTTTATGTTTCTGATTTGAATGGATTAACGTGACAAATGGACTAAATTAATTTAGTTATTGAAAACGACGAAACTGCATGAGGTTTCTGGAAGATAATTTCTGAAGTAGTAGCTTGGTTGACTTCTGAAGAAACTGCAGAGACGGGCTTCAAACACAGGAACATCTTCTAGGGCTCTATCAATCAGAGCTTTTCAGACCAGATTGTCTAATCTGTTCACCTCAAATATGCCAGGTCTGTGATGTTTGCTATGGCAGAAAAAGATGTAGCAATATGGGATAAGAACACATAAGAATTCCGGTGCATGAAAGTGGTATAAATACTAATTTTAGAGAAAGAGACCTCTAGCAATGCTTAGCATGCTTACAAAGATGGAACCCGCAATAATTGTTTAAGATGCTTCTCAACTGGTGTCAGTTCAGACTAATCACAACATGTCTGTGATCTTAGCAGCCACCCAAGGTCATTGCAGAGATGGTTACGCCTTGAGGTGAAGCATATTTTTCATCACAAAGTGGTCAAGCAGCTAAAAGGGACATATGTCGAATGCATGCATCGAGGTATATTATGCTATTTATTTGCATCTTAAGAGTGATACATTATTTTGGTTTTTATCGGAAATAAATAGCGGACACATGCCGCAAAAAAAAACAATGTCCACCGTAGCATGCTCAAAATGGCAACGAAGGTAATAAACCCGTGAACTAAATGACTGTTTTAGCTGTAGTTTGCAAGTTATATTAACATTCGAATTATTCTTTATCAAGTGCATTCTAATAAAATTTCTCCAAAACTCGGTTTAGTACAACACCCAACTTAGCAGTATTACATCATACAGGAGAATATAATAACAAAACACTAGAGTGCCTCTGTTGTCCAATAATACTCAAAGATCCGAAAGCAAACTTGTTGGTTAGATTAATGTATACGAGTTCGGAAATAGATATCAAATGTAAAAACATGTAGCGTCTTCTTTAAGAGTTCTTTATTACGACACCCACCTTCTCTAAAACCGTCAGTGCCAAAGCTTAAACAACACATGCCACATATATACTATATCACTGGTGTCAAAAGTATACCATTATATTTACGTCATTACATATAATATTATTATTATTATTTAAAACCATAACGTCCGAGAAACTAATATATGTGTTTACTTCGTCATCGCTTCAAAAATGTTTATTACGTGATTTGCCAGGAAAGAAGCGTTGTGACTACTCATGTTGCAATCTTTATTTATTTACATTCGGGTATCCCACAGATGACTTAAGAATTTCAGAAATGTTACTGGGCAGTCTCGTAATTGCGTAGATAAAATAATTAGATTTCGTAATTAACACGGTTGTAAAAATCGACAAATGTAATCTTGTTCCAAAGGATACAAAAACACATAAAAGTGGCGTTGACAATATTCCAAATCTAAAGACTAAATACTATTACATCTTAGCTTCCAAGAAATCAAAAATGAATTGAGGAACATGGAAATTTTTCAAAAACATTTTGAGTTGGTACACATTTTTAAATTCTAACCACCGTATTGCCACGTCAGGCTCATATTATCGTTGGTGCTGTGTAATATCCTAACACACAACTCTCAAAGTAATACATTTTTCTCCAAAATCTTACCGGAAACTGACAAACGCAAACCTTTGTTATTACGTCATTTCCGGAATCGACTGCACCGAGAACGGGAAATTCAGGACATCGCTAATGCGTGTATCAGAAAAAGGCATGATATTGCATGTTATTAGTCATATTATGATTGTATTCTTCTTCTTGCTAACCTATAATTTACTCAAAATATCGGTGTTTCTGTCGATATGATACGATAACGTAGTCTCGTGAATACCATTATTGGACCTGTGTTGTATTTAAGTTACGATTATTGTAGATGGAAACTACATTGCCCAAACCTACACATTTAAAAAGTTGCACTGAATACATTTATACTAGATCTATGCATTTAAAATGAGCATCATTATAATCGCTTTACACGATAATTTAATAACAAAAGTGGTATAAAATTATACATATAATCATCACAGAGTGTCGGAGAGTAAAGTACTTAGCAAGATGAACAATTCATTTCTAAAGTAGTATCAAACTACACACAATTGCTTGACATTTTTGGAAACACCGATGCTAATTGCACGCCTGATAGATTCTTCACTAGGTATTGTTTGCCGTTAAGACGATTATTTTACAAAAAACGTATTTATTTTCAGCAACCAATGACATGTAAGCAGTGCACTGCCACAGCAACTATCATAGTTGTGACGTGGCTCGCAATTTCAAGTGTGAGGTAAGGAAATAAAACATGGAAACATTCAAACGAAACGACTAAGATGTTATAAACAAAGTGTAAAGCGCTTTGAGCAATCCCAAGGAATGCATACAGCGCTATATATAAGAATTTACTTTTATTTTTACTTTATCACCTTACCGCGTGGTTCTTTAGTTGGTTCCCTCAGCCGATGTAGGTGGTAATTATTACGGCCCATCGATAATTATAATATAAACGTAACATGAACATCATGGTGACAGTGAAACAAAGCTTGTGATACTTGCTACTAATACTCTCTTTGATCTTATCAACACTGCTCCGTTTTCGTTTTCTTTGCCACCACTGTCATTGTTCTTATATTAACGGTGTGTTTTAGTACGTCTGATAGCGACATGAAAATAAATACAACAGACCATGTGATCTTCGGTAACATGACTACGGAAGAACGTCTACACAGCCATAATTACGACCACACGATTCGGCCATACTTTATTGCCGGTAAGACCAGTCATCAACCACCAAAAAACACTACGTAAACAGCAAGTAAGTAAGCTGGTGCGCGTCTCAGGGCACAGGCGGGTCAATGAATGAATGAATGAATGAGTCAATGAATGGTCTATTTCCAAACGCAAATGAGTGAACGGTTGAGTGAATGGTTGAATGAGTGAGTGAATGAATCAGTCAGTCAGTCAGTGACCGTGCAATCAACGGTATAATGGTTTACGACAAGCCATTAACATTTGCTAAAATACAAATATCGAGTGTGAGGATATTTGCTTCGCACAAGTGAAACACTACAATGTGTCGAAGTTGTGAGAAATAATCTAGTGTTAAAAAACAACTATATGTAGATATCATCGAAGAGGGGTGGAATTCAGTTATAATACACGTAGGTTAGATACATCAGTAGGGTAGTTATGAGGGATCGTACCATGGTCATGTGTGTATTTGTTCATGTAAATTGTTGAACCACGACGTATTAGCAAGGGTAAATAATGGATGATTAAACTTGGTATTGTTTAGTCTCCATTTGTCCCCCACACGCGAGATCTTGGCTACATATTTGATCCCACATTAACATGTTTGCTTGATATCCCTTGCAACCCTGGGTACTGTATTAATAATTCAGAATACAGTTGCATTCTGACAGTATTTCTGTAATTAATTACACTCACAATATATGTCTTTCGTTCTTTTCCAGGAAGACCATGCGATGTTACCGTACAAATACACATAATTAACTTGGGACCACTGATTCAGTTACAGTTGGTAAACGTTTCTTACTTATGAATCTTTGATCAATAAACGTTGCTTTACTTCAGCAAAAACTGCATAATCAATGCACATAATCTGAACATGGTTATTTATGTTGATAATTAGCGACCCAGCTTTTCACAGAGAAAAATACACTTTATACATAACATTACGTTTATGCCAATATACACTGTATATACACATGCAATCTTAGGGCGCGATCTATAAATCACGGCACTGGAATGTGGCATAATTCTGAACACTGATAATTGACCCACCTCCAAATCTTCAACATCAATTCAACGTGCTAAACTTGTACTAATAGTAGGGTGTCATAGGGAAAGTTCGCTGTTTGCCGGACAAAAGCATGAAAATTTGACCATATGTGTAAAATTTCACGGCGAATCCGATTAGGGACAGCTCCACGTCAGATTATGTGTCACTGACCTTGAATTTCAAGGTCAAATGTTACTGAACGTAAAATATATCTTATTTCAATACCACCACAGTTTTTGTGTATGTGTGCATGTATGTAAGTCCATGACTTTGAATTTCAAGATCAAATATATATTTTTTCAAAAACACCGGTTTTTGTAGATATGAATGTGTGTGTACTACCTACGCATGCATGTGTGTATATATGTATGCCATTAGGTATGTATGTGTATGTATGATTTTATGTATGTATGTATGCATGTATATTATTTACATTGGATGTAATTAGAATTATATTTTGTTTAATACCATCACTGTTTTGTATGTATGAATGTACGTGTGTATTTATGCATTCATGCATGCATGCATGCATGCATATATATAAGTACTTATGAATGTAAGTATGTATAAAAGTATATATATATATATATTTGCGCGTGTGTATTCGTGCATACGAACGTGTCTAGTAGACTTGTAAGTACATAAGTATTGTCTTTACTTTTTTATTTCATCGACCATGGTAACTATAATCATGTGTCACCTCCTGATACAGGAACACGTGCAAAGGTCCAGTATTTAGAGCACGTGCACCGCGCGGCATAAGGCCTTCTACTTTTGCATCGGCACTGCAAAAGCTCACGGCATGCCTTGGTAGCTTCGGGAACCGTTATCCAAATAGGAGAATATCTTCCATCCTCGAAGTTCTACCCCAAATCCCTGGGAAGCATCATATCCGGCCGAGCCACACAACTCAGAGATCATATGCTTGCTTGGTAGATGTTGCACCTGACGTGTTGTAGAAATGCATCCCCTGTTGGTGGCAGACAATCGAGGCGCAGTTAGTTTTTCTTCGTAAAAGGTTCTCGTCTTGCGTCGTTAACAGACGTTGCTGCACTTGATTTTTCACGCATTGTGATGACGAGCTTCTTCATCAACTTTTGTTCTGGTCTAGCCACCTTTAACTCGGCAAACGGTGACCTCTCAATGGTTACAAATATCCCTGTCACCACATGAACTTCAGACAAAGCCTTCCAAACCGATCTTTCCCCACGCCATGGAATGATGAAATGAGACCACAGCCCATCATGGCATGCAGCCTCAGAAATCCCTTGGCTTTCCGCTCTCCAAGGTTGTCACAAACGGTGCTGACGTGTATATTTATGATGCTTTGCCCTCTTCCAAATGAAACCAACAGTTGGAAGTTCCCGACGGTCGTTGTCAAACAGAAGAACATCCCAACAAAAATTACGACAACACCCATGTCTACAGTGCGCACATTTACTGTCTTATCCCGTGCTGAAGAGCATGCAGAGTGTAGTACATTACAGGCGTGTTCGTCTCCTCGTGGAATATAACAGCTACATTGTCCTCATTTATTTCGCACACCACCTTGTTTTCTGATCACTGCTCCGTCTGAATTTCTTCTCCATGAAACGTGAATGGCTCCTCCTTGTTTTTTGAATCCCACAGGAACTCTGGCCACGAAGAGGCAGACACGCGTGTCATGTAGTTCCATGCCATGACGCGCTCTGATGTAGTTTCACTTTCAGCGTTCCATGTCGCAGGAAAAAAGTCGGCTTGATCTGAAGTTCCCGAGGTAACACAGACATGTGCAACCATTGCGAGGTTACCGTTTACAGAGTTGCACGTCGCTAAACCAAAACTAAAGTTACTGGACTCCGACATCACAATTTATGACAAGTCTAGGGCAGCAATAATAAGGCAAGACGAGAACTTTTCATGAAGAAAACCTGCGCCTTGGATCATCTGCCACCAACAGAGGTTGCAATGCTGAAACACGTCATGCACAGCACCCACCAGGCAAGCATGTTGTCTTTGGGTTGTATAGCTTGGCCGGATGTGCCTTTGGGGGGGACGTTCGAGGGTGGGAGGTGGTATTCTCCTTTGTCAACGCTTCCTGAAGCTACCAAGGCGTCCAGTGAGCTTCTGGTGTGTCGATGAAAATGTAGAAGGCCTTGTGCAGCGAGTTGTACGTGCTCTAAAGGTGGCCGTGCAAGGATCTTTACACGTGTTCCTATGATAGGACGAGATATATGACAACAGTTAGTATGGACGATGAAATAATAAGGTAAAAACAATACTTACATACATACCAGAATACTAATATAGACACACACACACATTCACACAAACATAAGCATGTTCGAGGTATTTGGAATTCGCTTATGCTATTTCAACAATCTGCCCTGCCAGTCGTCGCCATTCGACGCAGCTGATGACCCGCAGCATCCCGAGATCCCCGCAATTGTGCAGCTGTATATATACATACATACCTTAATACATAAATACATACATACATACATACCTCTCTGGTATACATAATTACCAGAGAGGGTAGCTTAGGGGAACACAAAAACCTACACTGGCGGGCGAACCAAATGGTGAAGAATTTTTTTCGCTGCTGTGCCGTTACTTCACCTTCTCCGCTGTCTCGGCTCGACTGGGGACATCGGAAGACGGGGTGGAGGGTAGGGTGCTCTTAAAAACATTTCGCCGCCGCGTCGCCGTAACTTTAGTTTACTGTAACCTGAACTGTGGCACATCTCCAAGGGTCAAGGAGGGCTTTGAAAAATTGATAGTTTACCTTGAAATCCAAGGTCTTGAACATACATACATGCACACGTGCATGCATATATACATAATTAAATATATATGTTTATACATGCATACATACAAAACATGGTGCTATTGAAACAGTTATATTTCAAGTTCAATAACATTTGACCTTGAATTTCAAGGTCAAGGACACAAAATCTGACGTGGAGCCGCCCTAATCGGATTCGCCGTGACATTTTACATATATGGTTAAATTGTCATGCTTTTGTCCGCCAAGTAACGATTCGGCCAAAAAACTGTCTTAACAAACCAGACTATAATGTAAGAAAGTTTTAATAAATCAAAAGTATTGATTTCATTACGGGCATTTCCACGTTTCCTGTCCGGTCAAAACGTTCAGCATGCGATGTTCCGTTGGCAGCGTTACGGTATGGAGTTGTTCTTGCGTCAACGATGGATAGATCCGCGACTGGCCAATCCGGACCGGAAAACCATGGATACCCTGAACCAGAAAACGATGGATCTCTTGTGGGTGCCAGGTCTTTACATCGTGAATGAGATGGACGGAATGTTCCACGACATAACAACACCGAACCGGCTAATGCACGTCCAACCCAACGGCCATATTACATTCAGCCAGCGGTAAGGAACTTCTGGCAGACGATCGTAGGTCTTTTACGTAGAATACTTCGTACTGTTTCTGTCCTGATATCATCGTAAGTGCATCTGCTCGGCGCCGAGGTCAATTCGTCTCTTTCTGTGTTATATTCATTCGCTTCCTTTAACCATTGACTCCCGCTTTACCAATCGAAGATGTATTTCAGACAGACAGACAGACATACAGACAGACATACAGACAGACAGACAGACAGAGACAGACAGACAGACAGACAGACAGTCCAAAATAAGAATAATATCTCATTTGGGTTTTCTTAAATTCATCATTGCACTTTCGAAAAGTACATAAAGCGTTCTCTCTCTCTCTCAGAATCTCAGAATATACTTTAAAGGTGACCATACACAGCTGTATATATATATACATATATATATATACATATATATATACATATATATATATATGCATATACATATATATCAGAAATCCTTGTGATGATAAGTTGTTAATGACGTGTGTGTTTAATCTGCAGCTTCACGATGACACTGATGTGTAGGTACGACTTAATAAAATTTCCATTGGATCGACAAGTTTGCCAAATCCAGTTGGAAAGTTGTAAGTATCATTTGTTTAATAAACAAACTAATAAGCATAGCGCAGGGAACATACAAGCTTCGCGTCGTTATAAGTTACACACAACCACTGATGTCGCGATTTCCTTAATGTTGCCTTCATAAACCGTCAAACAGAAAATAATGTTTAAAAAGAATGTTGGATTTATACATGTGCACACGCGCGCACTCACGCACGCACGCACGCACACATTGCATTGTACATACATACATATATGGGCAAAAGTTTTTTGACAAACTGCAAAAAAAGTGTCTTCGGACTTTGACGTGCTCTAGACGCCACAAAATGACCTTACAGCCATCTGTTAAATGCTGGTATTATTTGTTAGTTGCCACCTCAATCTACTTCAACGGTCCAATAGTTTTAGAGATATAGCCTCTCAAAAATTACGAGTACCCACAAAACGGGTGTCTTTTGCGATTTTCAAATTTTTACCCCACTGATTTTAACTATTATTTATGGCATGAGAACCTTTCTTTTTCGTCCGTGTTTCAGAAAATGCATGAAATTGTGACATGTATACATTCAGTCTATGAAAATGTTGGGAATATTGTTTTGAGAAACCTATATATGTTGTCCACAGATTTGCTGTTTATTACGACATCCAAAATAAATAAAATTCAAACACATCAAAAACCATGATATTAGAAGGACTGAAGGGGATGGTTATATCTATGGAAGAAAAAGCTTCTTTATTACTTCCAACCAAAAATCATCAGACATGTCTGAAATCACAGAAATGTTGTGACTCTTTTAAGAAATGTTTATTACGAAATCCGGTTTCTCCTAAACTATATACTTCTCATCTTATTTGTCACCAGTACCTGTTGGATTATGCTATAAGTCAAACAACACAAATCTTCCAGCATCTATATTGTAATCTGTGCCCATTAGCTTAGCTATATCACAAAAAAAATGTTTATTACGACATCTCTGTTTATTACGACATCCGGACCTTGTGGAAGATTTTATGAGGTAATACGGGATGTTTTGGCGTAGGTATGTGTCTCATATGGGTACCTATATTTTATGTTTATTACGACGTCTAAATGCAACGTTCTAAAACGTTTCCGTTGTTTTCACAAATATTAAGCAAGCAGTAGATCATCAATAAACACACCCAAAAACGTATTAATATTAATTAATTAATTATTATTAATATTTCGCATTTTTGTATTAACTTCTTTGTTGAGCATACGATTTCCAAATAACATACAATTGGTTTTAGATATGTTCAGAGTTAATTTATGACTGCAAACCATGTACACTGTTTCGTTTAGTTTATTGATGTTACTATTTGCATAAAAACTATTGATTGCAAAGAGGATGTATTTTACTAGATTAGATATGTTATACATATCATTAACATATAGAATGAATAGTTTGGGGCCCAAGATCGAACCCTGTGGTACACCACATGAAATATTGCGCACAGCAGAATAACAATTGTCAATGGACACAAATTGTTTTATGTTTTCTAGATAACTATTTAACCACTTAAATGCCACACCACGGATACCAAGAAATTCCATTTTTACATAACAGTTGGTGATAGACAGTGTCAAATGAGTCGAGTATTAGTCATGAAAACGAGAATATGCCCATTCGGTTGTATGGTTTTTCAAAAAATACCATACATATTTGTTGCAGTCAGATATTATTATAAACTTTCATTTTATGTATTTTCACAACAAATCAGTGTGCTCTGTTACCAAAGGTGGTGGGTATCGTAACAAACATCACGAAAAAGTGTTAAAACAACCATGATGCCACACAAAAGTGGTTGAAGTGGTGTTCACAATAGTTTAGGCTTGTAACTACACCATGTTCACCTATAAGGAAACAAAAGAAATGTTAGAGTTAAACAACATTTTAAGTGTTCGTATGTGTATGTATACTTGCCAATTTTTTGTTTTTAAATCCGGGAAATTCATTAGCGGTTCCCGTGTCGCGTTGTCTCGGATCTTGCCATCGGAAGACGGGGGAGACGTGCTGTTGGAGACTTTTCGCCGCAATTTCAAAAGTTCAGCATGTCTCCAGTGCAAGGTTCCCATGACGTCACGCTGTCTAGAAGGCTCGATGTCGGGGGAAGTACACCCAACATCCAATGGATTCCCGGAAATTCCAGGAGAGTTGGCAGGTGTATGTTTGTGCCTTTGAGTGCGTGCATGCATGCGTGTGTATGTGTGTGATTTACAGGCCTCCATTCGTGCATTCGCATTACATTAATTTACAAATGTAATGGTATGTTCCAGACAGCGATAAAAACGATCAACTTCGTTTTTTTTGGGATAAGAAAGTGCCGTTTGAATTGCCGAAGAATGGTCTTAATATTGCCGAGTTCGTCTTGCTAAGAAGCGAAACAGCTGATTGCACAAGAACATATTCCACGGGTATGATACAAATTTGCATATCACATAAATATGCATATGCTTTAAAAACACAATGACATTCACCTTATACAGGAACATTTTCTATCAAAGACACTGTCATTTATAATATATTCGATAAAACAGAAACAAAACGAAACAAATGTTACAATAATTTGATAATTTTGATGTTAATATTTCTGATTCCTGTTTGGTGCTTCGAGGGTATTTTAGGGTATGCTTGAATAAATGAATGAATTGATTAATTAATAACATTTTTATTTGACCAATATATTCGCCGCTATAACTACTGCTACGTTTCGATTCGATTGTAGAAGCACATAATATCGGCCAGCGTGCTTTTTCTGTAGCTGCACCCAAAATCTGGAATCAACTCCCTATCGCTTTAAAATCATCTGAGACTATAAATACCTTCCGTAAAAAACTAAAGACTTATTTATTTTAAATTGCATTCCCATCCTAACCTTCGGCGGTCCCTTGCTCTAATGACGAATCTTGATCGTCCCTGTTAACGATTTTGCCCAATGATTCGTGTATGTTGCGCTTCTGAGCTCAGATTCCTGATATAGGCGCTATAGAAGTTTGTCATTATTATTACTATATATTTAAATGTATGGAAGTGTGTATACATGCATATATATGCTCACATGATCTACATAGCATAGTAAATAAATTACATTATTAGAAGTTCAATTCTTATAAACAGAACACACACACACATACATATATATATTTATATATATATATATATATATACATATATATATATATAATTAATGGGCCAATTAACTTGAACATTTAATTAATTTAATTCAATTAACCTGTCATTTTTCTAAATTAAATTAACAATTAACTTTAATTCAGTTAACAATTTAAATTAAATTCAATGAAATTAACAATAAACTTTAATTCAAATAACAATTAACTTTATGTGTGAAAACAGGCCAAAACATTGCAATTCATCGAGCCACTGCTCTTAATAGCCCCCTGTCGAAAATATTTGATTGGGTTTTAAAATGCTTTTAAAACAGTTTGGTTTTAAACGCCAAAGCTCTACAGCTAAATGTATATTTGCGTTAATGGAGACGGTGAACTATTTCCAGCAGAATAAGTCTGATTTTTTATGTGTTATTACTAGATGCTACTAAAGAATTTAATAAAGTAAACTATGTAAAAAAAATTTTTTTATGGATTGAGGAATGGATCCCCTTCTAATCAGATGTTTACTTTACATGTACACTAATCAACATTTAAACCTGTCGTGGAACAATTCAATGTCAATGTATTTCTCCACTACCGATGGAGCAAAGAAGGGTGAGGTGTTGTCCCCCATTTTATTTCCTAGCTATATTGATGAAATAACTAGACTCAGCATGTCTGGATTCGGTTGTATGCTTGGTCATAAATACTATGGTGCTGTTGGCTGTGCTAATGACATATCTTTAGTAGCTCCATCAATATACGCATTGAACAAAATGTGTGATATATGTCTAGAATTTGCATACGAATATGATTTATAATTTAACCCATCAAAATGTCATCTTATTAAAAATGGCAGTGGTACCGATTGTCCATTTTACTTTGATGGTATACAAGTGAAACAAAGTAAAAAAAAGGGTTGCATGTAGGCCACATTATTGGTCCTGGCACTCACTAGGCTATGGTAAAAGATATTAAAGATATATGATTTTATATGGTGTGTAAATGCAGTCTCTGCTAATTTTGGATGTTGTAATATAAACACAAAACGTCAATTATTTATGTCGTACAATATATATTTCTATGGTTTATGTTTGTGGAATTTACAAGACAAATGTGTTGATGAGTTTTATACAACGTGGCGCAAAGGTATAAGAAAACTGTTTAAGCTACCAGTTTGCACTCACTATAACATGGTACCTCCATTAGCAGATTGTTTACCAATTCAAAGTCAGACTGTGTATCGAATGGTGCGATTTATACAGAGTTGCATAAAATGCAACAATACTAGTTTGAAAATACTCGCTCATCTAACCCTTCAATGTAATGGTTCGTATATGTCTAAAAGCTTCAATTACATCTTGTTCAAACTCAAACTTGATGCCATGACGTTCTGTAGTAGCCACTTTTATGACATCATTCAATACTATTACCAGGAGGGGCTAGACGAGCAACTGGTACGCAAAGTGTAATTAATAAAAGAAGTGTTAGAGAGCATAGTTAATGCTGGGAGCACTTATATATATACTGGCGTTCCCATTTAATACAACAACATAAACATATGCGGTTCAGTGATAGTTGCCCAACCGTTACTCTGCTATGACATTATATTTATAACACCGTACATTATACTCGACGAGTATGCATCCAAATACGAAATTATATGGGAGACAATTTAAACAGCTGGTCACTTACATGAAGACGGGTATACCCGTTGTAAAGTATACGAACTGTAACCAATGTCTCGTGATGTGCGAATGTCAACGTTCGCCTCGGTCGCGTTCGGCGAGATGTCAGGACGAAAGTCGCTCGGCGTTCGGCGAACGAATTCACGTAGACGAAAGCAGGCGACTCGGGTGATAAAGTAGACGGTAGATTTGCCTTGTCTATCCCACGTGAAACACCTGGTATCAACACGGAAACGATGTCACGACGTCGGCGCGAGATGTCGAGAAGGTCTGTCACGGAGTCTGTGTTACGACAGCTAGCAAACGAAACGGTAATGCGTGAGAAGTGCAGCGTCTCACAACTAATCAGTACTGTTGAAATCGTAGAAGTATTTACCACAGGCGTTGGGCGGACACAGTTTGGCCCAATTCCTGGAGACGAGAGTGCAACACTTTCTTCTGCTCAAATGTTCGTCTGCACTCGAAAGGCCGTCCTGCCCTGATATAGCTTGATGGACGGAAGTTAGTCTGACCAATTACGACACTTAATACAAATTAAAATCGCTTCAGAAACCGTCTCCCGAAATCGTTCACACTTCGAACCAATCCATTCAACTCGCTGAGTTTAAAATAAATTTCTCCAGCTAAACGTTTGGCTATATAAGTGTTCATTCAATCTTTAACTTACGTGAATTACTTACATAATTAATATCACTGGATTCCCTGTATCGAGCCGGATACCACAATGTTCATCGTACATTCCAACTCTCACGAATGAATCCATAATTTTAATAAAACCCCCACTCTATTCATAAGCTAGGTTCTGACCCTAGTGTTTTTCACACCTACATTTCTGTAAACAACTTTTATAAGTTCATAATATAATCTTCTTATAACCACAACATATGTAGTTTGCAAGGTCACCATATTACCAGTAATGTTAAATAATTTCTACTGGTACCAAATTTGGTATACCTAACCGTACAATTAGTGGTGTACGCTACAAATGAAATTTGTTAAATCTGACTCGTCGGCAGTTAAAACGTCACACGCCTTAATCGCCAGAGGGCACCAGCATATACCTCAGCGACAATACATACCAGAGATGGCAGCACCATCCCATCAACAATACTTTGTAAACAAAACCACTGTTCTAAAGCCTGATTAAATTCTGTACAAACCACTTTGTGACATTACCCCGGCCTTTAAGAATTTAATCTGCGCCTATCTGCGTCAAATATCTTCCTATGTTGATCTATTTCGTTACACTTAATTATTATACCTATTCTTTCGAGCGTGAACACTTCTCAAATTAGAGATCATCAAATACAAAAATTACACTTAGTGAAACAAGGCAATGTCAACTGACTAATAGGTCTTCCTTACATTAGTAATACCAATCAAACAGGAATTATGCTCCGGAGGGGAGGGTCGTATACAAGAGTACCTACTCTGCTTACAGATTAACCAATCTATGCCATACCCTACTTTCACAAACGAAACATTGTTAATGAAGTAACGTTTCTAGTTAATCATTCAACGCTAACTCAGTCTGTCCGCTACAATACCGCCTAGATTTCCTTGACATACTGCCGGCTAAGAAAGTCTGCTCCTACATTCTCCTTTCCAAGAATAGCTTCTATCCGAAACCTGTAAGGTTGAAGTTTCAAAGCCCATCGAATTAACTTGGGATTTGATAATCGGCTAACGGTTGATGATCCGTTTAAATTACAAACGATTCGACCGTACAACTTTGTGAAATTCTCGAGAGCCTCCTGCTTCAACGTTTCTACCTGGTGTACCAACTCTGAGACTTGCTCCTCTATACTCAGTTTCTGCGAGTTCAGTGGTGCAGCCTTGCACCTGGTTTGTGCGACATGGCGGTCGAGATCTTCCTTGTCCTGTGTCAATGACAGGACAGTCTCGACGACTTTCTTGCGTTTCCTGTAGTTGGCTGTCACCAGCTGAATACGACTCTCTTCTAGTTCCTGAAACTGTTGTTTCAGCTGTTTGAAGTTTGTGCTCACTTTCGCTTTCTCTTCCTTCCGTCTGTCATATACGGTTTGAGGAACACTTTCCTCCTTCTCTGCCTTCAGTCGGCCATTCTCCTTTGAGAGCTGGGAGACCTGAACCTGCAGTTGACCGTTGTCTCGCTGCACTGTCTCCAGTCTCTCTGTCACTTCTTCCAAGGACTTCAACAGTCTCTCTTTCTCCGTCGTGACATTCGTTTTCTCCTGCAGGAGGCGCCGGTGGTCTTCCTGCAGCTTGTCAAGTCTCACAGCTGTACTAGTGAGTTTCTCACCCTGTTCTTTCCGAGTTGAAATTGTCTGTGTAACAGACATCTCTTCATAGAGTGGTATCTCGATCTTGAGTTTTCATCTCGAGGACTCTTAGCTTTGGCAAAACATGCCTTCAAAGTGGGATCCTCCTTTTCTCCTTGGGTACTGGCGTGTACACCTATCACATTGCCAATGATCACATCGCAAATGGAATTGTCAACACAGACTACATAGGTTGAACGGTCTAGCATGACAAGGATCTTCTTATGTTTAGTTAATTGATCTGGATCAACTAGATCTCTCTTAACTACAATCCCACTACATACTGTGTCTCTTAGAACCTCAACTGGTTTCTCATTCAGTCTGCATCACTGTTAAGTTAGGGTAGGTGTGATTACCCACACATCCTACAACTGAGAACTTACACCCACACTTCATAGTTGCTTCATTGCTACAAAGGTGGTCAACCTTCTCGACTGCAACGCAACAATTGCCGGCCTCATGTCGGGGACTCGGCTTCCCTGGGGAGAACTGGCGGGGTTTACCCGTGGGACAATTTACAGCCATATGACCTGGTTGTGAACACAAGAAACATCTCATAGGCTCACGAGGGGGTGTGGCATTAAGTCTCTTATATTCGGAGTACTTATCGGGGCGAAACAATGACTTTCCCTCTTCCTTTCGACCAACCCTAGGATGGGAGTTGTCGCGTGTGTCATTCTTTTTATGGATTTCCTTAAGTCCTGCGGCCATACGTGACGCAGCATATACGTCCGCTAGTTCCTTCACTGCCTCTATGCTCGAGGGTGAACGCTCCCTAATGAATACGGCTAACTCACGAGGACACGAATGCAAAAATTGCTCCCGCAAAATTAAGTCCCTCAAATCTCCATAGGATTCGTGGATTCCTGCTAATCTGATCCACTGGCTCAGGTTATGGTCTAATTTACCAAGATACTGGGTTGCAGTCTCATCTACCCCCTGTTTACTACTAAAAAATCTTCGCCGGTAATCTTCGGCGGTTAGCTGAAATTTTGCTAAAAGGGCCTGCTTAAGTTTAACATAATCTTGCATGTCATCTCTAGGAAGACGAGAATACACATCTAACGCGCGACCCGTTAGAAGACTGCTCAGTCCTAATGCGTAGTCCTCTCTCTTCCACCCTGCGTTCTCAGCATAGCGCTCAAAACGAGTCAAATAAGCATCGACATTATCGTCTGCTTCCTTAAACTCGGGGAGTTTGGGCATCTTCATTCCTAATCGGGAATTATCTAGGCTTCGATTAGACGCAACCAACCCCTCTGCCTTAATTTTCTCGGCTTCTATGTGTAATGTTGCCATCTCTTTCTCATGCAAATTTCTTCTAGCCTCATCTTACTATCCAGGTCCTCCTTCTCCTTGGTTCGCTGGTGCTCAAGCGCTCTCTCTCTTCACGCTCCATCTCCTCCTTCTCCTTGGCTCGCTGGTGTTCAAGCACTCTCTCTTCGCACTCCATCTCCTCCTTGACACGCTGACGCTCAATCGCTCTCTCTCCTCACGCTCTATCTTCGCTATCTCTTTAGTTTGCTGCTGCTCTTGCCGAACAGCTCAGCTCCTTCCAAATTCAACTTCTCGCCCATCTCCATAAGCTGTTGAAATTCCATAGTGTATTCCTATTACTAGCTATCTAGGTAATATCTATGGAAACACTCTAGAGGGACCTATCTATCCACCTTTATTAATCGAGTCAAACACTGACAACAAATAACTAGGGTCACTCTGGATCTCCTAGATATGCAACTAATTCACTATGCGGGCTGCACGAAAATACTCGCTGCATAAGGCCGACGGGGGACCTTCTATAACCACACATAAACTGGGTCAACACGGGACCGAATACTAGGATCTAACAAGACTTCCTATTGAAGCATCTATCCTACTATGCTGGCTGCAAGGAAATCTCCAATACATGAGGCCGACGGGGGACCACTTCAAACCAACGTACCTCAGCTAGGGACCGTACACTAGTCAACTACTGGACTAACTCTGGGACCGCCAGCGCATACTTAAACTGTATGCTTTACAAACGATAACTAATAGCTGCAATAACGATCGTCATCGTATTCAGTCTATCTTACTGTCAATCGTCGTTACTCGTGAACCCCTTAGTTCATTTAACCCATTAAATAATGGTTCGTACCCTAGGTAAATAGCATCTCGATAAAGTAACTGATAGTTAATGGCATTTAGTTCCCTTCCTTAAAAGATGAAGTTCGAGGAGGACCTAGTTTCTTAGTTTGGCACTGCCTCGCCTCTAAACTAATATCTCAAACATGTTATACGGTAATAGGGAAACGTAATGCTCTTGTTCAGCGAATCCTGTACACCAAAAGTTACCAGCCAACACAAAATCTCGGTCGAGCCCCCAGTTGTCACAAAATCGAGTGTAAGTATTAATAAATTAATAAATTGGCGGTACCCGATTTGAAATAGCAAGTTATAGGTTCAGGTGCACTAGGATTCGGAGTGAACGAGAGACATAACGTGACATCAAATATGTATGTACGAGAAGCCAACTGGCATTCCCATTTAATACAACAACATAAACATATGCGGTTCAGTGATAGTTGGCCAACCGTTACTCTGCTGTGACATTATATTTATAACACCATACATTATACTCGACGAGTATGCATCAAAAATACGAAATTACATGGGAGACAATTTAAACAACTGGTCACTTACATGAAGACGGGTATACACCGTTGTAAAGTATACGAACTGTAACCAATGTCTCGTGATGTGCGAATGTCAACGTTCGCCTCGGTCGCGTTCGGCGAGATGTCAGGACGAAAGTCGCTCGGCGTTCGGCGAACGAATTCACGTAGACGAAAGCAGGCGACTCGGGCGATAAAGTAGGCGGTAGATTTGCCTTGTCGATCCCACGCGAAACACCAGGTAACAACACGGAAACGATGTCACGACGTCGGCGCGATATGTCGAGAAGGTCTGTCACGGAGTCTGTGTTACGACAGCTAGCAAACGAAACGGTGGTGGCCTCGCATTCGAAGATCACGTCAAAACGGAAGTGCTGACGGTTATCGCTCTGTCTTCTTCAACGCGTGAGAAGTGCAGCGTCTCACAACTAATCAGTACTGTTGAAATCGTAGAAGTATTTACCACAGGCGTTGGGTGGACACACAGTTCGGCCCAATTCCTGGAGACGAGAGTGCAACACTTTCTTCTGCTCAAATGTTCGTCTGCACTCGAATGGCCGTCCTGCCCTGATATAGCTTGATGTCCGGAAGTTAGTCTGACCAATTACGACACTTAATACAAATTAAAATCGCTTCAGAAACCGTCTCCCGAAATCGTTCACACTTCGAACCAATCCATTCAACTCGCTGAGTATAAAATATATTTTGCCAGCTAAACGTTTGGCTATATAAGTGCTCATTCAATCTTTAACTTACGTGAATTACTTACATAATTAATATCACTGGATTCCCTGTATCGAGCCGGATACCACAATGTTCATCGAACATTCCAACTCTCACGAATGAATCCATAATTTTAATAAAACCCGCACTCTAATCATAAGCTAGGTGTGACCATACTGTTTTTCACACCTACATTTGTGTAAACAACTTTTATAAGTTCATAATATAATCTTCTTATAACCACGACATAAGTAGTTTGCAAGGTCACCATATTACCAGCCATGTTAAATAATTTCTACTGATACCAAATTTGGTATACCTAACCATAAAATTAGTGGTGAACGCTACAAATGAAATTAATTAAATCTTACAGGCAGTTAAAACATTACACGCCTTAATCGCCAGAGGGCACCATCGTATACCTCAGCGACAATACATACCAGAGATGGCAGCACCATCCCATCAACAATACTTTGTAAACAAAACCATTGTTCTAAAGATTAAATTCTATACAAACCACTTTGTGACATAATAATATTATATATACTTGTGTGTGTGTGTGTTTGTGTGACTGTGTGTGTGTCCAAAATTGTTTGGCAAGGTTAGTTACCCGACCTCATTTTTTCTCGCTCAATGCCAATTCTAAAATCACTGCATTGCCTACCTGTGCGATATCACATTATTTTTAAAATCTGTACAATTATTTATCAAGCCCTATCATCCAAACAACCTGCATACTTACATTATATCCTTGCTCCAGCAAAACAACTGAACAGCTTCGGTCAGCAGACTTTGATCTACTTTTTATTCCCATAGTTATGACAAATGCTGGAAATCGAGCCTTTATGGGTGTTGCACGAACTTTGTGGAACTTACTCCCTATTGGTGTTAAAGGAAATACAAATAAGGCATTAGCTAAAATCCTTTTTCCATGTGTACACATGTCTATATACTGTGCTGGTCTTTCCGACGTATTCGAGAAGCACGGTGTTCGCTATCATGTCTACGCTGATGACACCCAACTCTATGTCGATTTTCCGCGAAACGATTCTGCGTCTGCCGCCGACCGGATATCCCGTTGCGTGACTGACGTGAAAGCATGGCTAGCGTCGCGCTACCTGCTTTTGAACGAGGCGAAGACAGAGGCAATACTGTTTGCAGCACCAAACAACCGTGTTCCACAGCCACCGCCTCTTCCCATCGACATCTGCGGTTGCAACGTCAGCACTTCCGCCAACATACGTGACCTTGGAGTACAGCTCGACTCCACAATGTCGATGGCCGCACACATTAGTCGTACCTGTCGGGCTGCCTACGCCCAACTTTTGGCATAGCGCGAATACGACCATCTCTCCCGCTTTCAGCGTGCAAGTCGCTTGTACACGCGCTAGTCACGTCGCGACTCGACTTCGGAAACGCGGCCCTGTATGGTATTACGGGAACCTTGTTGCACCGACTAGAGATGGTCCAGCGATCAGCTGCGCTTATCGTCCTCGGCTTACGTCGGCGTGACCAACAGAGCATGACGGCGGCACTACGAGAGCTGCATCGGCTACCTGTGGCGCAGCGAATTCAGTTTAAACTGTTGACCTTGATGCACGGCGCTGTGTATGCAAATACTCCACAGTACCTTGCCGACCGTATATGTGCATATGTTCCCTGTCGTAGTCTTCGCTCGGCCGACCAGTTTCTCATGGTTGTTCCTAGAGTTAACCTGGAACGGTACGGCCGACGCGCATTTTCATGTACAGATCCCACTCTCTGGAACTCTCTTCCACTAGAGCTAAGAAGCCAACGTGACTCTGGACGTTTTAGGAGAGACCTGAAAACATTTTTCTTTAATCAGGCTTTTTCGTAATTTATTGTATTTTTAAATACATACATATACATCTTAATGTTGTATATGGCCTACATAATAATCGAAATATGTAGTTGTGTTAGCATATGTAATCCATGTATTGTAATATTACAACGACAACGTGTATTCTTACATCATGTTTTAGTTTGTAAACACCCATGAATCTGCTTTGTAGAGATATGTGGTGTATAAATAAATTTGATTTGATTTGATTTACACAAAGTTTAACATTGTATGTAACATTTGACAACATTAAACAAATACAGAAAAATACATTTGTAGCATCAATTCGATTTTAAGCCCGTCTGTGAAGCGATTCCCGCGGAAAATTAGATTTTAATGAGCTAAGCGATCACGTGGTATCGTGACGTCACTTATGACACACATTCGCATCAGGCCGACCCTTTTCATGCATTCAGAGCATGTTTACAATGATAGCTTTTGGGTCGAAACGAGCGTCAGAATGAGTTATTGTGCAATATTCCGACGTAATACAAACACTAGTCATCATAGAGGAACAAGCAGTTATCTTACGGTTCCACATGAATCGAATTTTATTCAAAACAACGAATGCGAATGGGCCTACAAGTCGACTAGGTTTCGCCGAGCTTGGGCTCGTTTTCAGAATAATTATATCGAATGCAACCAACGGGAGATAATCTACACCAATAAACATACATAGCAAACAGATACTGTATCCAGGTACAGAAAGTAACGTGTATAATATATCATAAGATCACATGGCATTCCGAAAAGCGCGCCAAAATATGCATATTCGAAAATGTCCGGATGCACAGCATAAAATGTGGAATTTCTAATTCATTGATTTTTTTTGTTTTTTTTGGCTTGATGGACGTGGAAATAAATAGCAGGATGTAATATAACATGAATTCAAGCAATAGGTGTTTTTATTCCCTTTAAGTCAGTAAGAAATATAGTTTCATTTCGCCATCATCTAAAGACGTGTATTTTTAATACTGCATATCCTCCTTAGCTTCTTAGCAATTCCATCCGTCTGTTGACGACCTTTGCTCCGTACTTGACAATGAGAACGCTTAATCCTTTGGATTTGTTGCGCCACTTAGCTCGGATTGTCCCAGGATTTTGGCGCTAAAGAAGTAATTCCGTTATTATTATTATTGTTGTTGTTGTTATTATTACTATTATATTGTTTTAGCAGAATTGTAAAATTTCAGTACGAATAAATATATTATTATTATTAAATTATTGATTGACAGCCTTAACACATTTAATAAGTGTTTTCTGAGAACACAAATCTGAAAGACTGAAAGAAAGATTGCGAATACAATACAGTGAGGTGAACAAACTTGTTAAGAAGTCAGCTAGAAGTGACAAAAGAATGCATTTAGAAGACCCTGCAAACAAAGCTCAAAGATCATCATGACACGAATGAAAACAACAGTAGACAAGCTTCTCCGTCCAGAACAAGCAGGCTTCAGAAAAGTGAGAGGAACAACCAAACACATCTACACTTTGCGGAACATTCTAGAAAAGCTGATGAAACTCATTCACATCTTCTACAGGAATTTCTCCTGCAGTGTCGGACTCTCAATCAACAAGAACATTCACTATGAAATCTGATGTCCGGCAAGGGTGTGTCATGTCTTCATTTCTTTACACCGTAGCAATCGATTAGACTACAAACACATGATCAAACAACAGCAGACTGACATCAAATGGAATATCTGCTCTTCACTCGAAGATCTAATCTATGCAGACAATCTCGCTCTGCCTTCTCACACTCGAGATCAGGTACAAAAGAAAATAAGTAACCTAGAACAACAAGCCAGTTCCATTTGTCTTTCAATTAATGCAAAACAGACACAAACATTGACAAACAGTAACCTGACACAGTAACCTATCATGATTAACAATCATGCACCAGAATATGTGAACAAGTTCACCTACCTGGGCAGCATCATCAGTCTCCAAGGAGGTGCAGAAGAAGACATCAAAAAACGATTGATCAAAGCCAGGTCAGCATTTGTAAATCTACAACGGCTATAGAAATCTTCAGTGTACTCCAGAAAAACAAAACTAAGAATATACAAGAGCAATGTCCTCTCTGTGCTCCTGCATGGCTCGGAGTGCTGGCGCATGACACAGCAAGACACCAATAGACTACCCAGCTTCCACAACACCTGTCTAAGGAATGTAATGAAATTATTCTGGCCCGAGACCATTTCCAACACAAGACTCCACCAAACAATGAATCAACAATATATCTGCCTCACCCTGAAAAAGAGGAGGAGGACGTGGCTCGGCCTTGTCTACAGGATGAGCAGCGACATTCCAGCAAAGACAGCATTGACCTGGGCGCCAGAAGGAAATAGGAAAAGAGGCAGACGGAAAACAACTTGGCGACGAACAATTGAAGAAGGAAAAAAGACTGCCGGTCTGACCTGGAGCACAGCAGCAAGGAAAGCCCAAGACAGAGGGGTCTGGCGAGATCTTGTGCGAGCCTTATGTGCCACACAACACAAAGAGGATAAGTAAATAACTAAGAACACAATAAATAATTATACATATTATACTAGTATTAGTTCATCAGGCTGTTGTTAACCAGTGTTCACTGTCTGGTCCAGATCATTTATTACGTTTTAAGAACATGAGTAGTTCAAACGGATAATCCCACTTGTCCTTTACCCTGCACCTTTCAGCACTGAACACCTTTCCAGCTACACTGAACAGCTCAAGACTTTTGTATTGCATGCGCTTGGATGGGTAATAAAAGTCATACAAGTCGGTACTCTTACATGACACAGTACACTGCCAGGTGGGCCCACTGCCTCACTCCCAGTGGAGCTTATTCACTGACTGACTCTAGCTGGATAGTAAGACTTTGTGGCAGGCTGGTGCACCAAACGAAATAATGTCTGATGTGAATGTTATATGAAATGTTGTTGTTGGAAATAAAAAATGGTTTTAAGACATGCACTGTTTTAAACGTTGATGATGTCAGCCGTATTATTACAGAAAATACTACATTTTAAAGAATGTACAATTGCCATTTTGAGTGTGCGAAAATAAATATGTTATTATTCAAATAATCACCTGTGCTTGTAACTGTCTTTGGTGTCAATTGAGTGAACTTTGGATACTGTGCAGAATGGTCTTTAAAGCTCTAACCACTGACAGCAGGCCAGTGACTATCCCCAAAGGAACTCATAAAATAATGTCAAATAAAACAACTTAACTGAAAGTTAATTGAGATTTTGTCAATAAAATAAAATAAAAGTAACCTCTTTCAGACAATTTAGTTAATTAATTAAATTACAATAAATTGAATAAATTAATTTGCGTATTTTGGAAACAATAATTAAATAAATTAAATTAAAAGTTAATTGAGTTAATTGAATTAAGAAATTAACAATAACAATTATTAACCCATGCCTGATATACAGTATTATAAGTAAATCATTGGATTGAAAATGTACATATGTAGTGATTTTCACAGAAAATACAAGTTTTGGTGTATTTACAAGTATAAAGATTAACTCAACTTGATTGTACATTGACACCCTCTTCATAATGATGACGGTGTCAGGCAAACGGATGTTCACAGGTACCTTCAGTTGCATCGTTGGCAAGTTCTTCTTCCGGAGAAAGATTACTTATTACCTGATGAGAACCTATCTACCAACGTCTCTCTTCGTGTCCCTCTCCTGGATCTCGTTCTGGATAGACGAAGGACACATGGGTGCCCGGATAACACTGGGCATGCTGACAGTACTCACGACTACAGCACAGAGTAACATGTTCAGTCAGGATCTTCCACGTCTCTCGTACGTCAAGGCAATAGACGTATGGATGTCGGTATGTGGACAGCTACGTGTATGTTTCTTACTGAAATAACCGTTGATGCGGACTATTGGGTTAGGGTTATATTGGGGTTGGGGTCGACATTTTCGTTACAGGGTGTGGTTAGAACTGAACTGCGAATGTTTTTGAAGAACTATTATATATATATATATATATCATATATATAGTGGAGTGCAGTAGCGCAGCGTTAAGAACTTCGGACTTACGACTGAGAACCCGTGTGCTGCGGTGTCGAACCTTGGGCAAGATCGTTTATTCTATGTTACTCCAGTTCACTCAGCTGTATGAATGAGTACCTGGCTATAGACAGTGGTGGATATTTGTGTAGGACTAATATTCGCGCATTAATTGCAAAGTGGTTTAACGCTTCCCAAGAAGTCGAGATGGTGTTCTATTGAACAGGTCTGCCAGGGAGTAAAGTGTAAAGCGCTTTGAGCAGTCCTGAGGACTGGATACTGTGCTATATGAGAAATTACCTTTACGTTACTACATCAGAAAACAAACACACATGGTCAAATCCCATTAAACGTATTAGCACAAATGCGCGTCACCTGAGGCAGGATGCCTCGGTAGTTAACAGTCATGATAATAATGTGTGTGCGCGCGCACGCGTGTGTGTGTGTGTGTGTGTGTGCTTGTATGTGTGTGTGTGTGTGTGTGTGTGTGTGCGTGTGTGTGTGTGAGTGTGTGAATATGTGAGTGTGTAAGTGTGTGTGTGTGTGTGTGTTTGTTTGTGTGTGTGTGTGAGTGTGTGAGTGTGTATGTGTGTTTGTGTGTGTGTGTGTGTGTATGTGTGTGTGTGTGTGTGTGTGAGTGTGTAAGTGTGTGAGTGTGTGTGTGTGAGTGTGTGTGTGTGTGTGTGTTTGTGTGTGTGTGTGTGTGTGTGAGTGTATAAGTGTGTGAGTGTGTGAGTGTGTGTGTGTGTGTTTGTGTGTGTGAGTGTGTGTGCGTGTGTGCATGCATGAGTGCGTAGGTGATCGCCGGATAGTCCAAGACTGTTATGGTTTAAGATGGAAAAAAATGCAACGGAAGCTATTTCAAGTGTTTGGGTTACATTAAAGGTACCTACAAAACACATCAAAAGTATACAACAAAGACAATTGGGGAAGTGTCTCAAAATAAGGAATCAATATTTCCTATTTACCCTATGTTAAATACCATTGATACCAAAAACCGTTGTATTTACGCAGACACCCCAGGATCGTAGGAAAATCTAGACATGCTGTGGCATACGCCGTTCATATTCGGATCATCAAAGCCCTCAATGTAGTTTGTTTCATAAAAATGTATATTTTCGAAGTAGCACATATCTATTCAGTTCCAAGAAGATTGAAATGAGGTATTCATAATAAAAAATATGAATATATCTAAGCAGACGACAGAACCTGACATCCGCCGGCATTCTCAGGGATGATAATCGTAATAGAATATGAATATATATATATATATATGTATATATATATTGATTTTGTATCTAAACAAACGCCAGAGCCCGACATCTGCATGGCAAACCCAGAACACGTTGACTGTGAAATCCCACCTTCACATTTGTCAACAGGCGCCTACACTTTAATTTAACAAATTATGTTCAGTGAAACACTTTGCCTCACGATACTGTACTAATGAAAAACAACCATGTACGCGTATTTATACCTATCTGGAGAAACAAACTACGATAACAATGTAAGCGATAATATAGGTCTAGTCACTTCCACATGGAAATGAGTTCTCTTGGGAGCTTACGTCACCCGAAGGCTGGATCTGGTTTGAAGGAGTTGCGATACTATAGTTGATCTATGCATCAAAAGCACTGGAGCACATCCTGAGAGGAATGGCCATTTTCAGAGCGATACGCGACTACGTGTACACATCTTGTATAATGTACTTCTGAATGGGATCCTACTCTCCAGATCCTTGGATGCCCCCCTTCCTAAAATACACGATTAGCTACAACAGAGGGATGTTGATTCAAAGAGTGAAATGACTTTAACAATAGATAGTGACGTCGATCCCAATTTAAACGCGGTTCGTGGGAAACTGGTGTCTCCACTTTGAAGCTGTGTCAGAGATGCTACCCTATCTAGCTATTCCAGACCATTGTCTACGTTATACTGAGTCAGCAAGGCAGGACTTGCAATCCATGCTGAAAGTATTCATGTGCAGCAAGAAGATTAGCGAGGGACTGGCGACGAGAAGAGGGATGGCCTTGTAGCAACGATTGACCTGGCTGCTATCCTTGCCAGCCAAAGCAGCGATACACAGATCAGTGCAATATCTTACTGGAGTTATATTCTACGTAAGTGAACAAAAGGACATGACCAAATTGAGACAATATCGTGACATGAAAGACACACAAACTATATTGCTGGTGCTGGCGGACAGAAGAACCTATGGAAACAATACAACCCTGCGGAGCATCATGGCCGATGTGCATACCAGCTCTACTGTCGATGAGGGTTGTCCGAAGTCTATTAGTCAGAAGATTCCGGTGTCGACGACGGGTAAATCTGTCTTGCAGTATTTATTCAAGCTGTCATACTTCAGCCAAAATAATCCGTGCGTGTTGGCAGTAACCAGGTTCATATGAACCAAGAGATCATCTTCTAGCGTTGTATAATTGTCGTAGCAAGTTCGATTGAGCCACCGACCGTTTCTGTTTGAAGATTAATGCTGCGAGAACCCCCAAAATATGTACCTGCTGAAATAATCTGGTGTAGGTTCACACCCGATATTGCAAGTCCAATCAGTGAAGGTGTGTTGGACGGTGGGACTTTGTCCCATTGCATTCCTTGGCCAAGTATCGAGAGTATGCATTCAATACTGACATGGAAGTTTGATAAATCCATCACTACCTTTGATGGATATCACAATCCATCCACTAAAGAGACGAGTTGGAGGAAAGGCTGGTGCGGACGTTACGTTGACCGATGATATGAGGATGACGGCAAAGAAGGGTGTCTTCCTTGCAAACAGAAACAACACGCACAATTTCATCAATTCGTTGAGCGGATATGCGGTTATCTTCTTCCCGTCATGACAGACCAGCCTGCAGCACCTGTTGCCCTGTTGCACGTAATCCGGTGTAACTGCTCCACAGATTGCAACTCGGCAAGGTGCACATGACGGAAGACCAACCTTGAGTGTTCCCTGCACGTAGTCAATGCCGTGACAGAGGGTTCTCCAACTAAATGTAGAGTTACGTCAGTGACGAGGAGGAGGACGATGAGTAGCCATGCGTTTGTCGATGGAGAGAACAAAATCAACCAAATCAAATCTTGGTGATATACTAGGGGTTTTAAGTCATACGTATTTTTATTTTTATAATTTTATGACATTCAGATGCTGGATCTGGTTTCAAAAAAGGCATTTTGTCGGAACTGTTGTGAATTTTTCAGTAATTAGCATAACATATTGCCACTTGTGATATTAGTGGGTACGTAATAGAGCGATTTTACCTCAATTAAGTTGTTGTGTGGAGCGCAGTGGCATTGGACTCTCAATCGAGAGAACTCTGTTTCGAATCCTGTGCTGCCGTGTTGAACCATAGGCAATTTCGTTCACTCTACGTTGCTCCAGTTCATTTCACTGAGCTGTATGACAGAGTCCCTGGCTATAGACAGTGGTGGTTATTTGTGTACGAATACTATTCGCGCATTAACTGAATCGAGGCTGAATGCTTCCCAGAGGAGTCTCGATGGTGTTCGATTCAACTGGTCTGCCAGGGAGTAAAGGGTAAAGCGCCTTGAGCAGTCAAAAGGACTGGGTACTACGCTATACAATAACTTCCCTTTTTTGGCTCTAGATATTCACCACGGAAGGGTTCATTATAATTATTATGCGCAATGCTAACATGCATTTGTGTTGTGTTACATTTACAGTCAAAGCTCATATTATATGGTAATGCAGATTATAATCACATTATATGGGAGAGAATACGGCAATTTTTCCTGAATTAAGCTTATAAGCTAGATTCATGTATTTATATGTTGACCTTATAACTAGGGGTCATTATAATTATTATACATAATGTTCTTCTGTTAAATATACTTGCGTTATGCTACATGTACACTAGATGCTCATCATAGTAACATACTTTTAATTATGCTGAGCATAATCATGTTATGTAGGAGACGAATTGGACAAGTAATTTCAGCTAGTCGTTCATGTTTTGATAGTAATAAGTATTTTTAAACAAAAACTAAGACAATATTAATATGTTAATATCTAAGTACGTTGTTTTGTTCTCTGGATGTAATATGTGCGTATTTACAAACATGCATTTGGATTATTTGACGTTTATATTATCTTGCTCATTCTTTGTCCCGAAAGTAGAATCGTTACGAAATCGCACAGGAAACAGCAGCTGAAGGGGCCCAACATTAACGTAATTTTAACAATGTTCTCCAATTTTAGAGCTGTATACTGTTGATATGTTATCTAGGATATATGCCTAGTTTAAAAACTGAAATAATTGCTTCTGTTGCAGTCTGTTCCAACATGACGTTATTTTGGCTATAAAAGTCCTGGACTACGGAGCATGTCGTGTGCCTACGAGTGTTGCTCTATATTGATTATGTTAGTGTTTCTTCGTTCGATGTATGAAGGTGCCAACGTCGTCGATATGCTGTTTGTAGACGTGCCTGATGTTCGTGTTCGCGGGGGTCCTAGAGTTTTGTGCAATGCTCATTATGCAGCGGCAGCTTCTTCTTAAGATGACAGCCGAAATGAAACTGGAAGAGGTGAAAACAAAATGTGCAGTCCTCATTAAGAAACACAACATGTACGCACGCATACACACACACACTCACACACACACACACACACACACACACACGCACACACACACACACACACACACTGTCTGTCTGTCTGTCTGTGTGTCGGTCTGTATGTCTGTCAATCTATTTGTATATATATATATAATTATATATGTCTGTCTGCATGCCAGCCTATCTCTATGTATGTATATAATAATTATGTTTGTTTGTCTGTATGTCTGTCTATCTGTCCGTTTGTCTGTTTGTTTGTCACAGTATTTGCGTGCATGCGTTCGTGCGTGTGACCAAGTGGATAATGAGGTTTTTTTGGTAATTCGTAAATCAGTTACTGCTGCTTCAATAAGAATGTTATTAGCAAATTGTCGCGAAATCAGTGATCTATGGAAAAAATACAATACGTTGGTGATCCTTATTACTAACTATAATTATGTTTGTTGTAGGAGGAAATCCAGAAACGTCATGCGCCACATCTTACAAAGTCCGAGTTATCATTTGCAGACAGCAGGAAGCCTTGCCAGGTGATGCCAACCTTGCCCGAGTTACCTGAAGGCAACGCCTCGGCGAATCCGTCGTTCGCTGGTGATACTGACGTAATCTCATATGCCGGAGATTCCAAGGTTGTCCCGTACGCCGAAGACGCCAACGCAGTTGTGCAGACCGATGATGTCAATATAGTCCCGTATACCTGTGATACTAAGACAACCCCGTTTTCTGGTGATACTGAAACAAAACCCTGTGTATGTGATTCTAAGACAACCCCGTGTCCTAGTGAAACGGACACCGTGCCGACAAAGACTGGCGAATACAGGGGCTCATCTCGGAGAGTATCGGCGTGGGTGTTGCCAGAGTTGGCACAGCGGAGTAAGCGTCAATCGGTAGCAACAAACCGGTTGTCTGTCGTATCCCACTGGTTGCCAGTCACCTACTACGGCCACCGACTTTCGCTCTCTGAAATGCCGACCACATGCCGATGCTGCTACGCAAAATCCAGAAGACACCGTGACCCGTTAATCGATAACATCTCCAAGGTTCTCTTCCCCGTTACCTTTGCCATTTTCAACGTTATCTACTGGGCATACTACATTTCAGACTGAACGATAATATGTATGCATTGCATCAGCTCATCAAGCCGTAGGCTCTTCTTTCTATTCGAGAGGTGAACCATGGCGACGACGTGACATCTTTCGTTGGGCAACTTTGTCGGCGCTATTGGTATACCTACTTGAGATACCCTCGTTGCTGGCATTAATCCTTCGAATAGTGATCGATATTGGACAATTCCGCTGTAATGTACTCTCGCAGGGCTCACAATAAATCCAGAGTTCCGAAATACTGCGTTCATGTTGGGTTTGCAAAACCGCCTTTGCCTGTTCCTATTTTTGTGTGATATGATTTCATAATACTATAGTTCAGCAGTATTTAATATGGGGGTAGTTACCCCTTTGGGGTAATTCGGGTTTTCTCGGTTGTAACGTAAGCTTTCTAATGTGTGGATCGAAGAGAAGAACGAACACATCATACTGGAAATAAGAATTCCCTTACTTTAAGAGAAGATCGCATCAAACCATGCCATGTTGACACATCAAGGATCATCCTTTACTTTAGAAAACAACCATGAAAACTGCACATCAGAGAGGAGCGAGGTCAGATACGGATAAGCCCGTTTAGTTGCAGAAGTGTTAGCAAATCGCGTTTTAATTGATTGAAATGAATGACATGTTGTCTGCCGTGCACAGTTGCTTTTATTTGAGAAGCAACTATGTTAAAGAGAAATATCTGCTCTCTAAACTATCTACCACGGAGAGCCACGACCTCGAGAATTGTAAGTGATTGTGAAGAGGTCGGTGTTGATTTCAAGGTTTACCTCTTCCATAATTATGGAAGATCGCTAGTTATCATGGGACAGCATTTCATTGTGTGTTCGAATTCAAATAAAAAAACTCTATAGAACCGCTATAGACGAACATTTCAGGAGACGATATCAGATCAAGAGGCCTTACATTTATTATACACCTGGGCTATATTACACATCTATTGATGAGATCAATCAGCGGAACCTCTCCTTGCTCAAGGCATCGTGGCCAGCTCCTTTCCCAAATCCAATTTTACCACTGTGAAGTTCAGGCTAATGAGGTTTCCATGTTCTCAACATGGTCAACGCCATTTGAAGAGACCGTGTAGCAGTGTCCGTTAGTTGATGAAATCATGCTACATATACTTTCCATGGGAGAGGTCATACTTTGATATTTCCACGGTCTGGAACACTGAGAAGAATGCATGGATAATCAGTGGGCGAAGGAGTCGCCAAAGAACGAAGAAGAGGTCCTAGGCTTGTGAAAAAGTAGCTGAAAGACTGAGAATTAGGCGATTATGATTTATGTTCTTTTTTTTCATTTTCTTGTGTTTGGTATTTAAAGGTGGGGTGTAATTAAGGTTTTTTCTCGCTCAAGGGGTCAATATGCCAAAAAAGTTAAATGCCGCTGCTATTTTTATTATGCTAACTGCACGCTGCTCGTCATATTGCGATGCATAAGCCCGAAACATTGTTCGCAATATGAATTTTTCGGCCGGGAAACATAAACAAATAAACAAACAAAACTAAAACAACTCTATACCAAATGTCAAGCAATATTTTAAAGGAAGGACGCTAACGAGGAGTCGATCTGGCTTAAAGGTAAGCTAAAGTAACCCGATAAACTTGTGTAAGTCATGATAAAATACCAGGCGCAGCCCACTTCAAATAATAACCTATTTACTAAACGTTACTTTGGCTTGATACGTGGACAAAGGAAAACAAAATGAAAGCTGCATGTTTTACGATGTCCGCGCAGTAGTCTTTGTCAACCAATGGCATAAAAACGCAACGTATTGCAGAATAATATATGCATATTTTATATAGACATGTGTTTATTAAATCGTGCATTAGGCTATGCATAGATACATAATGCTCGCGTGAAAAATAATCAACCAAACTGTACGTTTCATAACATGTAAATGCCCGTCATATTCTGACGATTTCTGCAATCATTATGCTTTGATGGCCCGCCATTTCTATGCACTGCAACGGTCTTGTTTATTGTAATTTGTCGTAAAATTTATCACGTGTTTACCCACTGATCTCTACGTGTACAGCTCAATGGTTTTACCCGCCCGTTCCGCTAAACGTCATTCCACGGCGTTCGTTCAGTGAGTTCCCGGTGACGTCAGATAGAAACCCCAATATATGGCATTGAAAACGGCGAAGAGAGACGGGAAGAGGACGCGAGAGACGATGTCCATGAGAGCGCCCCCGTGACGGTTGTTGTAGTTCACACGTCCGCAGCACTTCTTGTTGACTACTCTGTCCGTCTCCACGTACTCGAGGTCTGGGATGTTGATGTCGAGTAATGGCTGGTCTATGACGACCGACGCACGGCGGAAGGCGGGTCCTACCGGGTTCAGCCTGAGGTGGACGTGAGGAGCTGGCAGCGCCGTGTCCGACTGCGTCAACATAGTACAACTAATGTCATTACAAGTTGGAATTGTTGAATGAATGAATGAATGAATGAATGAATGGATGGATGGAAGGATAGGTGGGTGGATGGATGGATGGATGGACGGACGGACGGACGGACGGACGGACGGACGGACGGACGGACGGACGGACGGACGGGCGGACGGACGGACGGACGGACGGGCGGATGGATGGATGGATGGGTGAGTGAGGAAGTGAGGGAGAGCGGGAGTGAGTGAGTTAGTGAATGAGTGAATAAGTGGATGAGTGAGTGAGTAGGTGAGTAGGTGAGTGGCTGAGAGGGAGAGTGGGTGAGTGGGTGAGTGGGTGAGTGGGTGAGTGAGTGAGTGAGTGAGTGAGTGAGTGGGTTAGTGGGTGAGTGGGTGAGTGGGTGAGTGGGTGAGTTGGTGAGAGGGTTAGTGGGTGAGTGGGTGAGTGGGTGAGTGGGTGAGTGGGTGAGTTGGTGAGTGGGTGAGTGGGTGAGTGGGTGAGTGGGTGAGTGGGTGAGTGGGTGAGTGGGTGACTTGGTGTGCGTGTGGGTGAGTGGGTGGGTGAGTGGGTGAGCGGGTGAGTGGGTGAGTGGGTGAGTGGGTGAGTGGGTGAGTGAGTTGGTGAGTTAGTGAGTGGGTGGGTGAGTGAGTGAATTAACTAGTTAATTAATATAAAAATAGAAATAGTAACGTCGTTATTACATTACAAAAATGTCACATTGTTGAAAAACGGGAGAAGAAATGCAATATTTTACCTTCCCTATTATTATATTATGACGTATATTGTTGGCTGGGGCTGCTTGAGCGCATGTTTTAGACGTGCATCAAGTGTGTTACCAGGTAGTTTTTGTAGGTAGTCTACTCTTAGGTTAAGGTTCCATGGTTGGCTAACGTCGCCCATGACAAGCCTAGTGTATAGACCCTGTTTATCATTAAGCCAATGTGTACAATCATACATGTAACGTAAAATACATATTTGAATAGATTCTTTATACCTGATCGTCGTTCTCCTTGTTGTCTGATGTAATATCAACTTTCGCTTCAGCTAGTGACGATTGTCGTGTAATCACATTAACTATCGAAAACTCGATGAGAGCGCCAAAGACAAACATGAGGCAAGTTGACATCCAAACGTCGATCGCCTACAAAATGTATTCTTGCATTATCTTCTAAGCTGTACAAGGTGGTGAACACTTGGTGTACATATATAGTATAGTTGGTAAAATCCGTGAAAAGATGTGCAAAACCTGCATAATTTTCACTTGGTGACCTCATATTGATGTCATGAAATCTCTCAATTTCAACTGCACACAATTGTGATTAGGAAATGTTGAAACGGTTTAACCATCAACTGTGTTGCAAAGGCAACCAATTGTTTGTACCACTACGCTAGCGGCCATTCTGAATTTTATAAAACAAGTTGTGGCAGAGTTAAAATGGCAATTTTCACGCATGCGCCGTGGTTGGATTAACCCACCTTAATGTAGGAGACACGTGGCAGTCGCTGGTTGATGACGGTGCTCTGTGACGTCATCGTGAGGACGGTGAGTATTCCGAGTGTGACACGCGCCGGAACTGCTGTCTCATCGATCCAGAAAGACACCCACGATAGGATGACGATCAGCAGGGTCGGAATGTACGTCTGGACGAGGTAGTACTGGAACTGGCGGTGCAGGAGGAATTGGCCGTAGATGCACGAGTAGACGCCTGTGTCAAAGTATAAACATTGTACCTAAATTAAATGTTAAACACATTACACTTGAAACTGCTTATCACCTGAAGAATTAAATTTCAAGTACAATATATTTAGCCCCCAAGATGGCTGAAGAACCAACGTACGTCTCATTATCTTCCTCAGAGCCATCAACGGTCATGTATCCTTGCCTGTTAGAACGTTTCGTCAGTCCATCCATCCAAATAGGAGCCATTTTATTATAATCGCACTAGCGTATCTAGTTGACTCTGTATGTGGGCACTATTAAGCTTTTCTTCCAATTAGCATCTCTTTCAGGGTTTCATCTTCGATCTCTCAGAAGAACGTCAATTCCTTCATTGTTTCGAAATTCCCCGGTTCGTATCGAACGAGCACTGATTGGCCACAACGTTACACATGTATTCTACGACTATTCCGAGCTATGTAAATTGTCCTCAGGATGGACATTTTTGCAAGTTTAAATAACAAAACCATCAATACCGTCCACACAACCATGGCCTTTTATATATTCTCCTATTCTCCTCGAACAATTATAAAGGTAAATTCACACACACACACACACACACACACACACACACACACACACACACACACACACACACACACACACACACACACACACACACACACACACACACCACACACACACACGCACACACATACACACCACACACACACACCATTGACAACACACACACACACACACACACACACACACACACACACACACACACACACACACACACACACATATATATATATATATATATATATATATATATAGCTCAGTATCCATATATTTGGACTGCTCAAAGCGCTTTACGCCTTTACTCCCTGGTAGACATGTTCCATGTTCAATCGAACTCGACTTCTCATTGGAGCATTCAGGCACCCTGCAATTAATGCGCGAAGACTATTCCTACACAAATATCTACCCCTGTCTACAGCCAGGTACTGATTCATACAGCTGAATGAACAGGAGCTACATAGAGTGAACGGACTTGTCCACGGTTTGACACGACTGCACAGGATTCGAACCCGGGTTATCTCGATTAAGAGTCGATGCTGTTCTAGGCACTGCGCCACTGCGCTCCACCATTATATATCACCAACAGATACAGTCAGTCAGCACTAAAACACCACAACAACGATTGTCCGCAGTCGTTAACCGGTACACGCAGTGCGACTGCGCACAACATGTGTTGCCGCGATTCGATTTTCAAATCCGGTCAAAAGACCATCAGAAACACGTTTTGTTGCATATGATTTTATAAAGCCTGTCACAAACTATCGGACTTTTGTTTTATGGCGGATACACATGAAATTCATGTAACGAAATCCCACCGGTGCCACCAATGTAGCGAATGCCCAGGTTCGTTGTTAACAAAGCCACAACACAACACTAGTGTGGGCCACTCCACTCCGGAGTTTGGTAGCAACACGTTTTTATTCAAAAACTAATGTTTTCAGACTACACGACCCCACATCGTTTTGGCAAACTACAACTGTCATCGACCTCCCGTGTTCTTGTATGTAGCGGCCATGCCATACTGTCCTCGCCGAGCTGCACCTACCAATTCTGCTGTTCAAATAGCAAACAAACGGAAAGCTCCAAATGCCAAATGCCGCGCCAAGTCTAATCTTAGCCGCCACACCTGACATGTTGCATAACAACTTGTTATGTCAATTGTCAATAAAGCTTAGTTTGAAGCAGGATGTTTTGTTTACTATTTGAACATGCTTTGGGGTCGTACCGTCCAAATTGTGAACGTTGTTACGGGCATACTAAACACAATTTTGCTTCAGCATAGTTTGTATAGTCTTAAGAACATCATATTAATTAATAAATGAAAAACTAGGAATAGTCTACCTCCTTTTAAGTTCAAGCAACTCTACGTTGAGTGCACGAATCTAGTTTCAAAACACTACCGTAGTGTTCTGAATGTTCTCAATGTCCGACGCTGTTCTAATGTTTGGGAGCGCTTAACACGTCATATGTCAAAAATCATGTAATTCGTGAACGTACAAACCTGTGGAATAGTTGGCGGTGCAGTCGCCCACTCTGGTTTCCGACAGCGTGAATTCGGACAGTGTCATATCCTCCGATCGCTCCATCTGTTTTTCCCAGTGCCATTTTATGATAATGTCATTGGTTGTGTGCCCGTCTGAAATACGCACTCTTAAAAATTGTCGACACTTACTTATAAGAAAAGACAAGAACATTATTTATTTGCTCACACATATAATATACATCACATTATGAGATGTTCAGTAGACGCAAGTGCAACCGAGGAGATCTTCTAGAAACTTCTAGGGGCTTTTGTCCAGGACCACCTAGACCACTAATTATTGTTATGTAATACATGAACACCAATACACCTTATAAACACTGACTACTACTACTACTACTACTACTACTACTACTACTACTACTACTACTACTACTACTACTACTACTACTACTACTACTACTACTACGACAACAACGACTACTACTACTGCATAAATAATACTAACTACATAAATAATATATTATTAAGGTAATACATGAAAAATAGGTATTCCTTTGAATATATAATCCCTCTTAATACCTGAATTTAGTATTTTAATAGTAATAAATGTTTTAGTTTTCTTATAAACTGGTTTAGTGATACAAGCTATCCTAACTGAGGTAATGCATTCCATATTACTTATTAGTACAACGCATAAGAAAGGGGGATGAGTGGTCAGGGTCCGCGTACTAATTATTTAAAAAAATCAGGTCGCTTGTAAATTGCATAACCATCCTGAAAGAAAATAAACGTTTGAAAACATTAAATAACGATGGTTATATGTCCTTTGCATATACAATGTCACAACACTGCTACATGCTAATAGTCTAGGCTCAAATATGTATGAATATGCTAGTATATCGATGTGTACGTACGTCAAACTATCATTAATTTATTATAATATATTATCACAAATACAAGCATATGTACACGTGCAGCATAATTGTACACGTTTTTCGCTCTTTCTTTCTTCTTCTGCACATCGCATTTCTTTTGTTATACATGAGTTGAACAATTATTTTAGTGGCTCCTATGAGTGCGACTTTAATCTCTTAATAGGAGTCACTGACCCCTTTAATAGAAATTACGTGGCACTTGCATTTATATGAATATATATATACTCATTTATAGTTTTTGTTAACTTATATTATATACATACCGTATATCGGGATCAGAATAAAACTTTCTTGTTAGAAGACTCCCTCCCTCACCTGAATTAATACTTTAAAATGTAGAACATTTTCCATATTGAAAGTCAGATGTTATAATCTAGGGCCAAAATATATATCAAAAGGGCTCTCACGTTAGGGGTACTTAAATGTTACAAGCTGTCACCCGTGCTAGGATTTATCTGTGACCTCTACCAGTCACAAAAAGCCTGGTTGACACTGTCTATTGTGATTTTTCTACGTAGTTAATTAGTTTGTAAAAATGCTGCCAGGGCTTTTTAAAGTTTTTTTTAACATGTACATAATCGGCTATATATATATCTACTAATTATATGGCTACACGATAACATTATATGCAGCAAATTTTAAATCAATACAATAGATATAATTGAAAGGAAAGCACAAAATATACCAAATTATATTGACATTTTAGATAGGTTTCGTGGCAGGCGGTGTACATTATTTAAAAACAATTACTTTCATACGTGGCACATGACAATTATTTTACATGAGAAACTTCCCAATTCATTTCCCCAAAAACCCACTATATTTTCTGACAAACGATGTAATATATTGCGTACACAAACAAAATAGTAACCCTACCCTTTATTTTTCATAGCCGCCGCCCAAGAAGATAATCTGCAATATATTTACTAATTACAAGGTTATATAGTTAATTTTTGTATCAAAGTATCTCGATTGGTGAGATACGTATTTGTGGTTAATGCACACATTAATATTGTAGACGAAGTTGAAGTTATGCTAATATATATTAACAATTTAGCTTGGTCTCGTGAAGGATGGGCTTTAGTTCAAATCATCATTTACCCATCTGGTGCATGACAATTATGGTTTATCTCCCACCAATCACAGTTCATTTCCAATAACACTAGTTTTTCTGACAAACAATGTAATATTTTGCATATAAAACCGAAACACTAACCCTACCCCCTTACTTTTCATAACCACCGTCGTCAAACACAATCGACTATAAAAAATATTTTATAAATATATATATATATACTTTTTGCCGAGCTACATAGCTTATTTTTATTTCAAAATGTTTGGAAAGTTAATATGCGAATTTGTAGTTAATGCGAATGGCAATATTGCAGAACGAAAAGCATATGCTTTGATTGTGTAAACATTCTTATTTGGTTTAGTGTCCGAATGTGTATAATAGTTCAAATCATTACTTACACAAGTGGCGCATGACAATTGTTTTTATATCGCAACCATCCCAGTTAATTTCGAAATAAAATAGCATTAGTTTATTAGACAACGAATGTAATATATTGCATACAATGCCAATTATAGCTACTAATGACTGAGCTACAGTCATAGCTAATGTTGGCATCAACACTTCTGGTGTTTAACAAATATTTTACCTCACAATAATCCCAGTTTATTTCAAAATAAAACAACACTAAATTGTCTGACTAATAATGTACTATATTGCATAAACAACAAAAATACAAACACTACCCCCTTACTTTTCGATATACGGTATGTATATAATATAAGTTAACACAAACTATAAGTGTGCATATATATATTCATATAATAAAAAAAAAAATATGCAAATGCCACGTAATTTCTATTAAAGGGGTCAGTGACTCCTATTAAGAGATTAAAGTCGCACTCATAGAAACCACTAAAATAATTGTTCAACTCATGAATAATAAAGGAAGTGCGATGTCCAGAAGAAGAAAGAAAGAGCGAAAGAAGTGTAAATATGCTTGTATTTTAGTATTTGTGATAATATATTATAATATATCAATGACAGTTGACGTACATACACATCACTATACTTGCATATTCATACATATTTGCATATACATAAATACATACATGCATGTACATATATAGCAGATATCAGTACATATCACACACATATTACTGATTATATTGACTTTAATAGCATATGTAACAGTTACAGATTTTACACGTATTTACATATTTTTGTAATATATTATTGTTTTGCATAATTTGCAAAACCTCGGAAACTATGTGTTCCAATCTTCTCTGTGACTAACTTATGGGTATTGTTAATGACATATGGTAAGTTATATCTAAGAATTAGTACGCTCTTGGAAAGCTATACTCTTACTATACAATGGTGCCACATGGCATTCGTTTCTTGGCAACCCTACTAGATGCGCTGACAACGTTTTCTTCGTCTTGCGTTTGGCTACTGCCTAGACTTGCAGTGTGTTGTTGAGCAGCCACTCCCGGGTCTCCAGGTCCAGCTCGGCGATGCCATTCTCTCCATGTGGAGCACCGTAGAGAGTGCAGTGGCTGATAATGTGGTCTGTTGTTTGTTGAGCCGCACCGCATTCACAAGCAGCACTTGTACATAGTCCCCAACTGTGCATATTAGCGTTGAAACGTCCAATTCCCAAAGAAGCTGACAACATCGCTGCTTGCTGACGCAATAACATATTTGTAGATTGCATTATTATCCTTAAGATGACATAGGCGAAATACAAAATTATGCGGATTCAATTTCAAGTGCAACATGTTGAGCCCCCAAGATGGCTCTCCCACTGGGAGTCCCCTAGTGAAATTTAAAAACTTCAAAATCTACGAACCACCTTAGCACGCCTACATTATTTTAGGTCGATACAATACATACGAAACTGAGGAAGATATGTTCGGACAAACTAAAATACAAACACACATACATAGACGCACATTGTTACAACAGAGATAATATAAATAGCACTTACAACTTTCAAATTGGATCATGCAAGTCTGATTGTCCATTGGGAAGTTGGCTAGCTTCATATCGCAGGTGAGAACCAACGTAAGTCTGCAAACAGAAACGTATCTCTTCATGTGCTGTACTTAATGTTATAGTAAATATGTTGAACATATTCTGCCCACCAAATGGCGTTTAGTAAGTCCAAAACAACGTTTGCCATATGTAATTTTCGACCGCGAAATGTTCAAGTTATAAACAAAACATTGGCAGTTACTGCAGTTTCATTTGTCTCTGCTTTTGATATGCTTGGTTCCCACGGTTGTTCTCTTACACAAAATCAAAAGTCTTGCTAATAAATAGTATGCCTGAAGCTAGTTATAATTATTAAAACTTTTGGATTTCACTTGCCATAAGGCAAGTGTATATGATATAGCCTTTATATATACTGCCTTAGAATTTAACTTGCTTTTGGCTGTAGGTGACAGAGCCGTTCTATATCCTGGCTTAGAATTTCACTTGCCTTTTGCTGTAGACGAAACAGCCGTTCTAAATACTGTCTTAGAATGTCACTTGCATTTGGCTGTAGATGACAGTGCAGTTCTACACACTGTCTTCGGATTTCACTTGCCTTTGGCTGTAGATGAAGGTGCCGTTCTATATACTGCTTAGAATTTTACTTTCCTTTGAATGTAGATGACAGAACCAGAACAAGAGCAAGATGTTTAGTTTGATCCCAAAGAGTACAAGTTTAGTCATAATATCGTGTACTTCAACTATTAGTAAACATAACTTAATTATAACTAATTACAAACAATGTAATAAAAGAAAAACAGTGAAATGTGGTCAGTGACTCCTGTTAAGACAAAACGTGTAGTATTTTAATTTATATAATAAAATATCATGGTCAATGGTATCAAAGGCCTTCGATAGAAATATATTAATTGTCATCTCATTATTGTCCATGTGATTTATAATTCTGTCTACTAATTCAAGCGCTGCATACTCAGTGGAGTGTTTAGGTCTAAAACCATATTGATTATCGAACAGAAGTTTAGCTTCATTAAAGTACGACGATAACTGAGTAAAGATAATTTTCTCTAGTACTTTTGATATTGTTGGGAGTAGAGAAATAGGCCTATAGTTTTTAAATGACGTGGGATCTTCTTTTTTAATATTGGAATTACTTTGGCAATTTTAAGTTTATCTGGAAAAATCCCTGTATTTAGCACTTGATTTATTAACATAGTCAATGACTTTATTATTGCAGGTTCAATTATGTTTAACAATTTTGAAGAGATACCATCGAAACCACAACTATGTCTTATGGGTAGATCGTGTATTATTTTCTTTACTATTTCTTCATCTTCATTTTCAATTTTAAAAGCTAAGTTTATTTGCTTATTTATATAGTAACTACAATCTTTGGTACCTTCATATTTTATATCATTTACAATAGTCTGAGCTGTATTTCTGAAATAATTATTAAATTTATTTCCAATTATTTGTTTGTTTGTTATTTGTGTGCCGTAGTCTTCAGAATAAGTTGGGAAACTTGTTTTAGTCTGTTTTTGGAGAGACATTCATTTATTGTTTTCATTTCTAAAAAGAGAGAAACGAGATTCAAAATATATTTGATTAGCTGCCCGAATGTTTTTCTTTAATATCGCGTTATAGGTTTTTAAATAAATTTTAATAGCCTCACAATTTGCTGAACAAGGATTTGTTAATTTTAACTATTTATACATTTTGTCTCGATATATAATTGATATTAACAAACCCTGGGTGATCCAAGTCGATTTCTTATTTTTGTATTTATTAAATTTTACTAATTTGCTTGGCACTTGTTTATTTTTAGCACGGGTAATTTCTTCATATATTACATCATAATTACAATTTCATCAGCGGTTGGACTTTTACTTAACTTATCGTAAATGTTATTTGATATTATTTCATTCATGATACTTGTCATTGCGTCTACGTTTACAGTGTTTATTTTTATATATTTAGGAGGCGATTGTATCTTTACAGTGTTGTGCATAATCATAAAATATGGTTGGTGGTAAGAGAATCGTTTAGTTAAGATCCCTGTGGTACTTTCTAGTATTGAATTATGAAGTCTACAAAATACATTATCTAGCAGGGTTCCAGTTGTTCTAGTGCATCTAGTGGGGAGAGTTATTTGTGGGTAGAGACTATATGATATTAAAGTATCAAAAAAGCTACTAAAAATGTCATCTTCATTTAATTTGAGTATGTTAATATTAAAATCCCCAGCAATAATGATATCATCATTACTGTTTTCCAATGTTGATATAGTTGGTGTAAATTCATCTATAAATGCGTTTAAGTTATCTTCATACGTTGTCGGAGATCGATATATATTTCCAATGGTTAAAGCCATAGATAGGTTACTACCATTTACTCGAACTATCAACCCTTCCCGGTGTTCATATTGAGATTCAGTTTAACTTCTGATTTAAACTGGTTATCAATATATATTATCTACCCTCCTTTGCTGCTGCATGTTTACCCTGCGATTTTTAAATTTACAGTATTTAGTTCTTCTATGAATAAATCAAGTTAAGAAAATTTTGCATTTATTGATTGTACATTTGTACTTAAAATACTGAAGGAATTCTAATTTTTCTTTGCTAACTCATTAAATTGGTCAAAATCGTAGTAAGACGAACGTCGTATTATTTGCTGTTCATTTATGTCAGTGTAATTTTCATATAATATATTTGTTATGCAGTTATTCCGAATACCTCCTGAATAGGAGAGGAAAGCTTCATCGAAAATAATTTTTCATCATCTAAAAGAGTGCCCTTTATCATTATATTGTAATTATAAAAGTATGTTTGCTTAAGGATATTGTGATAGATACACGCGCTAAAATTAATTGGATTGTACATTTCGAGACACATTGCAGTTCTTAATAACGTGTTATTATATGTAAACCTTGTGAATAAGTAGAGATAAACATCGCATTGTTTTCAATGAGAAAATAACAAAAAAAGAAGAGAAAAGCTAATTAGGCTCTGGGTTAATCACATCAGACGATATTCACGGGAAGGAAATAGATAGATTAAATCTGTGCTTGGACGACTTAGGTTTGTGTTCACAATTAGTTTGTTATCATAGCAAAGTTCTAAAGATACCATCATCATTGAGATGTTTCAAATTCAAAAATACTAGTACTAATAAAAAATAACTCCGCCAAGCCTGTCCCAAGCCAGGTTGAAAATGAAGGAGAGTTGGGCGTAGGGCCAGTAACCCTATCCCGTAAAACCAAACCCTACTACAGAAACGACGAGAAGAAGCCATTTCGGTACACTTTCAATGGGAAGAAAAGAAGGCACATCCATAAATGTGGATGCATCTGCATTAACATATGTATTTACACCTACATATGTATCTATGACAGGGTTGAGTGAAAGCCGTCAGGAAGCTCGACCCCCGATGAGCCATATCTTTAACGCCAAAACTAACACTAGAGTAGGCACATGGAACGTTCGAACGCTGTTTCAGAGCGGGCGGATGGAGCAAGTGCTGAAGGAAATGAAGGCTTACCATCTAGATATTCTAGGCGTAAGCGAGATGATATGGACAGGACAGGGATGCATCAACAGCGGAGACAAAACAACTGTACACTACTCCGGAAATGAAGATCACCACGTCCATGGAGTTGGCATCATCCTGAATAAGGATGCTACAAAAGGACTGATAGGGTGGAAGCCAGTTAGTGAACGCATCACAGCGAAGTTCAACACCAGACATGTCAAAGTCACCGTAGTGCAAGTATATGCCCCAACCGAAGTCGCCACAGACGAGGAAAAGGACACCTTTTACGACCAACTCCAGAACGTGCTTGACGAGATAACAAGCTTTGACATAAAAGTGGTGGTAGGAGACTTTAACGCGAAGCTGGATGGAGACAGAAGAGACATGTATACTACGGTTGGACCTCACGGTTCAGCTGGAAATACGAATAATAACGGTGAACGATTGCTCTCGATGAGCACCGCCAGTGGTATCAGCATTGGCAACACCTTCTTCAAACATAAACGCATTCACAAGAAAACCTTGGATGGATCTCACCAGATGGCAATACATCGAATGAGATTGATTACATCTGCATTAGTAGTAGATGGCGTACATATCTACAGGACGTCCGAACATATACAGGGGCAGATGTTGGCTCTGACCACAAACTTGCGATTGGTAAGATACGCTTGAAGTTAAAGAGAGTCAAGACGGTGAAGACGGTCAGGCCATATGCGACAGATAACTTAAAGAACACAGACACATCAAAACAATTCTACGAGGAAACTAAGAACAGATTCCAAGCGCTACAACACTCAACCGACTTAGAAGAGCAATGGCAGCTATTCCTTCAAGCCGTAAAGGAGAGCGCGAATATAGTGTTAGGAAGGAGAAGAGGGTCCAACAGAGAACAGTGGATAACAGAAGACTCGTGGAAACTGATTGATAAAAGGAAGGATATGAAGATCAGGAGAGATCAAGCAGCTAGAAATCTCCAACAATGGAGATCATCAGATGAGGAATACAGGAAACTGGACAAAGAAGTGAAAAAGAGCTGTAGGACAGATAAGAGGAAATGGTTAGAAGAGAAAGGTAAAGAAGCACAAACAGCAGCAGAACAGAATGACTCGAAAACGCTGTATAGGATTGTGAGAAAGATAACTAGCGCGAAAAGCAATTCCAAAAAAAAGAAAAAAAAAGAAAAATATGGCAGAGTGCTATTAACAAGCGAGGAACAAGCCACGAGGTGGATTGAACACTTCCGAGAAATACTAAATCAACCAACACCAACCACACTCTTCAACTTCGAACAGGAACCAAACACAAAAGAGCTTGATGTCATCACCAATGATATCACCAGGGCAGAAGTCTCCAAAGCCATCAATAGCCTCAAGAACAACGAGGCAGCGGGCCTTGATGAAGTATTGGCCGAACTATTGAAACATGGCAAGGACGGGGTTGTAGACGAGTTAACCTACTTGTTCAATTTTATCTGGTCTGAGGAGGAAGCTCCTGATGATTGGAGACGAGGAGTGATCGTGACGTTACCAAAGAAGGGGTGCCTGATACGGCGAGGATATAAAAAAACTAGACATATTCCACCGACGATGTCTCCGGTTCATATTGGGCATATCGTGGAGAGAGCACATCACCAATGAAGAAGTGACGAGAAGGGCAGGTCTCGATAGCCTGCATTACATAGTTAAGTCTCGACGACGAAGACTAGCAGGAGAGAGAACAGCATATGTAGCAATGGAATGGGTGCCTGAAGGTGGAAACAGAAGGAGAGGAAGGTCGACTAAGACCTGGCGCAAGACATTTAAAGAAGATCTGGCAGAAATGGAAGTTACCTGGAATGAGGCCAAAGAAATTGCGAAAGACCTAGTAGATGGAGAAAGCTCGTCGCCCGATGTCCCGAAAGGAACAGGAGGAACTAAGTCTAAGTAAGTTATAACAATTATGTATATCTGCATATAATGATAGCAACAAATCGGTTGAAAAGACTTATATACCAAAGTCACAATTGATATAACCAGATTACGGTTTAGTTTGTCAATCCATAAAATAACAGATCTAGTAATGCTGCTCAAATAATACTTAATATAATAAATAATGTTTTGATTTTAAGTAATGTAAGAAAACAAACGAATAATAATACATTACGTCTGTCAGCTCATAATTACACACTGACATACCAAAACCAAACTTGATATAGTTGGCATTAGGTTCAGTGCGTAAGGTTACGTGTAATACATTGTACGGATTAGAGCATTAACATCACGCATGGCTGGTGTAAACAAGCAGCAATAATAACAATAATAATTATTATACATATCTGCATATAAATATTGCTTACTATCAACATTTCCATTGATGACGCTTATACAGGCCTACAAAACCCAAATGTTATTTAATAAACATATGAGTTTCATTATGTCGATGTTCGTTCGTAAAATAACCCAACACAAATGTTAAATGCTCATGTGTAATAGAACACAGCTGGCATTACCATTTTCAAGAATAGTAAACATAAATATATTTACTGGTGTATTTGTATATTAAGAGTAATTTTGTTAGCGTTTCCATTGGCTAGACTTAACATACGCAGTTTTGTATAACAACACTAGAGACCAGGAGATTGAGAGGAGATCAGATAGAAGTGTTTAAAATAATAAATGGTTATGAAAATATTGATAGAAATATTTTTTCTCAGTTAAGAAAGATAGAAGGACTAGAGGACACGAAGTTACATTAGCAAAAGAGCAGTGTAGATTAGCTATAAGAAAGTTCTCATTTTCACAAAGGACTGTAAATGAAAGGACCAGATTATCTGCTGATTGTGTGGGTGCTAGTAGCGTGAATATGTTTAAAAATAAAATCGACACATACCTCAGAAGGGCGGGATACACATAGATAAAAGGGTTGCACTCTCGATAAGCCAAAGGGCTTCCTTGTCCACCTGCCACCTAGAGTTAATTCTCTGGGTGGCGATCTTGTTAAATCTTGTTAAATATCAATACCAGTATCAAATGGCAGCTGTGTATCGTCGATGAGTCACTATAGTCATTGCGATGAGTCACACATGAGTCACACAAAGTCGTTGCCGCGAACAAAAGCAACGTTTGACAATTTGTACAAGTGCCGTCTCAGTCAATACCCGTTCAAATCGGCGTCACTGCGAATTTCCTTTATAACACCGTTCAGGGACTTTACTACCACTTTGCCGTTGAAAGTCCAACAATCGTTTATTTGCTTAGATTTTTTCATCTGTCGGGTCTTCTTTGCCAGCGCCGCTCGTCGACGTGTTAAATCCTCATTGACGTACGTACATCGTCGGTCCATCGCCGCTTTCCCGCAGGTGACGTCTCGCACGAATGACCACGTCGCGCACGTGGGTAGTGGCAAATTTTATGATCACTGGTCGAGATTGCGCGTCCGCACCTGGCTGTCGCCGTCCAAGACGATGGCTGGTCACCACATCCGCGCTCACAACGGGTGGTGTGACTCCCATTGTTTTGTCGACAATAGATAGCAACTTGCCTGTGGTTTCTTCCCCCTGTCCGACTCGGGAATTCCGAAGAATCGTAGGTTTGATTACTGCTCCAATGCATCTAGCTCAGCCTCCAGTGAGTACAGTCTTCCTTCTAGAGCAGCAACATGTTGATCCTTCTTGTCCGACCGCTCATTCAACTGAATAATAGTAGCGGACAATGCATCTAACTTGTCAGTCAGACCCTTCGGATAGAGCACGCCACGTAGCTTATTAGCAACTGCCTCATTGCATAAAACATCCAAGAACCGGAGTAGCATAGCGTCTGTCTCCGGTGCCACTTCGGTTGCATCTGAGGCACTACCTCCTCTTCGTTTTGTCGGCATAATGCGGTCCAAAACCGTGTCCAGACAATAAATCACTTACGTTTCAATCCTCTATCTCGCTCCCGAAACCAAAAGACGTCACGCCACGGCAGCCATCTTCGGACTTCACTTGCCTTTGGCTGTAGATGACAGAGCAGTTCTATATACTGCCTTAGCATGTCATTTGCTTTAGGACAGAGCCGTTCTAAATACTGCCTTATAATGTCACTTACCTTTGGCTGTAGATGACAGAGCAGTTCTATATACTGCCTTAGCATGTCACTTGCCTTTCGCTGGGGATGACAGAACCGTTCTAAATACTGCGTTAGAATTTGACTTGCCTTTGGCTGTAGATTATAGACCCGTTCGAGTAGATGTGGATCATACGATTCGGTATAGTCATCTCGTGGAAATTGGCTTCCTTCTCGTTTAAAATGTACGTGTCAGGAATCCACAGCTGCTCGTAGAGACTGTAATGTATAGATATATGCCCGGTTACGTTGTGATGAAGTCGAGGTTCGTGCCAGCGCTCCCGTAGAAATATGTCAATCGTGAACTCCTGCAACAAGACGTCAAGTCGTGCCTCCTGTTAGTTACCTTCACGAGCTTTTGTTGTCGGATGCCGAACAACAACATAGTCATAGTCTTATTCACACTTTTAACGCATCGGAATATGTAAATGCTGCTGTTGCTGATGCTGCTACTGTTTCTGCAACTACCTTTGCTGCTACAGCTATTACTACTGATGTTACTGCTACTACTACTACCACTAATAATAATAATAATAATAGTAATAATAATAATAATAGCATAACTTCTGTTGCGCCTAAATCCACGGAAGCGAAACTCAGAGGCGCATCAAATCAAAAGGGAAGTCAATCTCAAAATCGATAAGCAATATTCAAGTTGGCAACAGGTACATTGGCGGATACGCCACGGAGTTAAGGTGGACATGCATTGTTATTGACAACTGGCTATCTATAAATACTCATAAAATACTGTTTCTGTAAGTTAGAAGTTGGTTTAGCTCTCTTATATGCACTTTTATGTGTCTTAGATATTATGCCGATTTTTTAAACACCCGTGAACGGGGCATTAATCCCGGATTTGATGGTGTACAAATAAAGTGTATTATTATTATCAAAAGCGGTGTCATTGTGGACACCACCCGTAAGGTGGCACAATATCGTTGGTGTCACTAGAAATGTGTAACATTATGGAAGTCATTTAACAGCTCCTTAACATGTTGTAGTAACGTTCATTGTCCAAACAAATACGCCGCTAGAGTTAACACATAACAATTTGGTTGTGTAAATATTGAATTATTGTAGCTACTGAAAACTATGTTTGTTTGTGTTGGCCATCATATATTGATATTCGTTTGCACAAATGGCTACTGCGATAATCTAGTCTAAAATAAAATTTCATAATTCATGTATAACTGTCTATGTATTAGTTCTAAAAAGGTCAAAATCGAAATAATTATAAACTTATATTCTGTAGGCTCCGTGTGCATGAGTTTATATTTTAATTGATACTTTTTGTAAAATACTGTATTTACATAGCCAGTACATATACTGGTTAGGAGTGAACCATTGATAAATTTCGCATGTCTGTTCATCCCCTTTCCGCTAACATCGTAACTTATTTTCTTGTTCACATCTTGCAAATTGGGTATATTATTGTATGGGAATGTGTATCATCGGTTGTTGGAAATAATATATATATATATGTATATATATATATATATTATAGTACCCTTTGCTCCTCGATCTCTCGGTATCAATAACTTGAAAACGGTCGATGGTGGAATGACCCTCTCGCTGTTGTCACGAGTGTGCCACCATCCTAATCCTACACGGAGCACCAATAGCCAATACTCACCATTTTGACTTGGTCGACCGGTCCCAGACTGATAATAAACAGGTTAATATCGACAACCGTCGGCTCTTCTGAAAAGAACATTCTGTATCACTTCAATATGGCAGTTGATTTGTGTGAAGCGACATCAGGTTGTGCATACAGCGATGGCACTAATCTTTAACTGTGGTTAGAAACTAATTCTAGAGCTTCCGTACGTATTGATGATGAATGCAGCATACTTCCGTACATTCACTTATTGATGACGATGTGCAATGTATGAGCTATTAACTGGGCACGTACGAAACAAAGGTAACATTTGGAGACAGTGTTTGATTTACGTTAACACGAACCTATAAAACCAAAATGTCATTCAAAAACAATTAAACGCCAAAAAAAATAGGCTTGAACAAAGTTGAAGCTAAATGTTTATCCAACATTTTCTTCAAAGCAACATTTAACAAGATTTAATAAGATTGCCATCCAGAGAATTAACTCTAGATGGCAGGTGGACAAGGAAGACCCTTTGGCTTATCGAGAGTCAAACCCTTTTATTTACATATATCCAGCCCTTCTGAGGTATGTGTCGATTTTATTTTTAAACATATTCACGCTACTAGCACCCACACTATCATCGGATAATATGTTCCATTCATTCACAGTCCTTTGTGAAAATGAGAACTTTCTTACGTCTAATCTACACTGCTCCTTTACTAATGTAACTTCATGTCCTCTAGTCTTTCTATCTTTCTTAACTGAAAAAAACATATTTCTATCAATATTTTCATAACCATTCAATATTTTAAACACTTCTATCTGATCTCCTCTCAATCTCCTGGTCTCTAGTGTTGTTAAACCACATTCTTTTAGGTGTTTTTCATAACTAAGATGCCTCAGTTTTGGTATCATTTCAGTTGCTCTCCTCTGTACTCTTTCTAGCATATATATGTCCCTCTTGCGGTATGGCATCCACGCTTGTATACAATATTCTAAATGAGGCCAAACTATTGTTTTGTACAGCGGTATTATTAGTTCTTTTTCTTTATATGCTATATTTCGCCTAATCAATCCAAGGATTTGATTTCCTTTTGAAGCTGCAATTCCACACTGCTCTGAAACCTTCATGTCAGCACTAATTGTCAGCCCTAAGTCTTTTTCTTTTACAGTAGTACTTAGTACAGTTCCCCCATTGTATATTCTACACATTCGTTCCCATGTCCTGTGTCAAGGCATTTGCATTTCCCAAAATTGAACAACATTTGCCACTTTTCAGACCATTTGATCAACCTGTCAAGATCATCTTGTAAATGCTGTCTATCTCCATCACTTTTAATCCTTCTAAACACTTTTGTATCATCTGCAAATTTCAACACCTTGCTAGCTATATCATCGTCCAAATCGTTTAGATATATAAAGAATAATATAGGTCCCAGTACTGATCCCTGTGGAACCCCACTCAAAACTGATTTCCAGTTTGAAGCCTCCCCATCAACAACTACCCGTTGTCTTCTATCAATCAGCCATTTTTCTATCCAGTTAATTATACCATTTCCTATGCCATGGGCCTTTAGTTTAAGCAGTAATCTTTGATGTGGCACTTTGTCGAAAGCTTTTTTAAAATCTAAGTAGATTATATCTACTGGTGATCCACCATCTACCCACTTAGTGATATCTTCCAAAAAACATAACATATTTGTTAAGCATGACCTCGCTTTTAGAAACCCATGTTGAGATGGGTTTATCAAGTTATGTTTAACAAGAAAATCCACCATGTGATCTTTAATTAGTCTTTCTAATAATTTACAACTCACCGATGTTAAACTAACTGGTCTATAATTATTTGACTTGTTTCTTGAACCTTTTTTAAATAACGGTATAATGTTTGCTTCTTCCCATTCTAAAGGAACCACTCCCTCTTCTAATGGCAAGTTGAAAACTGTTGCAAGCGGTATGCTAATTTGTTCTACAATTTCCAATAGTAGTTTGGGTGGAATACCATCCACTCCAGGTGATTTATTATCCTTCATAGCCCTAATTTTCTTATCTACCATTTCTGGGGTTACAATTAACTGTCTTAAATAGTATGATTCTGCCCCCTTGAACTTAGCCTCTGGTACTGGCAGTGAACTAGTGTCTTCTCTGGTAAACACTGAACTAAAATACTCATTCAGGTCTTCTGCCATTAAGAATCCTTCTGATATTATATTTCCAGCACTATCTTTTAGAGGACCGACCTTATCCTGAACTTTCTGTTTGCTTCGAACATAGGCATAAAAACTCTTGCTGTCATTTTTTATATTACAAGCTAATTTATGTTCATAGCTTCTCTTTGAATTTCTAATTTCAGCTGTAGCTTGGTTTAGTGCTTCTTTATAAATGTTGTAGTCTTCGTCATATCCAGTACGTCTATGTGACTTCCACATCAATTGTTTATACTTAATTTTTCTAATGGCTTCTTTAGATAAGTGTTTCTTTTTGGACCGTTTCCCGTGTTTTTTAAGGGAACAAATTTGACGATAATGCATTCAATTTCACTGTTTAAGATATTCCAGCATTCTGTTGCTGTCTTATTCTTCAGTATGTTATTCCAGTCTATCTTTGCTAAATATTTCCTTATGTCCTTATATTTTCCTTTGTGAAAATTTCTCCTGTACTGCTTTTTACTATTCCTTTCTGATTTTACTTTGATGGTAAAATGTATCTGGCTGTGATCACTATTCCCCAGTGGCTCACATATCCTGACATTGTCAACTAATTCATTCTGTGAGGACAAAACTATGTCTAACACATTCTCTCCCCTGGTTGGTTCTAGCACATGTTGAAAAGGAAACTATCTTGTACTAAAACTAAAAACTTGTGGTCCTCACTACCCATACTCTGTAGAGATTTCCATTTTATATGCCCATGGTTAAAATCCCCCATAATAACACAGTCCCGTTTGCTCACTTCCCTTATAGCGTTTTGTATTTTTTTAATTCTCTTCTATGCTTATGTTTGGACTTCGATAAACTAATCCAACCGTTAACGTTGAGTTTCCTGTAACTATGTTACACCAAACAGCTTCTTCGCAATCTGCTTCTCTGTCTAATTTTATTTCATAAGCCTGGATAGATTCTTTAATATATAAAATAACTCCACCTCCCCTTCTTCCTATTCTATCTTTCCTAAACATTACATATCCTGTTAGTCCCAATTCGGCATCTAATATATCGGTGGTTGCCCATGATTCGGTTATAACTATTATGTGAGGGTCAATATCTTCTACCATAATGTTTATTTCATTTCTTGTGTTTACTATACACCTTGCATTTAAACAAACACATTTATATCCAGCTTCAGAACAGTTTTCCAGACTGTTCTTTGCTGAATTATTTTTGCTGTCTTTATCTATACCTCCAGTTTCAGGCTTCTCTGCGAGTCCCCCCTGCGAATTTAGTTTAAATAGATGCAACCTGTCCCACTGTCAACAGATCGCAGCAGATTCTCTGAGAATACTGCTGCCCCCTTTCCACTTAGATGGAGGCCATCTCTCATGTACATATCTTCTCTCCCAACAAAGTACCCCCATAAATTTATGAATCCCACGCCCTCTTCTTCACACATCTGCTCAACTAGTGCGTTGATCGCCATCCTCTTACAGTTTCTATATGTTGCCCCCCTTCCTCCCATTACTGGCAACATATGCATAGATCCAGCACTGGAGGAATTAAGAATTAAGACCTACACCAAACGGGAAACCAACAAAAGCACCGCACAAAGAATAGGAATGGAACCTGAACTATAGAAACCGCAGTAAAGAAAACGTTATTTGGTCTACTGGAAGACCTGCGGCGTACAGCGACCTCCGTACGAGCAACCAGAGTTACAGTGTGAGCGAGCATCGAAGAAATACAAGAAGAATACCTGAAGCAGTTCATGTAGGGCATGCCTGCAGATGTACACAGACGACAGGGAGAGAGAGAGGGGGTGGGAGAGATAGAGAGTGTGTGTGTGTGAGAGAGAGAGAGAGAGAGAGAGAGAGAGAGAGAGAGAGAGAGAGAGAGAGAGAGAGCGAGGAGAGATAGAGAGAGAGGGGGGGAGAGAGAGAGAGTGTGTGTGTGAGAGAGAGAGAGAGATATATATATATATATATATATATATATGGACGGAATGAGGAACTGAAGGAGAGGAGTCTAAAGTCAATGTGCGCCTCCACACCTCCTCTGCTGGCGTGCATGCAAGCGTGCGTGCGTGGTTGCTAGTGTTAACTTATGTGTCAATATTGGTATGTGTTCTTTTTATAGATAAAATTTAACAAGTTTTATTCACGCACCAAGCCACGAATGGGGTCTCTTCTCTTTATCGTATTTTGGACTTTTCAGTAATTCCTTAAGACGCTGAAGCTCTCTAAGTTGTTCTTCTGTTGTGCTTTCTCTCACCACTTCTGTCGAACTGAATACAGAGTATTATTTCGTACACTAACGTGTATGCCGTATACACAGTAGTTCTAATACCCGCAAACATACATACATACATACATACATACATATATACACATATACACGCATACATACATACATACATACATACATACGTTCATACGTACACGTGTACACGCGCACACACTCACACACGCACACACGCACACACTCACACACGCACACACGCACACGCGCACAAGCGCACAAGCGCACAAGCGCACACGCGCACACGCGCACACGCGCACACGCGCACACGCGCACACGCACACACGCACACACGCACACACGCACACACGCACACACGCACACACGCACACACGCACACACGCACACACGCACACACGCACACATACATACACGCCATTCTCGAGTTGTTATTTTGTAATAGCTCCGTCAAGTAAGTCACCACAAATATCTTAAACATGATGCGACTAACTAGTCGGGAGCCAACTCCATTAACACTGGTGTGGTATGCTCATGCCCACTGATGCGTGTGATTAGTCTGGCGGCGTTGCAAGCGAGCTGTCTGGGATGACGGTAGGTTGAGCAAGAATGAGTTGCAGTAATCCAGTCGAGAGGTAACGAGTACGATGACAGCACTTTTTGCGGCTTTAGATGTAAGATAGTGCCGTAGTGATGACAGTATGTACATATGATTGTTATACATGTAACACACACATCAGTCACGTGATGTGCAATCATCAGATGTTGATTCATGTGAACTCAAAAAATTACGTATGAAATATACTGGTGAAATCGTGTCGTCTCCAGTGGTCATAGAGCAACCTCCGTACAGTATGAGATGGTGTTTTAATGTCAAGATGACCTTCTCAGTTTTTTTCAGCGTTTAGCTTCGGCTTCTGATTCCCTCAATGCGGTCTGTGAGTTGCCCCGCTGTTTCCACTTGGTCGCCCATACCGGGTTGGATTGTAAGACGCATATTGTTGAATGATATCAGCATATTTTTGTAGTGAATAACATATCGCCTGAATATACGTTGCATTGGAGTGTATAGAGTAAAGATAACTGGCCCAAGGACCTGTGTTACACGACTCTATAGCGGAATAGAGTCAGATGTTATTGAGTCAATACGGACACGATGTCTGCGATCTTCCAAAAACGCCCGGTATTGCAATAATTCCGTATTGCGCAAATAGTATTCATTATACTGGACGGTCAGCAAGGCTTTATGGTCAGTATACTGGACGGTCAGCAAGGCTTTATGGTCAGTAGTGTCAAAAGTTGATGATAAATCAAGCCTAGCAAACAACATGGCACTGTTCTTGTCGGGCGCACCATTAGACCGGGAGTATGCCAAAACGCTACCCTGGCACCTTGAGCATTTTTCAAAATATGCAAATTAATGTCACCATTACTATATATTCAGTTTTCGTCTATATCGCACTAGTGTAGTATATGATTGATAGCAAAACAGATGTAGTGTCTACCTGCGTTTTGAGGATATACAATATCGGCGTAGACATTCAGATAGTAGTCATGCCAACCACTTCCCAAGTAATATGCAAATTAGCAGCAGCCATTAAGACAAATCGATGTTTTGTAAATATCTTCGGAAATATTTATGACAACGTTTCAAATCAGGTGTCTAACCCCATGTTCATAGGGTCAGGAAATGGGATGGAATCTAAAAGATGACTTGTACACTGATATTCAAACACTCTTAAATAATACACAAAATTTACCATCGCCTTAATACATCCGTTTTTTCTCAATAATTTTCAAGTATACAAGATAGCATGTCAAACGAGGTGTACGTAACTTTCTATTGGTCAGAACTTGCGAAATGCAGGCATAGGCGTAACAAATCAAGTATACCGCTCTCTTCGCTATCTGACAAGTGACGGCTTCTCCTCTTTATGTGTAGTCACATCCGTGTGTATGTACCCATCTGCCATGACAACGACGTCTTGAACAATTCGATGTCTTGACCAAATTTGCTGCATATGTGCTCGCTCAATGTCCACCGCTTCATCGGGGATGGATTGAGAGTTATTCGCACTGTTCCATTTCGGCTAAACCCAATGAATGTGGTTTATGTGAGTTTCGCTGATCACACCACATGCCATTCCGCAGTCCTGGTTTATGGCGCATCACGTGTTCTCCATTCACGAACCTGTGAAGAATGTCCTTCAGGTTGTGTCTCCGTTGACCTTAGGTAATATAAGCCCTATCTGGAGTAGTTGAAGTGACCAGCAGCAAAGAGGAATGACAATATCTCGTTCGCAGCCCATATATGTAAGGGCTAGTCAGCTTCACTGTTTCATTACTAAAATAGTTAAAGACATTTTTAGTGTCATTGTGCATTCGTACACTGTGTGTAGTCACTAGTATTTTTGGATAACATTATTAACATTTCTGACCATGTGAACATAGGGTTAGACACATCATTTGAAACGCTGTCATAAATAGTTCCGAAGATATTGATGCAAAACTATAATACGTTAATGGCGTTGGTAGATTTATATAATAGTTAAAATTGTTCGAATGTCAGTGTACAAGTCACCTATTAGATGGCACCATCACATTTCCTGACCGTATGATCATGGGGTTAGACACCTCATTTGAAACGATGTCATAAATAGTTTAATCGCTGCTGCTAATTTGCATAATAAGTTTAAACTGGTTGAAAGAACTACTATCTGAATGTCCATATCCTGCGATAGTGCAAAATTCAATATTTTGCAAATGGTGGCACCTAGTTTGAATATATATTGTGTGTAGGGGATTGTTTTTTTGGAAACATTCTGAGCTGTACCACCGACCTTCAAAACATAGGCAAAGACACCTTATATGTTGTGCTGGGGTTAGTAGCTACTAAAATATTGACGAAAACAGAATATTTGGTAATGGCGACGCTAATTGCGTGAGTGGTAGTAGTGCTACGGATCTAGAAGAAGAACAACTTTGATTCCAAACCTGGGTAGACCCAGCTCATTAGCCTTGGCAAGCAGTTGGTCTAGGAGAAGGAAAACTCTTATTTCAAAACCAGAGACGCTGAGCAGTGAACAGATCCAATGGATCTGTACGGGGTGGAATAAGACGCCCCCGTCCCCACGAGTCTACCACCTATGTGTAAAATACGGTGATGCTAGCACAACATCACAGGACATATGTCTTCCTCGATAAAGTCAACGGCCAGGGCGGAAGGGCTTCCAGAAAGAGTTCAAGTTCGGGATCAAGGCGTGACGCATCTTCTTCTGGATATCGGTTGTGATCAACCAGCCTGGAGAGGGGTAGGCTCCGCTAGATTGTAAAACTGCCCAAGACACACCATGATCATGAAAACCAGTTCAAATCACATACCGGATCGGTCGTAGCCCGGGTCAGCAATGACCGCGCCTTCCGCCCTACACCAGGACGGAGGTGACAAGTATGCTACTGGTGGCCCTACCAAGAAGATCCGTGGAAGAAACAATATCACCATCAGCACATTGAACGTCAGTACACTGAGAGCTGCAAGGAAACTGAAAGAACTCACACATGAGGTGGAGAGATACCGATGGAAACTGCTTGGACTCTTCGAGATGCGTTGGAAAAACTTTGGCGAAACATCATCCGAGGAAAGTCTACTTCAGTGGCTATAAAGACAAACACGAACATGACGTTGGTTTTTTTGTCTTGTACACAAAGACATCGTGAACACTGTCATGGGTTGTCGCCCTATATCCAGCAGGCTCATCACCATCCACCTGAGGGCAACTCCCTTTAACATCACAGTCATACAAGTTTACGCCCCACTACGACGACAGTGACGTGGAAGATTTATATGGCCAACAAGTTATATTGTCCGAACCATTGAACACCTATATGCAGTTATCATTGAGGAAACACCAAAGAAAGACAATCTAATTATACTAGGAGATTGGAATGCAAAAGTGGGAGAGGATGCTCAGACCAACTGACAAGACATCTGCGGACCCTTCTGCAATGCTGAAACAAATGTGAGAGGATAACCTTTAACAAAATAGTGACCGACGCAGCCAGCGAGATCCTCGGCAAACATCGTCGGACAAAGAAACCGTGGGTCACAGCAGACATTCTGGATCTCTGTGACAAAAGAAGACAACTGAAAAAGATAAAACGTGATCCCGAAGGAACAGCAAAATACAGAGAAATCATCAGGACGATCAGACAAGGTATGAGAATAGCAAAAGATAACTGGATAGCAGAACAATGTTGTGAAATTGAAGACGTCTGAGCAAGAACAACAGCAAGAAGGCCTACCAAGTTGTGAAAGACCTGACATCAGTGAAGAAAGGGATAACCACCACCATCCAAGAAAAATCGAAGAACAACAGATTCTAAACCGATGGACAGAATACTGCTCAGAATTGTACAACTACAAGACCAACTGAGACCCAGCGATAATAAATTGTCAAGAGACCACCGAAGAGGACGACTACCCCATTCTTCGTGAGGAAATGGGGGCTGCAGAGAAATCTCTGAAGAAAGGAAAGTCAGCTGGAATTGACAACAAACCAACAGAACTGGTTCAAGCTGGGTGGAGAAGCCTTGATCACCACCTTCACAATAATCTGCAACAAGATTTGGCAGTCAGGAGAATGGCCCACCCCATGGACCCAGTCACTGATCATCACGCTTCCCAAGAAAAGCAACCTACAGCTGTGCCAAAATTATAGAATAACTAGCCTCATCAGTCACCCGAGCAAAGTCATGCTGAAGATCTTACTGAACAGACTCAAACCCTAGGCGGAAAAGATCATCGCTGAAGAACAGGTATGTTTTCGAACAGGACGGAGCACTAGTGAACATATCTTCAAACTTAGAATCCTTTCCGAAAAACACCTTCAACATCAGCAAAGGCTATTCCATGTCTTCATAGACTTTAAGAAGCGCTTTGATAGGGTATGGCATGCGGCCCTATGGGTTCTCTTGAGAAAGTACAACATTGGCTCCAATCTTGTCCGAATCATTGGACCATATATGACAAGGCCATCAGTGCAGTCATCTTCAATGGCAGCATAGGAGACTGGTTTCGAACAACAGTGGGGGTTCGACAAGGATGCCTACTATCACCCACCCTCTTCAACAGTTTTCTGGAACGGGTCATGAATGATGCCTTGGGAAATAATCAAGGCACTATCAGCATTGGAGGCAGGGCAATCACCAACATTCGCTTCGCTGATGACATCGACGGCTTAGCAGGAGAAGAACAAGAACTAGTAAACTTTGTGGAATACCTTGACAAAACCTTTATAGCATACGGCATGGAGAACAGCGCCGAAAAGACCAAACTGATGACAAACAACACACAAGGCATCAACACAGTGGTCAAAGTTAACGGACAGAGACTTGAAACAGTAACAAGTTTCAAGTACTTGGGATCAATCATCACAGACGAGGGTTCCAAACCTGAGATACTTGCCAGGATTGCACGGACAACAGTAGCTAGCTCTTACAAGTTTGAAACCCATATGGAACGAGAGTAACATCAATGTCAGTTCGAAAATAGTGCTGATGCACTCCCTTGTCATGTCCATCTTTCTATGCGCTTTTGAAACATGGATCCTTTCAGCAGATCTCCAGAAGAGGATACAAGCCATGGAAATGAGGTACTTTCGGAAGATCTTGCGCATATCATGCAAAGACCAAGTTACTAACGAATAGGATCGTAACAAAGATCAAAAAAGCCCTCGGACCATACGAAGACCTCCTTACAATGGTCAAGAAGCGCAAACTGAAGTGATACGGCCACGTCTCACGATCATATGGCCTTGCAAAGATCATCTTGCAAGGTACCGTGAGAGGGGGGAGAAGAAGAGATAGACGTGGGAAGACAACATCAAAGAGTGGACAAGACTGGAGTTCGCCGACTCCCAGAGGGCTGTGGAGAACAGGGATACGTGGAGAGAGCTGGTTAAAAAAGTCGTCAGTGGTGCCCAACGATCCTTACGAGTTATGGGAAAGTGACGTGAAGTGAAGAAGACGGTAATTTGCATATTTTGAAAAATGCTCAAGGGTGCCAAGGTGGCATCACTCGGATTCCTGACACATGAAAGATATAGAAACTGCAAAAAAACGTTGTCCGGGCCGTACAGCAAGATTCACCCTCAAAACAGCATTTCACAACAGGACTACATCAATGTCTTGCTGGACACACAATAGAGCAATCTCTACTGTGCAGCATCTTGTACATGCAGATTGGTATTCTTCGGAAAACAGAACATACCTTCGTGCAATTCATTCACTGTGAGATGGTCAAGCAGACGACAAACTGCAAATTTCCCTAGCTCTTTGCCGATGAATGTTATATTGGAGACGGGTCTGCGTCTTAGCAGGCCGAAAGTGTCGGGTTTTAGATGTGGCTTTACAATTGCAGTTCTCATAGTGCTCGGAAATAGTCCTTGCTTGAAGCTGTTGTTCACCAAGGCCACCAGACAGGGAAGGCAGATGTGTAGTAATTTCTTCAGGAGATCGGTGGGGCAGGAATCCTTTGACTGGCACATTCTGATGGTTCCTCTTCAGTGTTAGGTACGTATGACACAAGATGGCTGCCAGCATCGATGATGTAACCAGAATTGTCTTCTTCATTGATCACCTTTTCGTGGATACATTTTAATTCTTTGAATTTTCTACGCAAAGTACGTAGTGTACACGAATACATGCATATATGCACCATACATACACGTAAGCACACACGCACGAACGCCCGCATTCGCTAAAATTTGGTCACCAGATTGTAAATGATCCATCCCATCTCCAAATCGATGCATGATACGCACCAGTCCACGTAGAGAAGACATGCTACTCCAATTAACAGTGGGATGTCCGCATGTAAACGTCCCGTCATATTCAGCTGGAAATGTGAATGTTAGCAAAAATGGAGTAGCGATTCGTCAATAATAAAATGAATAATAATATTACCTTTTATTTACAAAGTGCTGTATATCAGGAATATTGAAATTACGTCCAGAGCGGCATGAAAGAAAAATGTATCATTGCTTATACACACATTTCACATATATTATTATATACGTGTGCGTACGTGTGTGTGTGTGTGTGTGGTGTGTGTGTGGTGTGGTGTGTGTGGTGTGTGTGTGTGTGTGTGTGTGTGTGTGTGTGTGTGTGTGTGTGTGTGTGTGTGTGTGTGTGTGTGTGTGTGTGTGCGTGTATGCATATGCGTGCGCATGGGTGTGTTCGTGGGCGTGTTCGTGCGTGTGTGTGTCCCTTAAAGGAAACACTCGCGTGCGCTTGGTTGATATTTCCTGTTGTTTGGGGATGTCAGTAGCCATTATCCCAAAGTCCCAAACCTATGTAAGTAAGTATTTTAGGAAAATGGGTGTACTGGGTTCAAGTATCCTCTGTTAAGGATTTGGAACATGAACGAAGACCCTAATGCACTGGCAAATGAGTATAGGTGGCGAATGTGAACCCTAAACCCAGACATCTGATAAAATCAGTTTAGTCCTTTCGGGTAGATGGTCTTTTCTGCAAAACAATTTTTGTAAATTAAACCTAAAAAAGAAAAACATGTATGATTAGTGGTACATCTAAATAACGACTATCGGTCTACAACGGAGACGAGAATGCGTGATTATGCCAGTCAATGCACAGGGATGCAATCAGCCGTTACATTCCCATGCCAATAGAATTTAAACAATGACTAATTGGACAAGGCTGAGTATAGTAATCGGGGATGTTATTTAACTGTCCTGTTAAATAACATAGATGAATACATTTTTAACGGGATGTTGGGTGTCCAGTGAACTAGATACACACACACACACACACACACACACACACACACACACACACACACACACACACACACACACACACACACACACACACACACACACACACACACACACACACACACACATACATACATACATATATATATATATATATATATATACATACATACACACAATCACAAAGGGTTCGCTACAAGATAGAAAACGTATTTGCGACACGATGATCTTCATCTGAATCAGAGGAGGACCATGCTGTATTTTAAATAAATATAAGGTGTGCCGTACGAAGGTATGCGCTGAAATTAAAGTAAACACGGGATTGCGAAGTTTTGATGCCGTCCACTGAGCCGCTACTGCTGACCACCCCACACCTCCACAAACACGTATCCTTGTTATTAATAATTAATACATGGGTATTCAGTAATTATTTCGAATGGTAAACCTGTAAAAACAAAATAAGGAGACGGAAACATGTGAAGCCGCACGAGTCAGCACTGTGACAACCCCACATGCAGCCTAATAATAATAATAATAATAATGTGTTTATTTCAGACAATCATCATGTCCATATATACAAATACATCAATAAAAGTATGTAAATAAATATAAAAATACATCGATGAGAACAATATGGTTAAAAATTATATAAATCCCGGACCCACTGGTGCCGCAGTTTCGAAGTACAATACACGTCGCTAGTTTTAATGCTGTAAATAATCCCCCTAACAACTACACAATTGCACTAACACTACGACGCCTCACGGTGTCCTAACCGCTAGGGTAATTGTTCTGTAGAAGTCCATTGTTCGTTGTAATTTGGTGGCCACCAGCATATCTTTCAGATTCTTGTTCTTTGAGAATGCTGTTATAAATCTCGGCATGTATATTTCTGGATACGCGGTTTGAAGCAGTTTATAGGTGGCTTTAGCCAGTTTAGCAATTGTTCGTCCCTTGTTGGAGAAGCGAATCACAAAAGGTATAATATCAAAAGAGTCCTCTCTAACATTCATTCCCCCTGGCTGCGTCGTTTTAAGTCTTGTAATTCATTTTGATTCACACAAAAAAGTCAGAAAATGGTCCTGATTCCAAGATTGAAATTCGCAAATTGGATATTGAGTGACCGGTTCCGTTAAAATTCTTGGCCACTTGTGTGCCGTTGTGATGTCGTATGTCCGATCTGTGATTATTAGACGTGTTCGGAGTTGATTACCAGTCTCACCCACGTATCTTGCGGGGCAGGCGTTGCAGGTAATTAGGTAAACCACGCTGGTTGTACCGCAATTGTTGATTTTGCCCTGTGAAGTCTACAAATACCGTACCGGCTAGGCACCTTTTCACCTGACATTTCACGGCTTGTTCTTTCCTGTTCTGATTTTTAATGTCCGCTAGGGTAGTGCTTTTAATTCCTTTGCCTCTGCAATGAAAAAGTGTTTGTACGGCTTCCTCAAAGTCTGATTTATTGTTGCAAATCCTGTGAAATCGTAATAGTTGTGACTTGAGGATACCAGAGAAGGTATATTTCGGATGGAACGAGTCTTTGTACAGTAGTTGATGTGTATCTGTTGGTTTAAAGTCAACCTTTCTGTCAAGGTGCCCCGCCGAATTAAAGCGTCCGCCTTTAAAGATCGTAGTGTCCAAGAGATCTGTTGAGTGTTTACTCGTAACTGACGTTAATTTTACGCTATTTTGATGGCTATTTAGTATGTCCAAGAAAACTAGGAATTCATCATTCCCATGTGTCCAGATTCCGAAGATATCGTCCAAGTATCGTAAAATAGATTAATGGTAAGTTGTTACATGTCCTTAGTGCTTGTTTATCCCACTCAGCCATAAAAAGATTGGCATAGTTGGGGGCAAATTATTTCCCCATTGCAGTGCCGACAATTTGAAGGTACCAGTTTGATCCGAATAAAAAGTCGTTGAGTTCTAAAGACATTTTAAATGGTTCTAAAATGTCTGAGTCTGGGCGGTCAAAATCCGGGTTTCGTAAAAAACCTGTCTTACTGCTTCAGTCCCCTAAATTGTGTCAATATTGGTGTACAGGCTTTTTACATCCATGGAGAACAGTAGCGCATCACTGGGAATTTCGATTTTAGTCACTTTATCAATGAAGTCTATAGTGTTTTTAACATACGAAGCATGTGTTACTGCCAATGGGGCTAAACAATAGTCAATATACTCAGCTATTTAGTATGATTCGCTGTTGCAATCGGATATGATCGGTCGTCCTGGAGGCATTTGAGGCTGAGGCCATTTATCTTTAGCCTTATGAATCTTGGGTAATAGATAGAGCAGACGTGGTCGAGGTGTATCCGGTGGCTCTAAATAATCTCGTTCTCTTTCAATTTGATTGATTTCGTTCCGTACAAAAATATCGTAGTTGGATATGTCTAGCAAAACGCCTGATAGACGCTTGCGTGTCTTCTGCATCATTTGTCTGAGGTGTTGGTATAAATTGTAATCCGAAATTTAGGTTGACTGTATTTAAATAATATATTATATAATATATTAAACATGTTATTAGGCCTAATGCTACGCGAGAAAAATTAAAATGTGGTTTTAATTAGCTTCTTTATTTGTGTTTGTCTAAATTTGTATTTGTTAAATAAAACTTCATTTATACTTCCAGGCTTCATAGAATATTAACGCACTTACCATAATTATGCAATCAATCCAGTGAAATGCACACGTGATTAGCTTGACCCGTTTGTGCACACAAATACGCCAATCGTCATTGATTGCGTATTACGCAAAAATATCGTGACGTTATCACATCAAAGCATTGTGTGTTGGCCGTCTAGCGACCATAATTATAATTATAGCAAATCACATGTCAACTTTCTGTCAGTGTTTACCTTCCACACTTCTGTATGTAACGATAATCCTTACTGCGTTGTTAGAATTTTATTGAAACTTTTATATTAAAACATACACATAAAGTAAATAAAATATATCCTACCATATGCACACTCAATCATATATATTGTGCATATGCAGCATCTTTATCCAGTGTCGTCGTATTCTTAGGAACCACTTTAAATCATTGTGGACGATATAATCACCAGCTTTTTTATAAGAGGCATCAAGTCTCAGCATATATGTATATATATATATATGTGTGTGTGTGTGTGTGTGTGTTTGTGTGTGTGTGTGTGTGTGTGTGTGTGTGTGTGTGTGTGTGTGTGTGTGTGTGTGTGTGTGTGTGTGTGTGTGTGTGTGTGTGTGTGTGTGTGTGTGTATACGATTTACAATCACAGCTTTACTGTTGGATATACAGCTATCTACAGACATGGTAGAAGAAAAGAAAAACATTATTTTGTGCAACGTGGATCTTATGTATACTTGCTACTCTATAATTCCACCACAGTTGAGCAGTACACATTGGTGAGCAGAAAGTGTTAAGCAAAGTCAACTTCACTTATCTAGAACATAATTATGTAACATTTTATTTGGTATGCGGTACTACAAAATAACCAACCGGAACTGAATGGTTATAGGCGGTTTTAAATATCTTTATGCAGAAAAACAACACAAGTCAAGTATAGATTGAAAGAGGCCAAGTTAATGACATTTATTACAGCACTAGTAATTGTACACAACTATAATAAAACAAATAATCACAGCAATCATGCCGGTCCCTGACTGCTAATTTAAGACAATATGTATAACTCCCAAACGTATCGTGTGGTCACACCATTGATAATAATATTATTCCTAATAAGGAATACAATATATTGTTCATTCCATTGTTCCTGAGTAAGACATGGCACTGTTCAAACACGATGTTTTAACAAACTGTTGGAATAACAAAATCTTGGAATGTTCCATATTATACAGGTGGGGAGTGAGGAAGACAAATTTTTTCTGGAATTTCTCGTTGTCAGCTATGAATCTGGATAAATCAAACTCGTGATAACACATGAAGACCAGCATGTGGATTTGAAAATTTTATTTTGTAGATGTGGATTTATAAATTGTATTGATTGTAAGACATTGTGTTTTATCATACATAACTATATTGGTTAGGGGTGAACCATAGATACGTAGCACACTTCTGTTACCCCATTTCCACCAACTCTGTGTTGTTTAATTTACTTTCTACATGTTGGAAATGATGTTGTATTATGTAATGATTGGATTTGTGCCGTTCGGTTGTTGGAAATAAATTACATATTAATGTGATATGTAATACCAACACAGACGCGAGACTTGCAAGACTTACATTTAAAGAAATAGACAGTGTGTAGCAAGGTATATAAGAACAACCCAGGTAGTTATCCGGGATATTTAAATAACTATAGAAGTGTCACTCAGGTAGTACCCTAATTATCAAACGCATTTTTAACGTATCCATACCCGATACAAGTATTATATTACAACAAACAAACATTCCGAGATCACACGGCGCTCCAAAACGACCTGAAACAACTCGAAAAGTGGGCAAAGGACTGGGGAATGAACTTCAATACAAACGAATGTTACATCCTCAGTGTAAGGAACAAAACTGATTATTTCTACAGCCTTAATAACGAGATCCTAGAACGCAAAATCAGCAACCCTTATCTTGGCATCTCCATCTCCGACGACCTAAAGTCCCATAACGCTACAATAACTAAAAAAGCTAATAGTATACTTGGCTTCCTAAGGCGAAATATACACCACTGTCAGAAAAATTGCAAACGGGCGGCAAGTATAGCCCTTGTGCGCATTGCCCTGGAACACGGAGCTATTGTGTGGTATCCATATCATCGGGGCTGGGGGTTGGTATAGTTAGATTAGAACGTATCTATCACCGCACCGCTCGTTTCATCACTGGCGACTACCACTCCAGACACCAAGGATCCATCAATACCCTAGAAAGAAGTCGGCGAGTCTTAAGACTTAAATTCATGTATAGAGTGGTTGAGGGATCTACAAACGATTTCGGCCGCTTACCTTGCGGCCCACACCTTCAATACCACGCACACGCACACGCACACGCACACGCACACGCACACGCACACGCACACGCACACGCACACGCACACGCATACGCACACGCACCCACCCATCATAAACCATGGCCAATAGTAGCTTCTTACGACGTAACCATTCAGATTTTACAATATAAATTTACATTAGTATGTATTATTAAGCTATTAGTAATAGTTTTAATTTTTTCCCTGTCAGTTGTTTGTTTGTTTGTTTGTGTGTTTGTGTGTGTGTGTGTGTGTGTGTGTGTGTGTGTGTGTGTGTGTGTGTGTGTGTGTGTGTGTGTGTGTGTGTGTGTGTGTGTGTGTGTGTGTGTGTGTGTGTGTGTGTGTGTGTGAGGGTGCGTGCGTCCGTGTGTACGTGCGTGTTTAAGACACAACCGTTCAAATCCGATGTTTTTTATTATTTGAATAACAAGATTTTAGAATGTTCCATATGCATGTGCATCTTTTGGGGAAGAGGGTGGGGAAGTCTCCCCTTTCTGGAATTTATTGTGTATGCGTGCGTGTGCGCGTGTGCGCGTGTGCGCGTGTGCGCGCGTGCGCGTGTGCTCGTGTGCTCGTGTGCGCGTGTGCTCGTGTGCTCGTGTGCGCGTGTGCTCGTGTGCGCGTGTGCCCGTGCGCGCGTGTGTGCGTGTGCGTGCGTGCGTGCGCGCGCGCGGCCTTTGAGGCAGACACGTAATACACATTTTGAAACATGGCAATCACATCTGGATGCGTGGCCACTATGATGTGTATCAAACGGTGGCCTGTTCGACCTCCGAATACGAAGTCACTGTCATTGTCATATCTGAAGTTATGAAGAAACAACTAAAAGACGTTTGATATAGAAGTATATATGTATTTTGCAAATATAGATCAACGATGCTATCCGACATCTGATCAGCGTATCTATTTACCAATGATAGAAAACCACAGGTTTCGTGATACGCAAATGTTGATACAGATCTCACAGAATACCGCACAAACAATATGGGCGTTGTCCCTTAATTCCCACGCAGCTCGTTCAGATGAGAGTGTTCGTTGACTGAGTGTCGTGCATTTCCCGCCCCTTCCGCATAAAAGTCATTCTGCTGCGTGAGTTCAATGTGTGTCTGAAGAGGTTAGGTAGAAGATCCAATAGATGATGTTAAAGACAACGAAGAGCGACGGGAAGAGAACGCGAGAGACGGTGTCCATGAGAGAGGCCCGGTGACGATTGCAGTAGTTGACACGTCCGCAGCACTTCTTGTTAACTTCTCTGTCCGTCTCCACGAACTCGAGGTCTGGGATGTTGATATCGATAAGAGGCTGCTCGATGACGAACGACGGGTGGTGGTAGGCGGTGACTGACGAGTCTACCTTCTGCGGGGTCACTGCCGACTGCGGCAAGTTAAAGAAATGATATAATAGCACAGTTAACCATGTGGATGTGTGTGTGTGTGTGTGTGTGTGTGTGTGTGTGTGTGTGTGTGTGTGTGTGTGTGTGTGTGTGTGTGTGTGTGTGTGTGTGTGTGTGTGTGTGTGTATGGTTGTTGGTTTGTTTATGTATGTGTTTGTGTAGTTGCACACCTGCGTATATACATACGTAAGTGCGTGCGTATATATATTTTATATCCTGATAAACGTAGTCGATCGTAATATCTGTACCTCTTCTTCTTTATCCGGAATGTCGTTCCTCATCACATCTGTTTTCTCAACAAGCATCGATTCTCGCGCGATCACGTTCACTATCGAGAACTCGATGAGAGAGCCGAAGACAAACATGAGGCAAGTTGACATCCAAACGTCGATTGCCTACACAAATAAACTCATGCTTGAATAATAGCACCATTCATGGTCAACACAGCTCTTCTGCAAAAAAGATTCTACTATAGGTAACAGGCTATTAAACGTAACTGTAACAATTGCAGGTCAGATTAATAGTAGACTGATGGTGTTACTATCATACATGATCATATGTCACACTTGTTATGGTTTCGCATTAGCCTGCATACAACAGTAGGATATAAGATACTGTGTCACAGAACTCGTGTATGTGTGTATGTTCAAAACAAATATTTTCTTTACCATTTTGAATCTCATCATGATAAAGGCAAATGTTCCCAAACTGACAACTGATGTCTACGTACTCTGGTAAAGCGGTTTGAAAATATCGGTTTAATGTAGGAGGTACCAAATAGTCATATCAACGAGATGTTGCCGCCTAGTGATATCTTGAGTTGTTGCCGAATGTCGTATTTTTCTAGATGCAAAATTCAAAACTATCTAGGATCATAGACGCACCTGGCTGGAACTAGCTGGATCCAATTAAGAGTGCCATTCAAAGGGTCCAGTCTAGCAATAATAAACAAAATTAATAATAATAATAACCTTATTAAAACTTGCTCTTCTTCTGTGTTCGCTGCTGAACAGCGGTGACTGGCAGGTACATATATTCGAACCATTCTTTCTGTTCTTCGTTCCATAGTTTTCTATCAGCAGCCCTTCTCTTCATCTTTCTTCCTACCCCCGTCTTGCCATATTTCACCTCATGCTCTCCTCCCACCTCAGCTGTGGCATTCCCCTTTTCCTGCGTCCCTGGTTTGTTTTGGCCTCTCTTTGTTAGTATGCCTGCATCCGTCTTTACCAAGTAGCGTTGATGGTGATGGTGATAATAACAATACGGTCTCGTGTAGCGCCGGTATCGGCCGTTGATAAAGCTCTCGTGTCTCTTTCTCCATTATCGGAGCAAGTATATTGTCAGCAGATGGCGCAGCGCCCATTCTTGTCTATGTTGACCGAGACCATTGACTGCACGACACGTTTTTCCATGTCCACACATAGGCAACGTGAAGTGAAAAACAGTGCGTTTGTTTTGAAATAACAGGAGGTGGACACAAACCGCAGTCCCTTCGATCAACAGCCAGCTGGACCACCGCCCTCCGCTATATATGGACAGTTAAAAAATACAATCTGGCCTTGGTGTTAATTGAGTGGTTGACATCAAATTTCTATTTTAGCCGACCGTGTGTGTTTCGCATCCTCAGTCAGAATTACAAACAGGGTCGTCACTATTCGAACAGCTAAAGAAGACGGTGGCAAAGATAATTATAAATATAAATGGCATTCGTAACATTGCCGAAGGTGTCACGAAGACATCCAACACACCTTGATGTATGAGACACGCGGCAGTCGCTGGTTGATGACGGTACTCTGTGACGTCATCGTGAGGACAGTGAGTATCCCGAGTGTGACACGCGCCGGAACTGCCGTCTCATCGATCCAGAATGACACCCATGATAGAATAACGATCAGCACAGTCGGGATGTATGTCTGGACGAGGTAGTAGTGGAACTGTCGGTCGAGCAGAAATTCTCCGAAGATACACGAGTAGGTGCCTGCGTCAGAGCGCCCACTTTGCATGTTATATCTAAACGATCACGATTCAAGTATAACTAGCAACACGCTAATGTGTTTGCCATACTATGTCCTTTAGTTATCAAACTGCACAAAACGCAATTTGACGTTTAAAATACTCACATTAGACGCACCAAAAATAACATAAGATACATTTGATTCTGAACAACCATTTGGGCACAAACACTGAATATTTGTGAAATAATTAATATAAATTAATATTGTTAGAAGTTGGATTCTACTTTATTTGGTTTCTCGCAAATTAGTCTAAGTAATTGTCAAATCGAAATCAAGCAATACAACAGGCATTCAAGAGGTATTTTGAAGTCGTGTTTCAGTCCGCTGCTTCTAGTCACATTGTAGGGACTACGTTATATTTTTAGTGCAATTTATGAGCGCACAGACCTGTTGAATAGACGGCGCTGCAGTCACCGATTCTTGTTTTTGTAAGAGTAAACTCAGATAGTTTCATATCATTTGACTTCTCAATCTGTCTTTCCCAGTGCCATTGAAGGATGATATCTCTGGTTGTGTACCCGTCTGAAAATATGCACAAGGGCAAATTAGCCAATGCTACCAATTCAAGATCGCTTAAAACATTATATAACAAATTGAACGTTTTCTTGTGGAATAGAATTATGCTTCAGTCATGGTCCCGTTGTATAATTGTTGTGTGTTTAAATTTGTTTAAAAGAACATCCACAATTGAATACATTTTAAATTGACTGATACTTGGACAAGCATAAGAAGTTTATCAATTGAAAGAAAAATATGCATCTGCAAAATTTGCACATCTTTCATTCCCTTTGTAAACTCGAAATCTACGTTAAGATATATCTCGAGTACAATTGAATTCGATTGTGGATAAGATTTATGAAAGAAATACAATAATGCTCTGCCTTCCAACACCAACCTGTTTAAAAATACGTCAACGTCCATTTTGAAATATAAAAATACCGTCCTGTGGCACAGATTCGTTGAAGGAATGCATGACCGGAAGCGAACCTCTGCGTGGAGATTAGTGTTAAAACAGTGCGATAAACTGGACCATAGCCACCCGAAACAATTAAGCAGAACGTTGGCACATACATAAAGCACACTCACAGCTCTCCATATTTATGCGGCACGTCTGATTGTCCATCGGGAACCGTGATAGTTTCATGTCGCAACTGAGCACCAGCGTTAGTCTGCATAGAGAAAGACTAACTGGATTGGGGCGCAGCGTGGTAGTCAGAACATCGATCACTCAACTGAGGTAACCCGATTTCGAATGTTCGAAGCTAGGATAATGTATTTCATGCTGCGTTGTTTCAGTTCACTCTGTTCACTCACTCTCACTCACTGTATAAGTGAGGTGGTGTATATAATGTAAATGGATTGGGCTATGATATTACGAGATTATACACGTTACTTTCTGTAACTGGATACGATATATGTTTGCTATGTATGTTTATTTGTGTAGATTATCTCTCGTTGGTTGCATTCGATATAATTATTCTGAAAACGAGCCCAAGCTCGGCGAAACCTAGTCGACTTGTAGGCACAGTCGCATTCATTGTTTTGAATAAAATTCGATTCATGTGGAACGGTAAGATAACTGCTTGTTCCTCTATGATGACTAGTGTTTGTATTTCATCGGAATATTGCACAATAACTCATTCTGACGCTCGTTTCGACCCAAAAGCTATACTTGTAAACCGCCTGATGCGAGTGTGGGTCATAAGTGACGTCACATCTCGGCATCCCAAAAAGCGCGCCAAAAATATGCATATTCGAAAATGTCCGGATGTACAGCATTAAATGTGGAATTTATAATTCATTGATTTTTTTGATTGTTTTTGGCTTGGTGGACATGGAAATAGATAGCAGGATGTAATTTAACATGAATTCAAGCCATAGATGTTTTATTCCCTTTAAGAGATGCCACTTGCCTTTGGCTGTAGATGACAGAGCCGTTTGGGAAGACATGAATCAAACGGTTTGGTATGGTCATATCGTGGAAGACAGCGCGCTTCTCGTTCAGTATGTACGTGTCGGGAATCCACAGAAAGTCGTAAAGATTGTAGTGCATCGATATGTGCCCGCTTATGTTGTGGTGGAGTCGAGGTTCGAGCCAGCGCTCTCGCAGGAATATGTCCATCGTGAACTCCTACAAAGAGACATACAGCAGCAGCGGATCCATAGAGGGTAACCTGGGGGAGCAAAACATCCATTTGCATCACCCTGAGGCTCGCAAAAAAACAACTGGCGGCCGAACCATATTCAAATTGGATGGGCTGAACCGGAGCTTCACCACGACTCGGATCTTGACATCGGAAGTGGGGAAGTGTTGTCGGAAAAAATTATTTTCGCGGTGACGTACATAATTTCAGAACATATAAGGGGACACGTAACGGGGCACATTAAAAAAGTCTAGGGGGCACGCCACTCTAGCGCAGGCATAGCGCGGCCAAATTCCAAAGGTATATGGTGCACGTGCTCCCAGGCCCCGTGGATCCGCCAATGTATCATATTAAGAAACTTACCGGTGTACAACAACATATTAAATGATGACAACTTTTCTTTTCTTCTGAGTTCCTTAAACATGGCAATCGTGGAACTTCAACAATACTTTCAACAATCATTAGCAGCAATTTGATAGGAGCAATTCGTCCATTACAGTTCCACGTGTTCAAATATGTCTAACGAACATTTCATAGCTTTAATTTATAGGTAACTGTAGGATTTCCGCCAATAACAACATATATGTATGTTGTCGTCACACAGACCGGAAAATGTATGATGTATAGCACCACGTAAAATTAGCAATGAATGCAACGTCTTTGTATAGGATGATCGCACATACTAACCATGTTGACTTGGTCGACAGGTCCTAAACTAATGACGAGCAGATTAATGTCGACAATCGTCGGCTTTGCTGGAATGAAAATGTTGGAGTACTTCAATAAAGTAGTCGACTTTTTTAAGCGGAGCGCACTGGCACCGGTGTTTTAATGTGGTTAGAAAGTATTTACAGAGCTTCCGTGTAATCCTGTATTAGTGACGTATGCAACAAAACATAATGTGAGTATCAAGAAAGCATTGGCAATTTTTTTTTTTTTAGATGAGCTAGCAACACAAAAAGAAACATCGTATTATGCGCGTTTAATGTGAACCTCATTTTAGACGTAGACTGGTTGCAAACACCTGAACACGTGTGTTTCGTATACATCATTCAGTGTGTTATCGCATAATGAATTCAAGATTCCCATTTCACCAAGAAACGACCCAAATATTAATCGGTATCGGTAAAGTAAAACATGGCCAACGCATATATTTTTGAAGTGGCATCGACTACGAAAAACGTGGAGACGAAGTCGCTACCATTGCAAAACAATTGTGTACGCGTTGTATTTTTTTGATATCCTTAAGAGCAATATTGTGAAAAAGGGAATTACTCTTACTATAGTCTCGTTTACCAGTAACAAGTGCTGTTTTACTAGTTTTTGTTCAATAGAAAGAGGTAAATACCAACGAATATGGCGTGGTTCACCTAAAATAATAATAAACTTTATTTACACACCATCAAATCCGGGACTAATGCGTTTACAAATCGGCAAGATAATAGCAACGACAACGTTAGTTTGAGAAATATGCTCTTTGAAATATACTTAAATTGTAGTCCGAGATATAGATCTTAAGATAGGAGACCCAAACAATCCGATGCACGCCGTGTGTTGTGTTCGTGTGTGTTTGTGTGTGTATTTGTATGTGTGTTTGTGTGTCTGTGTCCGTGTCATTGTGGAAGCACGTTCGTTAACTTGACTCATAAAAACATATGGAGCTCACGCACAAATCCACGAATTTGGTCTCATTTCCTTATCGTAATGTGAACTTCTCAGTAATGCCTGAAGACGCCGGAATTCTGAAAGTCGCTCTTCGGTCGTGCTTTCTCTCAGCGGTGGGTCCGCACTGGATACAGACACCAGGAATGTAGGTATGTATACGTACGTACGCACACACGCACGCATGTCTGCATGCATACACACACTTGTTATGGATGTGTCTTTTTAATCCATAAAATACACACGCACACACGCGCGCACACACACACTTGAATGAATATGTATTTTAATTCATAAAAAAACACTTATTAACAAACTACACACATACATACTCGCATATATATACACAAACACCCACTACCACGCACACACACGCTCACACGCACGCACGCACGCATGCACACACGCAGAAGCTTTGATTATGGATGGACAAACTGCTGAAGTATTCAGGGTTTTCTTAATTTTGTTTTCCTATTTTCAATTAAATAAAACTATTAAATACACGTAAGCATGCAGTCTCTACGATCACGTAGCTCAACCCAAATAGATTGCGTTTAAAAAGTTTTCTTGACAGTTGAATAGAGTAATTAATGCACACAATACGGCGACGGTGAAGGGGAATTGGGTCATTTCCTTGCGCGTATTGCGGACATCAGCTCTGTGATGGTGCAATGTCACAACATTAATTTTACAGAAAGGAAACTCCGTCGGACTCGACTATTGTGTAGGGATCTTAGAGACTGGCTGCAGTGAACAAGCGGTGGATGTTTTTGTCTGTGGTAAGTGCGTCAAGTAGGTGCACAAATCGTTTCAACCCACACAAATCGCTTCGGGTTGCTTCACAGTAACTCAGCATTGCAACAACAAACCTGCACACTCACAAACAGCTTTTTATCAATATATAGAAACTGCTTTGGTATAGGCAATGCAGCGATATGACAGATTATAGCGCAGTGCGTGCCCTTGATTTATGCATGCTAAACAACACATTGAGCCTTCTCCTGCAAGGTCGCCATTTTATTTGTCGGTGTTATCTATCTCACTGGAAAGACATATATGAAGAAAACTGTGAAATTTTATACTAGATGAGTTGGGCTATAAGATGATGCAGCTACATGTTTCTGTGTGTATCAGCTATTTTTGATTAATGTTCAACACGGGAAAGGTAATCTAAGAACACTCTAATGAACTGAGAATGTGTTGGGGCACTTCCTTCCTTGCTTAGGCTTGTCATATATTATAGGCCCTACTAGCTAAAATAAACTCACGCATGACGTTGCGAACAAGGTACATAATCTTCTTCAAACATTCGGTACTATCATTTTATGAAACTTCCCCTGTGCCTGGCGAATGTGTGAACTTGTGCAAATAGAACATACTATAAAATTCAAAACTTAGATGATTAATTTCTGATCTAACCATGAAGATAATCACCTAGTGCCGCTCACGAATTGCCACTCTATCATTTGGTTAGTTATGGGTGTATTGGATACGGTAACTTATTAATCACAACATTTAGCAAACAAACAAACAAACGTTTGGTCGCCAGATTGCCATTGATGAGTGACTTGAGTCTTTATATCGTACAGAGAAGATAATAATAATAATAATAAACATTGTTTATTCACGATAACCTTATACAATATACATTTTATCTTTCTAAGGGTCGTGATTGTAAACTATTAGAGTACAGGTAAATTTTATAGAAATGCTAAACAAACTATTTAAATATAATAGTATATTGCATAATGTAGTTAAGATATACTTAAATACATATTAAAATTTAGAAATTAGAATTGCACAAATAATAGTTGTAAAATAAGTAGCATCAATAAATAGAATATAAAACGCTGTGTTAAAATGTTCATAACGTTGTTTGTCCCTGTTGTCTAATTAAACACGTTCTGCAAATATGCTTTCTTAAACGCACTTAGATAGCTGCATTTTCTTATTTCTGGATTTAAAGTATTCCATATTTGTGCGCCATTAACAGCTATAGAGTTCTTGAAGATGTTGGTCCGTGCTCTTGGAACATATAAGTCCCCTCTTGCATTTGACCATGATGTTCTTGTTGAAACGTTCGAGACAGATTTGAATAGCGTACACATGTAGTCAGGAGCCAGTCCCTTTACTGCCTTCAACACCAATTGAGATTGTCTGTATTTCACGCGCTCTGGTAGTGGCGCCAGTTTAGTTGTCTCAATAGTGGAGCACTTGGAGCTCTGTATTCAGAGTCTGTTATGATTCTGGCAGCACGTCTTTGTAGTTTGTAGATGCGTTCTGATGAATTTGCATTGCCCCAGAGTGTGCTGCAATAGTCCATGTGTGGTAGAACGTAGCTGTTGTAGAACGTCTTCCGTGCATAGTATGGAAGGTATTTCTTTATTCTGCAGAGAAGTGCGAGGTTTCCGGCAATCGTGTTGCGTGTCTTATGCACATGGGCGTTCCAGGTGAGGAAATTATCTACTTGAAGCCCGAGGAGCCTCTCACTTTCGACCACTTGAAGCTTGTCAAGATGTTGCCACTTTTGTCGGGTCGTGATGATCATGATCTTCGTTTTTTCAGCATTAATAACCATACTGTTTTCGTCACACCACTTGAAGATTTCCTGAAGATCATTGTTTAGGCTCTGTTCGATTGTCTGAACAGTCTTTCCCGTGGCACTGATGGTGGAATCATCAGCATACATGTCCACATAGTTTATCGTTCTTGTGCTTAGGGGCATGTCGTTCATGAACACAATAAAAAACAGTGGTCCCAGTATAGAGCCTTGGGGAACTCCCGTTGTGATCTCAGTTTGTCCAGACAGTTTGCCCTTGAACTGGACAAACTGTTGGCGCTCTGACAAATACGAAGAGAACCATCGCATTGAATGTTGTGAACATCCGTAGATGGCCAATTTCTGCAGCAGGACTGTGTGGTTCATAAGGTCAAAAGCCTTTCGCAGATCTAGCAACACTACACCATTCACTAGTTCATTGTCAATAGCCGTCGCCCACTTACGCACCATGTGGTTCAGTACTGTCTCACATGAGTGCTTGGCACGGAAACCCGATTGGCTGTCATGTAGCATGTAATGATACATGAGATAGGCATACAGACTGTCATGTACGTGTCGCTCCAGTATCTTGCTAAGAACACACAAGACTGATATCGGTCGGTAGTTGCCTTTGTCATCAGTAGGCCCCTTCTTGTGAATTGGAGTAACCTTTGCAAGCTTCCACAGCGTAGGAAATTTGCCATTCACAATGCTGTTGTTTTTGAGTGCTGTGACAGACACTATGATGGCAGGCGCAGCTGCCTTCAGCAGCCTAGCACTGATTTTGTCGGCTCCTGTGGATTTGTCAGGACTAAGAGCCATGAGTGCTCTGTTCTCCGTTTGTTCTGTGATTTTGGGGATCGAGAACGCTGTATCGAGCTTGTCACTGACAAAGTGTTTGAGCTGCGCGTGTTGTTGTTGTATGTCTTGGCTGGCACTAGTGTATTGGTTGGCTATGTTTGTGAAGTATTCGTTGAAGGTGTTTGCAATGTTTTCTGGTTCTGTGATTTCCTGTTCACCATCTCTGATGTTACGTGGCGTTTGTGTTATATCTCGTGGACACAGGTCACGAAGATGAGCCCACAGCTGACGTGGGTTTCTGGTGTGCTCTTCGATGACAAGATGGGCCCTGGGTCGTTAAAATAATATGTCCAATGTTACCGACATGTTCCACGATTTGTCACACTTGAACAATATTGTCTAAATTTCAGATTATGTATTGGGTGATTAACAATATACGAATATAAATCAATGCCTCTCCCCAGTAAGTCGTTGCTCAAGACACCCCCAACACACACACACACACACACACACACACACACACACACACACACACACACACACACACACACACACACACACACACACACACACACACACACACACACCTTTAGTTTTGTACAGCCTGGTACCAGAACTGAATACTATAGAATGTTATTTTTATCCAGAACTACCGTAAACTGGAACAATCTTCCCATTGAGATGGTGCAAGCTCCTAAACCGGAGTCATTCAGGATTCTCCTTACGGGCCTCCCCGTCACAGAGTGAAAATTTAATAAACATTAGGGGCCTACAATAATATATTTACAGTTTGTTTTTATATGTGCTGTGCCTATGAAATGGTCCACAACTCGATTAGGTTTACATAGTATAGGAATAAGATCTCCACACCGAAGTACCAGCGTTGACGTTGACGAATGATGTAAAAGTGAAACCGTTGATACGTACCGCACGACGTAAAGCAGACAGGCTACTCCCGCTAACAACGTGACGCCAGCACGTACACGTGGCGACATGTCCGGCTGAAACAGACAACGTCGTAGATTCAATAGTTAGCTATTCGTCGATGCCGTATTATAATAACCCAAGGACGCATCTGTAAGTCTGGATGGTACGTAAAGAATACACTGGTGTTGTTTTTCGGGCGGTTATGGTACAACGCATTGATTATTTTTTCACTGGCGTCTGAACGTGGTGAATATTCGGGGGGCTCTGGCGCTCCACACACCTCCAGTTGTACCCCTAAATGCATCCTCTTTCGCAAATAGTGGGGTCGATTCAGCCCCTCAAATCCCCACGTTCCTATGCCTATGTTTTTTTAAAGACCCTTTCTAACAATTTGGGATAGGTGGCCTGGTAATTTAACAACACGAATAAATTAAACGTTCGTACAGTAGACAGGCTTGCAAACCTTACAGGCTTGCAAACTGAGCAGCGCTGGTGTACGTACTCGAGTCTAAATACTCACAGTCTAGTAAGCTCATATGTGCATATATGCGAGTTATGACTTAATGCAAATGCTTGAGGAAGCTGCTCCGCTCCTACATGGAGCATAAGACCAATGAATATGTGCAGAGCAATGTCAAATCCCCGGTGGGTCCAAGAAAACCTCTACTGGCGACTGTCAAGAGAAGAAAACTGGCATGTAGCAAGTAGCACGACACGTCAGCCTCCCGAAGACGATCCTTCAGGGCACCTTGGATGAACAATGTCAAGGAATTGACGGCTTTCTCCTTGCTAGAGCTCCTCACCACAGCCATTGACAGACAGAAATAGAGAAAGATCACAACTGCAGCTTCGTTTATGTCCCCCGTCTGTCAATGGACTAAGTAAGCATCTAGATGTGGTAACTATAATGGGTGAGAGTGAAGTCATTCGGACAGTGTAGCTGTTAAAAGGAGATTGTCTGTTCCTAGTTTTTCATTTATCAATTAATGATAGTGTTCTTAATACTATACTAACTTTGTTGAATGTATACTGTCTACCAAATTGTGCTCAATAAGCCCGTAACAACGTTTGCAATTTGGAATGTTTAAATATTAAACAAAACATACAGTCGGGCTGAGTTAACAGCAATGCCCTTTGATATTCAACAGTGTCACATTTTCCCACGTTCAATACAGCAGACTTCCTGTTACAAATCACTACGCCCGTTAATTCCGGATAGACGAACAGACTGGCTCCCTTTAAATGTGTGAAGACTAGGAGTGGTGCACAGCACAGGGTTAATTTTCCAACTGTGGTATGAGGTAGAGAAACGGAGACGTGCAAGACCCATGGCAATACGATGATGTCGTCAAGCTGCTGGAGAAGATTCTGGATGGCAGGATTTACAAGATTAATGCAAAAGAGAGTATAGAGCTGGAATTTGGTAACAAGATGGACACAGAAATGGTAGATGGGATGTTTGCAGCCGCTAGGACAGCTACTAGAACTAGATATTTTGCTACAGATGAAAGGGAATATTTTAGAATACACTGCCACTGGAAATTGTGAACCTTCAGATAACTTACGACACGGTATCGGGAGAAATGGTTGTGGCAACGGTTAGATGGATGGGAGTGCCAGAAGCATAAACAAGGATGGTAGAAGCAACGAAACTTACATTGGTTGTGTAGTCAGTCCAGTAAAATGTACATGTGATCAACACACACTGTCACAATCCATAAACACTTCCACTGTCACTGACAGCGGAATACGCGAATAACTATTGTGACGTTGGTGCCGTAAAATCAGCGTGCGTTGTGGCCCTCTAGCGGTAACGTAACAAACAACGACATGTCACCTTTCTATTGCAGTATATTTTATGTAGGCCTACTCCTACTCTTGCAACACGTCGTTGTGTTTAGCTGAAATTGTAACGATCAATCCTTTTAATTTTAAAGTAACTCATGTAGGGGAGACCGGGACGCAGAGAATTATAGTGGTAATGTGAAAGGTTAGGCTACGAGAGAGAACCATCTACCTGTGCGGTGGCACAGGTATTGAGGTAGACCTTTGGCACGTGTGATACTGCAATGCATGACGTGGTGGCCATTAATAATAATAAAATTCTATAGTGCCTATATCCGCGGGAACCTGCGTTCAGGGCGCAGAAACCAGACACTTTAGACGAAGTCATAAAAAGGTAGGCGCAAGTGTCATCATTAGAGCAAGGGTCCGTTAAGAGTTCCAGGTGGGAATGGCATTGCAAACAAATACGTCTTGTTTTTAATAAAAAATGGTGAATAATTATATATATATGGTTTCCAAATATTTAACGAACTGGCAAGTTCATTACCGATCAACAAGTATGTACACGTTCAAAACAGAATCAAAATGTTAAGATTGATGCTGCTGTAGTAGTA
>CM034543.1:14624783-14656668 GCA_020002185.1 Paraescarpia echinospica | reverse complement strand
GGAATATGACAAACCATTCAGCTTTTATGTCTCTTCGAGGTGCTGGCAGAGTGCCACTGTACTCGCTAGAGGCTGGAGGTGCTGGCTGAGTGTCAACACTAGAGGCTGGAGGTGCTGGCTGAGTGTCAACACTAGAGGCTGGAGGTGCTGGCTGAGTATCAACACTAGAGGCTGGAGGTGCTGGCTGAGTGTCAACACTAGAGGCTGGAGGTGCTGGCTGAGTGTCAACACTAGAGCCTGGAGGTGCTGGCTGAGTGTCAACACTAGAGGCTGGAGGTGCTGGCTGAGTGTCAACACTAGAGGCTGGAGGTGCTGGCTGAGTATCAACACTAGAGGCTGGAGGTGCTGGCTGAGTGTCAACACTAGAGGCTGGAGGTGCTGGTTGAGTGCCACTAGATGAGACCGGTGAGCTCCCAGAACGTGGCCGAGACTTTTGGTTGAAGTATGCTGATATCTTTGCTTGCTTTGGAACACTTGGAGATTCTGTAGGGCATGGATGTTTCGTATGTGTACTTGTCACAGACTCTACTACTGGAACGACGTGGTTTGGTTCAAAAAATAATGCCAAGTTGTCAAGAGTACCATCACGGGTCCATAATATCATTAAGGTGCGGACACGGTGTATTGGCGGCAATTTGTCTCTCAGGGTCTTTATCATGGATGACTTTCTCAAAGGAGGTATGATCCTATGGTACAATGTTCTCAAGACATATGGTACATCAGGAAATAGGGACACAATGTCCCTGCCAAGAATTGTACTCAGGGCCATTACATGAACAATACTACACCATCTATTGGTAATGTTAGATTTCTGTATTTCGTATGTCCAAGCATCAGTCAGTGATTGTTTATTTTCCATGAGTGTATCTTGTGGTAGTAAACTGTGAAGCACAACATCTATTGGTGCACAACATCTATTGGTGCACAACATCTATTGGTGCACCAGGATAAGCTTCCAGCGCTTCATAGTATGCGTTATTGTTCTTTTGCAGTTCCGATGCAACAACTCCACGTAGCAGGGAAGCCAGTGTTTGATCACCTGGATAAGAAAAAAGCAATGAATGGTTCTAGGTAGAATCACATATGGAACTTAAATGTATTGTAACTAATGTTTGTTATCAAAAGTTCTTAATATAACAATCTCAAGACAGCATACAAGTAGTATGCACCAGTAAGAATTAGCAGCAGAACCAATAAATAAAAAATATTGGGAAACCAAACGAGCAGGTTCATATTTTAATCATCCAGTTCTAGTGCACTAAGCAGGCTGAATCAATGATACCATTAAAAAAAAATCCATTATGACATATATTTCAATACTGATATATGAAAATATCAAGATATGTATAAAGGAGGTATTGACACAAAGCATGTTTTGTATAATGTAAATGTCAAGCCTATAAATAAATCATTGCTTTGCTGATTTTCAGTTAATGAAAATGACAATTGTTTACTTGGTTCACCGAAACATGTTATATTAACTTACCAACAAGCAACATGGATATACTGTTGTACAAGACAGCTCCCATTGCCTGTAGAGATATGCGCTTCATATATTGTTGTATGATTACTATCTCCTGGTATATCCGAGGGTACAAGCTGTGTTGAGAAGTAGTCCACAAACTGGCAAAAACAACAAAAGCACCATCACCACCTGACCAACACCAACAGATTACCATACCACATACAAGACTTGGGATAGTTTTTAGCAAAGCACATTGTGCTTTGAGTCTCACACTTGTGATACAGAATTGTGCAAACCTACAGTATTAAAGCTCAATATGTTCTATTAGGTTGTGTACTACCACTACTACCAGTGACCCACTCTCCCCTCCCCCCCCCCAACTATGCACAGAGATATCGTGACAGAATCACATTTTCTTTTCCTGATAAAGCAAATCACCAATCATTAAGAGCCAACATACATCCTAACTATTCTTGTCAAAAGTCTGACCTCAAATTTCTGTAGACTAGATCTAGGCCTTGATTCTACTTTGAAACTACCTCTGCATGATATTTCCTTTTTGTAAGGAAAACAACTTGTTTTCCTTAAAAAAGGAAATATTGTGCCTAGTTGGTCAACTTGGGTACTTTTGCTGACATTATTGATGTTATAAATTGTTAAAACTGTTCAACCATTCAGTAACTGCATGGCAAGCACACATTTTAACTACAATTTTTGTATTCATCTGTCACTATATAATAACGCTCGCGATTATTTTAATAATTTTTTTTTTTTTATTATTAATTACACAAACCAATAATCGTAATAGATATCCTCAGCTACTGTCAACATTAACCTTATTTAATCAAATATCACGTATTTTATTGACTTCGTTTGATAACAACATTGAAATATGAATTGTGATCTATCGCCACGGCTGAAATTACCGATAAAGTTGCGCCACCTACCGGATTTCCTGGTGGAACTAACACGTAAAACGAGTGAATTTCTTGTACATTTTGATCGATAAGACAGTAAATTATTTTTTTTAAATCACGTGACCAGTGTATATGTGTAGAATAGGTATAGTAGATATATGATGTGAAGTTTGGTGACTGTAGGTGACCGTTTTCATGGCTTTTTGGAGGTGCGGACCTAAACTGCAAAAGTACCACAACTTGTTTCACATTTTCTTCCGACCGTACATGTATTTCGACTCCGGCCAGCTTGACAGTGATATGTCACAAGACAGATTTGTGTTAAATGGTTTAAGGGGTATCCATGTTATTTTTAACAATAATTTGCCTGTGCATTTAAGGATTTTCTTTAAATTAAATACAAACTTACAATTGTTGTGTCTTGTGCAGACGCCATGCTTAGCCTTAGGAAGTTTGGTTGTACGCGGCCAAATTTGTGATAAGGATTCTCATTGGCTAGAACCCCTCGGCTATTGACCAATAACAGTTCAGTTAACATAAATTGTCATAAAAGCACCCTTCACAACAGAACGATCAGGTTAATGCAAGAAATTGAAGAACAATTTTAAATCAGTATCATTTAATCAAATAAAGATATAAAACCAGCATTTCGCATCAGTATTTCATGTTTCGCAAATTTGGCGATCACGTGCATTTTTCTTTTCGCCAAACCGTACAAAAATTAGTGCATGGCGAATGACGAAGCCCTAACGCGAACGCTGGTATATTGCAGTCAGCGTTTGTTTATGTAACTACACATGCATAAACTCATACTCATGTATGCATGCAGACATGCCTGCCTAGATAGAATTTACACATTGGAATTTGACACCATTTAGTTAACTTAACATGTGTACTTTATCCCAGATTTGCCCACTGAAATGTCAGGGACTGATAGGAAGAATGTAAAATAATTACTTGTAGTGCACCAGTGTGTAGATATGTACAACTATGTACAAACATACATTGAAGTGAGTAGTTAATGTTACGTCTGTCCTTAACTTAGTGCGTGTGTGCATGCGTACGAGCCTGCATGCATTTGTGAGCATATATGCATTTGTTTGTGTGTGTGTGTGTGTGTGTGTGTGTGTGTGCGTGTTTCCTGTGCATGACGTGCAAGTATACAAGTTTATTTTCACCATCCCTATATATGTTAATGTCACCTCATTTTCAAATAACATACAGACAAAGTGCAGATTATACACTAACACTAACCCGGTGTAATTCCCTGGTGTCATGCTCATTTCCCTGTTTGTCTTACATTCCATATCCAGCTAACCTGGGTAACTTGGTTCTGAATCGGCCCACGGCAGCAAGCAAGGTCTTCCAGGAGGTATGTAGGCACACACACACTTTACCATTGGAACAGAATTCATGTGTACTTATTAGAGCGCAGCAACTTTCATCAGAGCCACCCACCTTGTCTGTTCCAACACCCAGAATAATCATCTCTAACTTCCAGTGTTAACAGTATTAGACCAACATAAATGTATGGACGTTTGCTGACTCACCTGTGCTCTTCACTGGTCTTTCTTGTGGGAACTAGGCTATAGCTGGTGTTTATTATTTCAAAGTTTCATATTCAATATGAATGTTTTGTATGTGTGCATAACAGTCAAATTTCATTTGAACTCTCTCCATCCTGATAATGCACAGCAGTGAGTTTTTCTCATAAATAAAAACCAGATTGATCTTATTTTTTCCTGAAATCCCCTTCACTTATTCTATTCACGCTGCTATTGAGCTTAAACTGTAATATTTGTGTGTATTTTGTGACAGGTGGTGCATACAATGATAGGTAGTCTCTCACTGCTGCCCCCATGTCAGTCTCAGAGCCAAGTCGTTATCTCTCTCCAACTGCACAGTCTACCATTGTTACCATGGTAAGATAGCACCAATACAGTTTACCATTGTTTCCATAGTAAGATCTAGCCAACATTGTCTACCTTTGTTACCATGGTAAGATCTCACAGACACAACCTATAATTGATACCATGGTAAGATATCACCACCACTGTCTACCCTTACAACCATTGTAAGGTGTCACCAAAACAGTCTACCCGTAAATTCTGTATTTATAGCCGCGGCTTCAATTGCAATATTGTGTCACTGAAATCGGGAAGGAAATGTCAAAGTTGGGGTGCGGCTTTAAATACAGTATTTTGTCGAGAAAAAAATTAATATCAGGTCGCTGGCTCGGTTGTTGGTAGTGGCGAATAAAACGGTATGGCAATGACGATGTAAATATAAAAAAACGAAGTCGGTTGTATCAAAACAACAAAACATTTTATTATAAAAAGCATGCAGTGATGCAACGCGATCATACATCACCAGAGGCAGAGCTAACATGTCGTGTCCATTCCAGTTCATCACTACCATCAGGTAGGTCCAGCTTGATCAGGTTTAAAACCCCTCAAGATCACTGTCAGCATCTCACACATTGGCTCACTGGGTTCTCAGTAATAACATTGATAATAAGTGAAAAACTTACCGAAAAAACAAAGTCGGATGTATCAATAAAACATTGTATTACAACTGCCACTGGTACAAAATAATTACATAACACATACAAACCTGAGTCCATAAAGTGTTCAGAAACAAAGATCAAGACATGTGAAAACATTAAAATCCATCGTCAGCGAAATCACTCCTCGTCACCGTTGAAGAATGCCATGCCGGAACGGCGGTGTCATTCCATGTATCCGTACCGCACGTACTGGGCAAACATCTTCAAATATGATGGCATCATCCATTTCACAACTAAAATCCTCCAAAGTCATTTTCATTGTCGCTATCAAAGAACGCTGCCTGGAACGGCTTGGCAGCGTCATCCCGCGTATCCGTGTCTGGGCCGTCGGCATCGAGGATCGAGGCCGCGCACAAACGTTTTTGAAATTTGAATATGATGGCATCCGCCGTTCTTAACATCTGTCCCACACTAGCAGACATCAACTGTAGCAACTGTCTGCTTTGTTCAGACGCTTGCTCTTGGTATCAGGTGTAGATGTTTTAATCCAAGTTCCAAGCACAACGTTCACACCTTAGTTTTGCTGAAGCCAGGCTTCACCTGATTGTCAACACAACACCATTGCATTACAAGTGCCCCTTTGCACTGGAGTAAATTGCACTTCCCCTGATACAAGATACAGTGTTATTATCCCACGTGCCTGGGTCAACTGTCTGGAACTGGAAGAACTAGGCCAAACCACAAGATCACATCCGGTCTCACGGCGGAGCAGCGACGACAATTATTACATTGTAAATACTAGCTGTCAATCAAACACCTTTGAAGTCAACACAGCTGTGCCAGCAACTGCACTGAACTAGCTCTTAGTCTTTTCAATGCATTTATAACATCGAGTTTATACACGATTCTACATAAAATGCCATAAAAATAAAACTTCTCAAAATATTTGAATAATTCTAGCTTTACCGTATAGCTTAAATGCATGGCTACATTTCGTTCACTAGATGTATGTACATTCAACCACTCAGTTATTTTCTGGTAGCATGGTGAAATTTGTTTATTTTTGTTTTTCATTTTGACAACATTCACGTATAGTAATATTCCAACGATAATATAAAATGTGATCTAGTTATTATCAACACATTACAATTAAGTCTTTTACCAATAAAATTATACCATATTCATTCATTTATAATAATTAATAGCAAAGTTATGACTTTCTTTATGGAACGTCTTAATTTTTCTAATTGTGTGCGCTACGGAAGTATGTCACACGCAGGGCTAAAATGGTCATGGCTCAAAGTCCAGGTGCGGCTTTAAATAAGGTTTTTGCCTCTGACAAACTGTGCGGAGGAAAGTCAGGGGTTAGGTCAAAAGTCGGGGTGCGGCTTTAATTAGGGGTGCGGCTACAAATACAGAATTTACGGTACTCTTGTTAACATGATAAAATTTCACCAATACAATCTACCCTTGTTACCATGATAAAATCTCACCATCACAGTCTGCCTTTGTTACCAAGGTAAGATATCACCATCAAATGTCATCATGATAAGATCTCACAAACACAGTCTACCTTTGTTACCATGGTAAGATCTCACCGACAATCTACCCTTGTTACCATGGTAAGGAATTACCATACAGTCTTCCCTTGTTACCATAGTAAGATCTCACCATACAGTCTACCCTTGTTTGTTACCATGGTAAAATCACATACCAAGTACCTCTATTACTGTTTTGTTTCTTTCCCTTGCAGAATGGGAGTCCATAGCACTCGATCCATTCTCCCTTCTTTAGTATGTCTGTCTATCTTTCTCTGTTTTATGTGATGGTCTTCTACTCTCGGCTGTTTGTAGTTTGGTAAACATTTTGCAGTTTTATATTCTGTAGTTATGTGCATCAGATTTTCAACACCATGTTCCTGCTGGTTCAACTTAGTGTTGTGAATTTATTTCAGCTATCAGTTAGAATCGACAAGAGATCTCATAGGACATGGTCAGGACAGAAGACTTCTGCAATACACAGGTGTAATCACTGGACTGTCCATGGTACACACATACACGTAAGTCTAAATACTAACTCCTCTTTTTCCAGCTCATAGTATCACACACAACAGCCAGTATTATAATACTATATTTCGCAAAAATTCAGACTTTAGTTATGCAATCAGGGAAGCATTTCACCATAATTCTTATCACCTCATAAGTGTCAATTCTGCTCTTTAAAATCGATGTTGCTCCATAACAGTGACCTTGTATACCCGGTACTAAAAATTATCACCATCAATTAAATGCGTCGTAAGTACACTTTCGCTGATGTGTCACAGAAATAGTGTCCTTGGTAATATGGTGGCAACTTTTTCATTTTGAAAATCTTAAGATTAACAATAGATTCTGTTTAATGGGATTTTCCTGATGATGTCATTATCTCAGTGAGACGGTCCCCTAATCTTGCAAAATGCTTACTTATTCAAGCAGTCAGACATTGTCAGACATTGTTTAAGCATTAAGAAAATATTGAAATGTTTAAATTGCTAGAAGCCTTGTTTGTTCTTCCTGTGCCATTCAGGAAGAGTGCAAGGTTCCTGTGTATCGTTGAAGGTTGTCCTGGGTCTAAGGGCAATCATTTCATCCGTCTACACATAGCAGGCGCCAGGGAGAAACAGACAATTCGGTGAGCTATCCACACTCCTCTAACTAACCAAGCTTTTAGGCTTTATCTCCAAGATGCATCTTGAGCACCAAACGTTCAGGGGTTCATTTTCATCCCCTTGGAAAAAAGTAGCTCTTAATTTTTCTAAATTCCCTGTGGGTTAAAGGTTGATACCACTACAGTTAAGGGTTCGTACCGGATGTTAGGCAATGATTATTTGCAAACTGATGCAAGTTTTCTGTGATTGTTCCAAGCTACATAAACCATCAACCGAGATGATTCTTAGTTGGAGATGTTGTATGTAACTTGCGACAAACTTTCGAAACATGTGCAGTGTTGCAAAACACTGTTGAACAACTTTGGGAAATCACCTCCGTCTGTGTAAGTAGTGTCATCAGGAGGGAAGGCATGTTTTGCTAGTCCAGGCCCTTAGCCAGGATCATTAAATTTTAAAATTTGCCCGTTATTATTACTTACCCGTTATACGCATGAAAAACCCTGTTACACATGCATTGGTCGTTGGCGTCGGAATGTGGTGAATATTCAGGGGGCTGAGGCACTCCGAAAACACACTTAGTATAAGGCACATTTTATGACAACACAAACACGTGTTGTACTTGTTATTGGGAAAATAAAACCATGTTGTGTTACAACACAAGATCATGATATCTAAAAAATAAGTCGTTTTTTTACCGAGGCTCCCTAAATCACATGTTCTCCCTAGAACAAGAGCCAACATTATACAGAAGTTCCCTAGACAAGGGTATCATTTCGAGGAACAATATGTGGATGTGCCATATGTGACTTAAAATGTCATTTTTTACCGAGGCTCCCTAGATCAAGGGTCTGTTTTTTACATGTTCTCCCTAGAACAAGGGCCAACATTATACAGAAGTTCCCTAGACAAAGGTATAATTTCGAGGAACTCTCCCTTGAACAAGGCTAGGTTTTTTTTGCTGCATTCATGGCCGTGGGGGGGCACTGCCTATATTAGCAGTACTGTGGATGTGCTGACTTCAAGGGTCGTTTTTTACCGAGGCTCCCTAAATCACATGTTCTCCCTAGAACAAGGGCCAACATTATACAGAAGTTCCCTAGACAAGGGTATCATTTCGAGGAACAATATGTGGATGTGCCATATGTGACTTCAAGTGTCATTTTTTACCGAGGCTCCCTAGATCAAGGGTCTGTTTTTCACATGTTCTCCCTAGAACATGGGTATACTTTTTGATATTGGATGCCCTTATCAAGGGTAGGGGTATGTGACCTTCACCTGCACCCCCTACCCACACCACATGTAATTGTAGTGCCCCCCCCACGGATGGGTGGTGCGGATGGGTGGTAATTTGATCCAATACAAAACACCTTATGCCTTAGGGACTTTGTGAACTGAAGCGATCACCTGTATTAGATATGTGCATTTATTTACCTTTCAATCTAGAAATGTGAACAAACTGAATAGCACTGTTTCAAATATATGACAGAAAGCTGCTGATTGAGATAGTTTGTTTAGGAATGACTTCACCTGTACATTCTGTGGATCCCAACTTGAAGAGGATATCTCTTTTCGAGTACTAGGAGGTTGGTCCTTTGTCTAATTCTTGGCAGTTTGTTCTCCTGGTTGTATCCATGATATCTAGATGAACAATGAACAAAACTTTACTATTATAGATCTGCTCCTGATATCTTTAGCAAGCAATTAAAATGTCTGATAATTGTTTGTATACAACATTAATGGCTTTGTTCTTCCCTCAATACTTAATTGGTTAAACTCCTAATCATTCAATACTTTATGTGATATTACTGCAAGCAAGGATAGTATGTAATACAACATTTTGGGGAAGGGGGTTGGAAACATTGTTGTCGTTCTTGTAGCAGTTGATTGAGACCAACTTAAGTCCCCTTCTGTTAAGTGTCTATTCCTGGGGAATAAATACACAATCTGCTGTTGACTCATCAGTATAATTGAGCTAACAAATGTATGTGAGTATGTTAACGTTTTCTTCCTAGACAGTTTGCATCATGAGCATCACATCACATGTGAACAAATTGTTCGATCTACTGTGAAACCTTGTTAATATGTAGTATTACATACACTTCGTTCTCTAGTATATGTATCTGGATTAACAAGTTTTCTGGATAAATGACTCATGCGCATAAAATAGTATAGTGAAATAATGGCAGGTTGCCAAGGTTTCCAGTTTCCATTGCTGCATATTAATATTTTATGATGCATATTTGATTTAATTTACTAACTTAAATTGGCTTTATTCTGTGGGCAGACAAAATCAACTTAGAATTGGTGGATCCTGAAGCATTCAACAGACCTACAGGGAAAGGCCACAGATACCAAAGTCTTGTCACTTATGTAAGAGGTTAGTTAGTTTTAGATCTATTTACTGTATATTGCTAAGTTGTGTGCACAGAGTAGTTATTTACGTCTTGTGATTCAAATTGAATATAATATTGAATATAATATGGTAATATAATCAAACTAATTATTTACATGTTTGGTGTTGAGGAAATCTGGAAGACATGAAGTATATTGTTTTGATTTTGCACACTGATAGTAACACAGTAATATAGTTGTGTAAAATGTTCAAATGTTTTATACAAGTTGTAATTCATTACGGCTTTCCAGGTATTTTTTATGAGGGTAGAGGTAATAATTGGTTACTGCTACCACAGATGCCTTGTGTTACAGTTACTGCTACCACATATGCCTTGTGTTACAGTTACTGCTACCACAGATGCCTTGTGTTACAGTTACTGCTACCACAGATGCCTTGTTACAGTTACTGCTACCACAGATGCCTTGTGTTACAGTTACTGCTACCACAGATGCCTTGTGTTCATGCCTTTAGGCAGGATCAAATTTGTACCTGTTCAAAAATGTCCTTGTAGATCCACGTGTCTGCATACAACCCAGTCCAAGTGTGCATATATACATAAATACATATAAGTATATGTGTGACACATATTTAAAAAGCATAATTGATATGAATAACGGTGACAGTCAATAACGAATGAGTTTTTTCTTTTTTGCTCCTCAAATTTCTACCTGTCAAAATAAAAAATTCAGTCTGTCCAAAAACAAACTCAGCCCATGCAAATGATGCGTGGACGGGTTTCTAGATAAAGCTATGTTTGTGTTACTGTTTTCACAGTTGACTTGTGTTACTACTATCACAGATGACTTGTGTTACAGTTACTGCTATCACAGATGACTTGTGTTACAGTCACTGCTATTACAGATGACTTGTGTTAAAGTTACTGCTATCACAGATGACTTGTGTTACTGCATCACAGATGACTTGTGTTACTGCTGTCATAGATGACTTGTGTTACTGCTGTCACAGATGACTTGTGTCACTGCTGTCACAGATGACTTGTTTTACTGCTGTCACAGATGACTTGTGTTACTGCTGTCACAGATGACCTGTGCTGTCACAGGTGACTTGTGTTACTGTTGTCACAGATGACTTGTGTTACTGCTGTCACAGATGTCTTGTGCTACTGCTGTCACAGATTACTTGTGTTACTGCTGTCACAGATGACCTGTGCTGTCACAGATGACTTGTGTTACTGTTGTCACAGACGACTTGTGTTACTGCTGTCACAGATGACTTGTTTTACTGCTGTCACAGATGACTTGTGTTACTGCTGTCACAGATGACCTGTGCTGTCACAGATGACTTGAGTTACTGTTGTCACAGATGACTTGTGTTACTGCTGTCACAGATGTCTTGTGCTACTGCTGTCACAGATGAATTGTGTTACTGCTGTCACAGATGAGTTGTGTTACTGCTGTCACAGATGACTTGTGTTACTGCTGACACAGATGACTTGGTGTGTTCTATGGAGCCTGGTGAAACAATGTCAGTCATTGGAGTTCCTGTCCTCGACATAGACAGCCAGACAGTCGCACTAGAGGTATGGCGTGGCGGACTCATCATGCCTGTTGCTTTACATGTAGCAGTCTCATTGCATATATCACCTTCTACAGCAAAGTAGGTACAGTCGTACCTCGTTTTACGGTCAACTCAGTACCACAGCCACCTTGCAATTAAGGTCAGCCTAGGATAGTCCTAAATGTTTCATATAACAGTAAACTTACTAAAGTATTGGAAGTCAGCCTCACTAATATGGTCATCTCGCCATTCAGGTCACCTTTACACTGTCCAGAGGGTGACCTTAGTAGGGAGGTTTCACTGCATTAAGTCACCATATTATGAAATGGAGTTTTGTACCTTTTTGGATTTGATGGGTCATGAGCACTGAAATGATACATCATTTGTCGAATTACCTTCAGTTGTTTTTTATTGATTACAAAAACTTTAGTAAACTATAAAAACGTTTCGAGAAATGAGGCTAGTTTGACTCAAATTATCAATTGTTTTTTAGTTGATGATTTTGTAAATGCATGTATATTATTACTTTTGGGTTGTTTGTCAAGAAAAATCAACTTGGTAGCAACTGAGGAATTTCAAAATAATGAAAGCATTTATTTTTTTGCACGCACGCACACACACACACACACACACACACGTGGACGGACACACATGCACGCACACACACATGTGGACTAGCTCAATCACAGTTAGGTATAGTTTAGACTGTCATGTATTAGGCTACCTGTAAGAAATTGCAAGTCAGAATAATTTTTTCATCAATTTTGCAGGCAAACAACATCTTCGGGCATAACCAAGTACGTACTGTTTATCTTCTTCTGTGAGAAATGTTTCACAATGTGTTAATGTCTAAGTGCAGTTTGATGTAAATAATAAAAAGCTGTTGGTTTTAGTTTTGTTTCTGTGCGTAACTGTTGATTTGAGTGAGAAAGTACGATAAATAAATAAATATAAAATGCTTTAAAATTTCTGTAAATGTACAATACTGTACATATTATTTTTTAGGATCGTTAAATTTTTTTGTATTCCATATACAGTGTATGTTTTTCTTGTCTTAGCCAAAGAGTAATCTATATGTAGTACAGACTTTATCTCTTAGCAAGATTGTATGATCAGTATGACTAACATCTCAGTTGGATAATGTAATTGTGTTTGTAGAGAGGTTTGTAGGTTCCCACATCTTAGCAATGAACTGAGCGAAAGATCTATGAGCTTCCATATATGTGCGATGACATCATCTGACCGGGACGTAATTCATATGGATGATGGTATCAAATGTAGATACTACATGTAAATTACTCTTTGGATATGTTTTAAAGACTAAGCGAAATGAACCTTTTTATTTTCAATCTGAATTAAATATAATCTAAAAATAGTGTCCTGATATTCAACAATTTTTTTAACCCTTTGTCATCCTTTTCAAGGCCCCTTTTGGTCGTGCTTTTCTGTACATTTTTTGCACAGTTTGTTGCAACAGCTAGAGGTCATTGTGACGTCACTGCAGGTAGCACCCCTAGGATTTAGCTTGGCGTGCATCTATGCGGGTTGGTGTTTCAGGTCGTATCTAAAATTGCAATCGTGGAATTTATTATTTTTTGTATCACCATAAAGATAATCTTACCTACAAATGTGTCGCTGCATGCACACAGGAGTTTTGTTAACTTTTTGAGTTATTGCTGTTTGAACAACGCGAATGCTTAATCCTGCAGTGTATATGTGGCAGTGGATATAATGCAATGTTGCGCATTCACAATGTTCAAATGGAAATATCTCAAAAAGTTAACACAATTCCATTCCAAATGACCACGTTTGAATGGACTTAGTGACATGTAAGTCGTAATGAACAGGCTTCATATTTGGCATATTACTTGACAAGAGTATTAAGTTTATGTAGGCAAAGTTTCAAACACATTTAAAATTTCTTAGTTTTTATGAAGAATAATGTTTAATAAATAACTGTAAACATTTGTGTTGTTCTGCTTGGCAGCTACTAGTGACACCTGGTGGTGGTTTGAATCACCTTCCTGAAAGCATCCAACATCTTTACAAAGGTATAAGGGATCATCTCAGAATGTAGATGTTCAGTATCAAACAAAATTACTTTCATTTGGGGGAGGGAAGCCAGAGGCAGTTTCATCTGGTGTTGGACATGATTTTTATGGATCGGACCAATACTGTTAATATAATTGATATCATTATATCAATGTTTACAAACATTTGTCTGGGGGGTGGGGGCTGAGGCAAGATGATGAAAGTAATTTAATCTGATATTGGACATCGATATTCTGAGATGATCCCCTACACAACTCAGTTTGGAATATAACAACTGTATTTAGTTGTAACTAATATATAATTATGATATGACAAAAATAAATTATACACACCAAAAATAGTATCTTTAGCATAGATTGGGGAAACAACTGTCATATTCTCATCATCTTGATCACAGTTGAGGTTCAGATACGCTTTTCTGAATCAAATACAATTACGTTCCATTTTAAAATACAAATATGCTGTATCAAAAAATATTAAATTATTGTGGTACCAATACACTTGATCAAATACATGAAATAAAAATGTTGAATTCATACTACGTTAATATTTGATGTTTAATGAATTATAATTGATGTCTGTGTCAAGAATGTACAGAAATAAAGTGTTATATTAAATTAATATTAAAGAATTGGATTAGGACACGTGCATGTTCAAAAGGTGTCATGTGATTTAACTTACATCAGTCCATTGACATAAGGTTTCTTCTGTCTTCCCATGTTTCTTACATTTGTAATTATTATTTAATACTTGTAATATATAATAGTACTAGCTTAGTTACCCGGCATTTCCCAAGAAAAAAAGGCAGTCATATGTACATGATCCCCCTCCCCCGAGATACCCACCACCCCGGATGAACCACCCAACAGGCCTGCTAGATCACACACAAAATTTCAGTCCCATATCTGCAAAACTAATGGAGATATGAGTCGATAAACAAACATACAGAGAACCATTATATATAGATATATCATTCATCAGCTAGGATTGTTAGTCTGTGTTTATTGCTACTGCAGTTGTTTGAGTAGTAGTCTATAACTTCCCATGTCAACTTCACATTTAGTACCATTCAATAAATTCTGTTATTTCTACTGACAATATCATCTTATCTTGATTGCAGACAGAAGCCATTCGCCCTGGAGTTTTTCTCTCAGTTTAGCCTATGCATTTGCTGGTATAGTATCATCACCTGTTCTTGTCTGTATCCGTGAAAGTGTCTGTGCATGCAATGTAAGGACTTAATAATCAATAACCACAACTATTTTATTACTGAAAGTATAGAGATTTTATGGTGTTTAAAGGTATAATAAAACCTGTTTATGGTTGACACAAAAGAGTGTAGAAACCATGTCCACTATTGTTTTGTTTGTCAATGAGTAAACAAATTATATTGTTGCTTTTTAGACAGATCTATGAACATGCATACAGCCTGTATTGGCAAATATATTTATTTGGATAAACTGTTTTATGATAGCAAAGTTTATTTGTGCTGTGACAACAATGATAAAATACTGTTTACAGTGGCACTGGTACACGTTTGCTTCTGTTACTGTGGATGTGACTTATGTTTCGGTACAAATGTAAAATTACATTTTTACATTAAAATTTTGCATTTAAGCATTTTTGATAATTTCTTATATAGTGATCATGCTATAATGAAATAAAATCAGACATTTGTCATGTATGTTAGGTTCTATTAGATAGTCACAGTTCTGACACCAAATTAAACCACGTGGCATGGTGGTTGACTGGTTAAAGTGCTTGACTGTCAATGGAAAGAGCCAGGGTTTGAACTCTGGTACTGATTGCCATTTCAAAATTTGGGCAATTCCATTTACCTTTTGTTGCCTGTGTCTTTTGGAAGAGACACTATAAGCTGTTGGTCCTTTCTATCTGGTGTCTATGCCACGGAAGTAAAAGATCCCAAGCAGGGGGTAAAATGTAACCCACAGTGGACTCATTAACCCTAGAGAAGGATACTCAGAAATAAACCCTTGATGCAAAATCATAGTAGGACTGAGTAATTATCCACATGCAGATGTGGTCAGTAGTGTGTGCAAACAAGTCTCGATGTGCAAACCTGCCCCACCTTCCCCTATGTATTGTTAGTCTTGGTTTGTTCAGGAGACGTTGCTCCCTGTGGCACGTACCTTCATCTGAAACTGGGCATGTTGCTCAGTCTTGTTGGAGATTCTCAACAGGTGAGTCATGTTCTGAACTTTTGAGTCATGTTCTGTATAGATGAACCATGTTCTGAACAGGTAAGTCATGTTCAGTACAAGTGAGTCATGTTATGTACAAGTGAGTCATGTTATGTACAGGTGAGTCATGTTCTGTACAGGTGAGTCATGTTCTGTACAGGTGAGTTATGTTCTGTATAGGTGTGTCATGTTCTGAACAGGTGGGTAATGTTCTATACAGGTGAGTCATGTTCTGTTCAGGTGAATCATGTTTTGTACATGGATACTTGACCAAATGTCATTTGTTGTGATTGTCATGTGTGCGTGAGGTGTGTGTCAGTGCATGCATGTGTGTGTGTGTGCGTGCGTGCATGCATGCGTGTGTGTGTGTGCGTGCATGTGTGTTTTACATTAGTTAGCACTATATTAACATTTAATATGACCATTGAATGTATTATTAGATACACTTAATTATTTCAATTATATCTATTGATATACATGTTGTTCGATTTTATATTATTAAATTTTTATTATTACTCTATTGCTATACAATGCTATATTTATTTTAAAATAATAATAACTATTACTACAAGTTTTTTAATATATGTATTTGTTTATTTAACAATTGTAGGCTATGTTTTAAAGGTAGATATGCTGTGAAACACCACAAACAAATTTGGGTCTGGTGCTACACAAAAAATATTATTGTTATTAGTGATTATTACTCGCCTAAAAGTAATATGTTTTGATTGTGTTACTCATGTGGTGTGCCTGTGTACATGTGTGATTAAGTTGGTGTGTTATTCTCATGTCCTGTAAGGTTGGTGGCCTGTGTATATGTGTGGTTAAGTGTGTTATTGTGGCTAGAGCATTGAACTCTCGACCGAGAGAACCTGGGTTCGAGTCCTGTGCTGCGGTGTCGAACTTTGGGCAAGATCGTTCATGCTACATTGCTTCAGTTCATTCTCAGCTGTTTGACTGAGCACCTAGCTATATACAGTGGTGGAAATTTGTGTACGAATAGTCTTCACAATTTAAATACAACAGGGCTGAATTCTTCCTAGAGAAGTCAAGATGGTGTTCGATTGAACAGGTCTGCCAGGGAGTAAAGTGTAAAGCACTTTGAGCAGTCCTGAGGAATGGATACTGCGCTGTATAAGAACTTACCTATACTTATTTTATTTTATTCCCACAGGAGACTGGTGGCTTGGACTTGCTGGCCGTGGGACAAGACACCCTACTTCTCCACCGCCTGCTCAGCTACGGGGCATCACTAGCTGACCGGAGCATCGTCCACTCCCTGGCCACTGGTCATCTCACAGCCTCCGTGTGTCGTGATAGACATGGCAGTGAGACATGCTTCATTGAAGGTCTGTGTTTATCTACTCAACATCAATATTATATTACTAATATCTTTATATAAGCAGAAATGCCCCAACTTCCTGAGGGGTAACTTAGTTGTTCATAAGCATCTCATTATGATAGTGTCGGACAATGTCCTTAGTTCGATGTTACCTGCTAGAGGGTGCTACATACAAAGACACAGAAGACTGTTTCATAAAATATTTGTACGGGACGTTTAACAAAGATTGCATAAATATCAAAAGTTTTTCGCCAACTTACCATATTATCCCCAATAAACGCGCACTGCGCGAGTGCAAGGGCTTGGGTGCGCATCTATTGATTTATGATAAGACATACGTAACACAAGCTGTCATACATTGCATACACGTCACACATGTGCAACTCTAAGATAGGCAACACATAGTAAAGACGGAATCAAAACGTTTACCAAAACATCTAGCATTCGATCAATAGAAGATGGTACTCGACGCACCACTCGCGACAGACAGCTACTGACATCAATGCTAGCGGCTTTATAACGGAGTCCGGATGAACCCCAGATCGATACATTGAGAAGTACTAAACTGACAATCATCACGCTAGCCAGAAGACATCATTGGACGTTGCAGGATAACTTCTGTCTGTGCTGAATCGGCGCTCAGATAATCCAAACATGCATGTGCGGAGGGAGCGATTCTCGAAGACGCCAAGTCAGACATTGGAGCGCGCTTTGATGTTTTGACCATTCCTCATGGCTACGTGATTGTGAATATCACGTTATTTCAACCCTTCGTCTGCAGTGTTAGTATGGTTTACGTGATTATGACAACATGTCCAAATTCGCAAATAAAATGAAAGTCACTCAAATTATAAATGTGGTGCCACCTTATGAAAAAAAATACAACGAACTGTTATCTAGACAGTATCTGCAAGGTGGTGCCAGCAGTGGTATTATTACCGTATTTTGCATTTTCGATGTGCACGTTCATTACCGTAAATCAGTTCTCGTGGGTAGTTTCAGTTCTGTAAAAGGGGTGTGCATCTATTAGGGAGTGTGCGTCTACAGGGGATAATACGGTAAACATGTTTTCTACTGTTGTTGGAAATTATGTAAAAATCCCCAAGTGATTGAAGGATGGTTTATGTAATCTCATACAGTTGTAAAAAATATAAATCATCCCATATGAAACGTTAACTGGTACAAAATTCTTAACCTGTGGAGAATTTCTAAAAAGATGAAAGCGTTATTGTTCCTTCCTGGAGTTGTATATTAACCTTGAATGTTTGGTTCCCAAGATACAAAGTATCTAAGAGGAAAAGCTAAACATTCCCAAACACGCATGCATGTACGCATGCACACACACTCACACACACACAGTGACGTACACGTGCACACACACATACACACACACATAACGACACACATGCACACACACACTTGAGTGCGCATGCACACACACAGTGACGTACACGCGCACACACATGTACACACACACATAGCAACACACATGCACACACACACACACACTTGAGTGCGCATGCACACACACCCACGCACGCACGCACGTACGTACGTACGTACGTACGTGCACATGCTAGCTTGGTTGCAGTCAGATTATCAGAGAAGTACAGTTTTTTTTATATTTCGCTTCCTTTCCTTTTAATATTTCATATTACAATTTGAATCTCCGTACATTTAAATGCAATAATGGCTATAAACGCAATCTACCAGCTCTGAATAACTGTTTGAATAAACTCTATCTGAATATATTCAGATGTTTGCTGACTGTAAGCACTGCTTAGTCAGGATCTCAAAATAGTTCAGTGTTGTGTCTAACTCACGACATGAAATATTTTTGTTAAGGGTGAATTACACATTATGAACTGGATACCACACAGTATACAAAGATATATCTAAACAAATATCAAGCTAGCAATGTGATTATATGTTTAAAACAACGGACAAATATACCAGAAGGGCGGGCCACACATAGAGAGACAAAACAGTTGGACTCGCTGTAAGCCAAAACCTTTCTTGTACATGTACACTTGCCATCTGGAGAATTTGCTCTGGATGGCAAGCTTCTTAAAATGATGTAGTCTGTTCCAAGTTTTTTATGTATTAATTAATATAATGTTCTTAAGACTGTACTAACTTTGTTGAAGGTATACTGCCTGCCAAATTGTGTTTAGTAAGTCCGTAACAACGGTCGCAATTTGAGGGCAAGACCACGGGTGCATGTTCAATTTCAAATAGTAAACAAAACATCCAGTTTCAAAACAAGCTTTATTTATGGCCGAGTTGGGCTGAGTTAACGGATATACCATTTGATGTTCAACGATGCTCACTTTGCCACGGTCAACACAGCAGACTTCCAGTTAGAAATTCCTACTCCCTCTGATTCCAGGTAGTTCCTTTAATTAAACCTTGTCATTGTGCATTGCCATGTTTTTGTTATATGAGATAACTAATACGTGTTTTAGGAGGTTCCTTACTACTGGCCCATGGAGGGGTGTGTCTTATACCACAGTTGAACTCTGTCAAGAAAGCAACCAAACAACTTCTCACACATGGTTAGTACTACACTTGGGGAGGGTGGACCTGTGGTGCTATTGTTAACAACCCTCATAAACCCCCCATCAAGTCCACTCGCCTCTTCTATGATCATTGGCCTATGATCTACCAACTGGCCATGTATTTCAGAAAATACCACGATAGTTATTTACGTACATTTACCCAATAAGCTTTTTATCCTCTCAGAGAAAGATGGAACCCAGGATGAATTGAGTGGTGCCCAACTCTCCAGAGGGCACCACCAGTATACTGATATAAACGATTATTATTATTTATATGAAAGTTAGTTTCATTATTGCTGTATTATTATTTAATTTGTTGCTGTTTTGATTTGTCGCCGTTACAACTATTATAAAAATAACAATGTGATACCAGTATGACCTCTTCTGTGTGCAAGGTCTTTCGGTTAAGATGGGTATTATACTATGTGTCTACTAGTTTGTTAAGTTGGTTAGGCCTAGCATAATATAATTTGAATGTGTTCATTTTGAGTTACGAGTTCCATCGGACCAGTGGCCATGCTTTCAAAAGCATTGCGTTGCCAAGGAAACAAATGTTCTTCTCCGAGACCATACATTTCGACAACAAAAAAGTGTTCATTAACCCTTTAGATCACAGCCTTTTTTGAAAAATCCATTTTTCCCCACTTGAATTATAACATGAAAATGTGATATCCGCTCGTTCAAACATCGTTTCTAATGTGTTAAACTATCCACTAGATGGCACCACCACACGATATAGCTTTTCGTGGTTATTTTGAGCTGCATTTGGCTAAATTGAAGTGTCCGTCTTTGGGCGGGTTTGGCCGACTTGAGGTCTAATGGGTTAATTAAAGCATGTTTAGGTGGCCAGTATGTGTAGAGCGCAGTAGCGGTAAGAGCTCCGGATTCTTGACTAAGAGAACACGGGTTCGAATCCTGTGCAGTGATGTCGAACCTTGGGCAAGTTTGTTTACTCTACATTGCTTCAGTTCACTCAGCTGTATGAATAAATACCTGGCTGTAGACAGTGGTGGATATTTGTGTACGAATAGTCTTCGCGCATTAATTGCAGTGTGACTAACCCTTATACTTTTTTTTTATTTAAATAGTACTGTATAATATGATTTTACAATAAAAACCTCCCAAGTCGCACACCATGTATTGGTGGGATGGTTTTAACCAACACAAAACACAACTTTTTTGGACTTTGCAAACTTATTGAATACTTTTGAGTGGTTGATTAGAATTGATCAGATTGCCTCACAAGTTCTAAGTTCTACATCATGTATTGCTGGAGTGGGTGGTGGTTTGAACCAATATGAAACACTACTTCTTTCGACGTTGCGACATTATGAGAGCACCCCTTATTGAATGCCTTCCAGTGCTTGAGTCTGACCGAGTCCCCATTGAACTGCCTCAGTGGTTTACACGCCACACGGCACAGCGCCTCGACCTTCCACGCCACAGCCACGTGTGGACCTACACTGACCACGTCTCATGCACTGCACCGAATCAGGTCGACTTCATCGCACCGCAGACCACAACAGGCAAAGATAGCATCACTAAAACACTGGCAGAGTACTGGCACATCTGTTTCTGTTTTGTGTACACAGACATATTTGTGTTTATTTTATACACTAACGTACTTGTGTTTATTTTATACACTGACATACTTGTGTTTATTTTATACGCTAACGTACTTGTGTATATTTTATACTCAGACATTGTGTTTATTTTATTGTGTTTATTTTATAGACTGACAACTGACATACTTGTGTTAATTTTAAACACCAACATACTTTGGTTTATCTTATATGTCAACATACTTGAGTTTAGTTTTATTCACTAACATACTTGTATTTATTTTATACACTGATGTACTTGTGTTTATTTTATACACTGGTAAACTTGTGTTAATTTTCATCAACATACTTATGTTTGTTTTATTCACCAACATACTTGTGTTTATTTTATTCACCAACTTACTAGGGTTTTTATCCATCGACATACTTGTGTTTGTTTTATTCTCAATGTCATACTTGCATTTATTTCATACACTGACAAATTCATGTTTACATTATATATATATAATATATATATATATATACACTGACAAACTTGTGTTTTTGTATTCCCTAACATGACAGTGCATTTAATTATTTATTCATATGTTGATAAGAAGTAGACTTTGAACTGTACGTACGTTGGGCATCCATCACTTACAGTGTGTTCGCCATGGTGTACTTTGCTGACGTCAGCGCTGCCAGTTATGCTGACCATATGCTGACACACCACACAGTTGTCAGCGCAGTGATTTCAGCACAAAGAACTCTGATCCCTTGGCAAGATTTCAAGCAGGCGAGTTCTACATAGTTCACGTAACACCCGCTATAGACTGTGGGGTGCAGTTGTTGAGCAGTCAGAGTGCCGGACTGTTGATCGGTGGAACCAGGGTTCAAATCCTGGTACCGACCAGTTAGTAATTCAGTACCAGTATTGGCCGCTATGTTGAAACTTGGGCAATTTTGTTCACCTTATGTTGTGTGTGTCTTCTATCTCGTGTCTATGCTAATAGAGGTAAAAGATTCCATTCCGGGAAATGGAAAAAATCTGTTGTGGACTCAATGAGTTCGGATGTCATTCTTTACACTCCCATTAGATTTAATGTCCGAAATTCATAGCCAATTCATAGGATAAGTAGAAACTGAAGCTAGAGTAGAACTCGAGGGAACTCAAGGACGTGATACGTTAATTACAACTGAACTTGTGTGTGCGTCTGGTGATGCATGCATGTGTATGTGTGCAACTGTGCTTTTTTTAGATGACGTGTGTGCGAAAGTGCCCACAGGAGTGCGAGTGCTGAGATGATCCCTAAGTAGACCAATGACCAGTAAATGTCCCCACCCTTACAGTTGGTAACATATGCGAGGAAGCAGAAGGTTGTGTTCTCGGAGTCAGCCGAGCGACTCATTCGCGGCTACTATGTGGCGAGTAGACGCGTACGAGCGGCAGGCATCCACTCATCCACGCTGCCCCTGAATGCCATCCGAACCATGTGAGGCATCTCTCTCTTATATATGTATAACGTGCAACTAATTAATCTATCCATCACATGACCTGTTGCCTAACAAAAGCTCTGCCAAGCCATCAAATAATGGATGCTAAACACGTGTGTCGTGTTCATGCATTCCGTTGTATATTTTTTGAAATTCTGCCCACAAAATATTTCTTTATGACAAAAACAGTGTTTGATTTGTGAGATGTCATGCAATAGCAGTAATTCACTTATATAATCGTAATCAACACTGGTGGCAGAGGTAGAGCATGGCGGAGGTCACGCACAAAGTTATGACTGTGACATATGCAAACGACAACATATTGGATACATCAATTTATGCAGTTCAGACAAACAACTGTTCCTAACTTGTCTACCTGTTCTACAGTAACGTTGCTGTCCTCACTCTTTTGGGGTGAGGCTCACCTTCATACTCATTCACAATCTGTTTAATCTTTTTTCCATCACTGCTGTTTCTAGCATCTGTCTCCATTCCCCCTCTCATGGTCTCGCTCTCCTCTCACAAACCCACCAAATCTCTCTTTATGCAATCCATCTCAGTAGAGTAAAAGTAAAGGTAAGTTCTCAAACAGGGCAGTATCCAGTCATCTGAAATGTTCAAAGTGCTTTACATTTTACTCCCTGGCAGACCTATTCAATCAAACATCTCAACTTCTCTGGGAAGCTTTCAGCCATGCTGCAATTACTGTGCAAAGACTCCGTACACAAATATCCACCACTGTCTATAGCGAGGTACTCATTCATACAGCTGGGTGAACTGGAGCAACATAAATTTAACAAATTTGTCCACGTATCAAAATGGCAATACAGGATTCGAGTCCAGGGGACTGTTTCACCAAGATATTAAGCTCTTAAGGGAAAATCCATCCTAGAACAAAATCTGACGGGGAAAATGAAGGAGTATTTTCAAAATGTGTTTCACTAACGTGATCGTTAAATTAATCTTAATGCAGAGTGATATTTCCATCACGACAATCGATAATTTACACAGTTGGCACAATTTGGCAAAAGAGATTTAAGTTGTCAAAAAAAGTTGAAAATTCGGCCCAACAACCATTTGTCAACAACATATGACTTTTTCTTCACTGTGCAAAGAATTGAAACGAAATCTTGCAGAAGCCAGTGGCCACCGACATATCACAGGGAACACTTTCCTCGTCACACAATGTTTTGAAGGGAGCATCGTTGTTGATAATATTCAGTTTACGAGTGCGTAGAGAGCGCCAACAAATTAAACCGAAATTGTGCCGTCGAGTATAGTAATATGAAGGGCCGTAATGCGCAGGTTAAGTTACATACAGCTTAAACTTTGCTCAAAATTGATTTACAAATGTCACAACAACCTTGACCTTCGCAAAGCCGTAAACCGCTATGCACACGTCAACCAGTCATGATGCTAATGTCGTGTAAACAAATCGTGCATTAGCAAACTTTTAATCGCTAAACTTTGGAAGACTTATTTGGTTGTGAACAATTGGATCTCTGCATAAAAGTGGACCCAAATTAACACGCAGTTAGTAAATTCTAGCTGTTTATAATAGTTAAAGAGTGGTGTAACATCGTCTTAGAAATTGGCACTTTTAGGACCGTTTTTCTGGACCGTATCCAGGATGAACTGTTAGTGAAACGCAGTTTTTCATTTTCGCTCCTAGGTAAGGGGAACACTCGATTTTATGGAACAAAATCGGGCTTAAGAGCTGTTAAGAATATCAGTGAAACGGTCCCCAGGTTCTTTAGATCGAGAGTCTGATGCTCTGGGCACTGCACCACTGCGCTCCATCACTGCGCTCCACCACTGTGCTCCACCACTGCAGTCATGGTCTTCTACCCTCCACTCTGAGGGCTTCTGTTCACTTCTCTAACCATTCTCTTCCCATTCATTCCACAAGTCCAGCCCACTTTAGTCGTCTCCTCATAGCTTCTTCATGAAGCTTTCTCTCACACCAACCTCCTATCTCCATTCTTCGTCTTACATAAATAATTTGGGACTGTCCTATGGTGACCTTAATCATGAGGTGGCTGTATAACTGAGGTGACCGTAAAGTGTGGTTCAACTGTACTTTGTTTCATAGAGTAGAATAACATTATAAGTAGTTTTCAATGTTACTCCCGTCAAACACTTCAACCTGTTTCTGTATACTTAATATGTACCTATAATGTGTTTGTCTGATCTGTTTGAAAAAATTCTTTGACAATAATTATATGCATGATGATTGACCACCATCTGTGTGTTGAGACAGAACAAGTCTGGCTGGTTCTCATGCAAGACTGCGTCTACAAGAGCAAGTGACAGAGTACGATGCTGTGATGGGCATTCTCCTCTACGAGGAGTCAGTCACCAGTCGATCAGGTGCGTCTTCAGCTAGACATATGCTTCTATTCATAAAAATGTTGATCAAGGTGGAAGAATAATTAAATAACAATTTCTCTTTGTACACAACTCAAAAGTTGCAACTCACATTGATGTAGTTTATTTTTTCTCAACAAATAATCCCAAACTAATCAGATACGTGCATTTACAAAACGATAGATAAAAAAACAGCCTATACATGTCGAAATGAGCCCATTGTTCAATATGTTGCTTTTTAAAGTTTGGTTCAGTTTTAGCAATAAATCAAAAACTACTTAAGATATTTAGACAAATGGGGCATCATTGTAATGATTGGCACACACAACCAACTGCATCATTGTAATGATTGACACACACAACCAACTGCATCATTGTAATGATTGGCACACAACCAACTGCATCATTGTAATGATTGGCACACACAACCAACTGCATCATTGTAATGATTGGCACACACAACCAACTGCATCATTCACTGGTCAGTCGTCTATTTATGACCTTAGGATCTGTGGAATCGAAAAACTGTACTAAACTTAATTTAACAATTTTGCGACTTAATACCGAATTTGTTGTGGCAGGTGACAAATGACGAGTCTCGTCTGGAGTCAGTTGTGTGTACTTTGATGACTGTTTAGGTTGAATGTTAAGAACAGGTACAATCTTTCAGCTACTTATCATGTTTGTTTGGAAAAGTAATCTTAATAGCTTACACTCATTTTCAAAATACCCAGGATATTAAAAATCATGCCTGAATTTGTAGCTGTACATTTTAATTGTAACTGATTTGTAATTATGTGATGTAATTATGTGATGTAATCATCCCATCTTTGGTAGACCACATTTACCTCATCACCTTCAGTTCAGACTCAGAGTCACAGTAATGTACTAAATATATGAGGAGGATGTTTACAAGATATATGTACACAGCAGGGAGTTTAAGGGGGAACAACAGGCATCTTTTTGGGCCTGTGCATCTAAGAGTTAATCAAAACTGGCAATTAGCAATTACAATCAGGAATATTATGCCAGCAGTTTACTAGAATAACCTTATCGAAGACACATCATTTAAATTGCTCGGACTGCGCTATTATAGAAAGTCTGACGTCACCGATACGTACTCTTCCCAATTTGCCAGTCGCCAAACTGACAATATTATTCTAGTTTATGTAACCGAATTTGTCTTGGCGCTGCAACTACTAAATGTGTTGTCTGCATGGTGCACTGTACAGCATTAGAACAGTTGTTACAAGTGTAACTCTGAATTTGTCTTGGCGCTGCAACTACTAAATGTGTTGTCTGCATGGTGCACTGTACAGCATTAGAACAGTTGTTACAAGTGTAACTCTGAATTTGTCTTGGCGCTGCAACTACTAAATGTGTTGTCTGCATGGTGCACTGTACAGCATTAGAACAGTTGTTACAAGTGTAACTCTGAATTTGTTTTGGCACTGTAACTACTAAATGTGTTATGTCTGCATGGTGCACTGTACAGCATTAGAACAGTTGTTACAAGTGTAACTCTGAATTTGTCTTGGCGCTGTAACTACTAAATGTGTTATGTCTGCATGGTGCACTGTACAGCATTAGAACAGTTGTTACAAGTGTAACTCTGAATTTGTTTTGACGCTGTAACTACTAAATGTGTTATGTCTGCATGGTGCACTGTACAGCATTAGAACAGTTGTTACAAGTGTAACTCTGAATTTGTCTTGGCGCTGCAACTACTAAATGTGTTGTCTGCATGGTGCACTGTACAGCATTAGAACAGTTGTTACAAGTGTAACTCTGAATTTGTTTTGGCACTGTAACTACTAAATGTGTTATGTCTGCATGGTGCACTGTACAGCATTAGAACAGTTGTTACAAGTGTAACTCTGAATTTGTCTTGGCGCTGCAACTACTAAATGTGTTGTCTGCATGGTGCACTGTACAGCATTAGAACAGTTGTTACAAGTGTAACACTGAATTTGTTTTGGCGCTGCAACTACTAAATGTGTTATGTCTGCATGGTGCACTGTACAGCATTAGAACAGTTGTTACAAGTGTAACTCTGAATTTGTCTTGGCACTGTAACTACTAAATGCGTTATGTCTGCATGGTGCACTGTACAACATTAGAACAGTTGTTACAAGTGTAACTCTGAATTTGTTTTCGCACTGTAACTACTAAATGTGTTATGTCTGCATGGTGCACTGTACAGCATTAGAACAGTTGTTACAAGTGTAACTCTGAATTTGTTTTCGCACTGTAACTACTAAATGTGTTATGTCTGCATAGTGCACTGTACAGCATTAGAACAGTTGTTACAAGTGTAACTCTGAATTTGTTTTCGCACTGTAACTACTAAATGTGTTGTCTGCATGGTGCACTGTACAGCATTAGAACAGTTGTTACAAGTGTAACTCTGAATTTGTTTTCGCACTGTAACTACTAAATGTGTTATGTCTGCATGGTGCACTGTACATCATTAGAACAGTTGTTACAAGTGTAACTCTGAATTTGTCTTGGCGATGTAACTACTAAATGTGTTATGTCTGCATGGTGCACTGTACATCATTAGAACAGTTGTTACAAGTGTAACTCTGAATTTGTCTTGGCGATGTAACTACTAAATGTGTTATGTCTGCATGGTGCACTGTACAGCATTAGAACAGTTGTTACAAGTGTAACTCTGAATTTGTTTTCGCACTGTAACTACTAAATGTGTTATGTCTGCATGGTGCACTGTACAGCATTAGAACAGTTGTTACAAGTGTAACTCTGAATTTGTCTTGGCGCTGTAACTACTAAATGTGTTATGTCTGCATGGTGCACTGTACAGCATTAGAACAGTTGCTACAAGTGTAACTCTGAATTTGTTTTGACGCTGTAACTACTAAATGTGTTATGTCTGCATGGTGCACTGTACAACATTAGAACAGTTGTTACAAGTGTAACTCTGAATTTGTCTTGGCGCTGCAACTACTAAATGTGTTGTCTGCATGGTGCACTGTACATCATTAGAACAGTTGTTACAAGAATTTGTTTTGGCGCTGCAACTACTAAATGTGTTATGTCTGCATGGTGCACTGTACAGCATTAGAACAGTTGTTACAAGTGTAACTCTGAATTTGTTTTGGCGCTGCAACTATTAAATGTGTTATGTCTGCATGGTGCACTGTACAACATTAGAACAGTTGTTACAAGTGTAACTCTGAATTTGTCTTCGCACTGCAACTACTAAATGTGTTGTCTGCATGGTGCACTGTACAGCATTAGAACACTTGTTACAAGTTTAACTCTGAATTTGTCTTGGCGATGTAACTACTAAATGTGTTATGTCTGCATGGTGCACTGTACAGCATTAGAACAGTTGTTACAAGTTTAACTCTGAATTTGTCTTGGCGATGTAACTACTAAATGTGTTATGTCTGCATGGTGCACTGTACAACATTAGAACAGTTGTTACAAGTGTAACTCTGAATTTGTCTTGGCGCTGCAACTTCTAAATGTGTTATGTCTGCATGGTGCACTGTACAACATCAGAACAGTTGTTACAAGTGTAACTCTGAATTTGTCTTGGCGCTGCAACTACTAAATGTGTTGTCTGCATGGTGCACTGTACAACATTAGAACAGTTGTTACAAGTGTAACTCTGAATTTGTCTTGGCGCTGCAACTACTAAATGTGTTGTCTACATGGTGCACTATACAGCATTAGAACAGTTGTTACAAGTATAACTCTGAATTTGTTTTGGTGCTGCAACTACTAAATGTGTTGTCTACATGGTGCACTGTACAGCATTAGAACAGTTGTTACAAGTGTAACTCTGAATTTGTTTTGACGCTGTAACTACTAAATGTGTTATGTCTGCATGGTGCACTGTACAGCATTAGAACAGTTGTTACAAGTGTAACTCTGAATTTGTTTTGGCGCTGCAACTACTAAATGTGTTGTCTGCATGGTGCACTGTACAGCATTAGAACAGTTGTTACAAGTGTAACTCTGAATTTGTCTTGGCACTAACTACTAAATGTGTTATGTCTGCATGGTGCACTGTACAACATTAGAACAGTTGTTACAAGTGTAACTCTGAATTTGTCTTGGCACTGTAACTACTAAATGTGTTATGTCTGCATGGTGCACTGTACAACATTAGAACAGTTGTTACAAGTGTAACTCTGAATTTGTCTTGGCACTGTAACTACTAAATGTGTTGTCTACATGGTGCACTGTACAACATTAGAACACTTGTTACAAGTGTAACTCTGAATTTGTCTTGGCGCTGTAACTACTAAATGTGTTATGTCTGCATGGTGCACTGTACAGCATTAGAACAGTTGTTACAAGTGTAACTCTGAATTTGTCTTGGCGCTGCAACTACTAAATGTGTTATGTCTGCATGGTGCACTGTACAGCATTAGAACAGTTGTTACAAGTGTAACTCTGAATTTGTCTTGGCGCTGTAACTACTAAATGTGTTATGTCTACATGGTGCACTATACAGCATTAGAACAGTTGTTACAAGTGTAACTCTGAATTTGTCTTGGCGCTGTAACTACTAAATGTGTTATGTCTGCATGGTGCACTGTACAACATTAGAACAGTTGTTACAAGTGTAACTCTGAATTTGTCTTGGCGCTGTAACTACTAAATGTGTTATGTCTGCATGGTGCACTGTACAGCATTAGAACAGTTGTTACAAGTGTAACTCTGAATTTGTCTTGGCACTGTAACTACTAAATGTGTTATGTCGGCATGGTGCACTGTACAACATTAGAACAGTTGTTACAAGTGTAACTCTGAATTTGTCTTGGCACTGTAACTACTAAATGTGTTATGTCTGCATGGTGCACTGTACAGCATTAGAACAGTTGTTACAAGTGTAACTCTGAATTTGTCTTGGCACTGTAACTACTAAATGTGTTATGTCTGCATGGTGCACTGTACAACATTAGAACAGTTGTTACAAGTGTAACTCTGAATTTGTCTTGGCGCTGCAACTACTAAATGTGTTATGTCTGCATGGTGCACTATACAGCATTAGAACAGTTGTTACAAGTGTAACTCTGAATTTGTCTTGGCGCTGTAACTACTAAATGTGTTATGTCTGCATGGTGCACTGTACAGCATTAGAACAGTTGTTACAAGTGTAACTCTGAATTTGTCTTGGCACTGTAACTACTAAATGTGTTATGTCTGCATGGTGCACTGTACAGCATTAGAACAGTTGTTACAAGTGTAACTCTGAATTTGTCTTGGCGCTGCAACTACTAAATGTGTTGTCTGCATGGTGCACTGTACAGCATTAGAACAGTTGTTACAAGTGTAACTCTGAATCAAATGGAATATGAGAAAGCCATGTATGAGCTGAGATATTTATACACGTCGTGGAAACAGAGGCATTCAACACATCACCCACCGTGTCTAGGTCAAAGAAGCTCTCGGTGCTTATTGGTCAAGCAAGCATCGGGGGGGTCTCAATGTCACCTGCCGGGAACTAAAATTTCACTAGAATCTCCCACTTTTAAAATAAATTCTGTGTAAACTACAGGCCAGGCGTGACACTGTTGATTGTAGTTGCAAATGGTTAGATTGTGTTAACTTTTTTAGGTGTATAGGCCCACACAACTGCCTTCTGTTTCCCTTTAAAATGGTGATTCTGCCGTTGTAGGTTATTCGGTGCTGAATGTTCAACCGCAGCCACACATGAGAGACAACAACCTGGAGGCCTACATTGGGACAGAGGTATGTTCCCTGTCACTGCAGATTATCTAAATACACTGAGTGCATCTGTAAACATTTTAAATTGTAAGACGCTGGTCCATGTGCTAATCTCACACTAGCTTCTTTACAGATTAAAGATGAAGGGCTTCATAACAAAACAAGATAAATCCATATTTTTGTTTTGATTAAAACTCACTTTTGTGCTTTGACCTCTGGGTGTAAACAACAATGTGTACATGATATTGGAATATGTTAAGAATCTAAAATCAAAGTGATTGGTAGCAGGGGGTGGACTTTTTGTTCCTAATGCTAAGCTCAACATTAGCAAATGTGCTTTCTCTGTAGCTGGACCCAAAACCTGGAATCAACTCCATATCATGTTAAAATCATCTGAAACTTTAGCCGCCTTTCGGAAAAAACTCGAGACTTATTTGTTTGAAATTGCATTCCCACCCTAAACTTTCAGTGGTCCCTTGCTCTAATGATGACTTTTGTGTGTTCCTGTTCACAATTTTGCCTTACAATTCTTGTGCTCAGATTTTGCCTTACGTCTCTGAGCTCAGATTCCTGAGGATATAAGCGCTGTAGAAGTTTATTATTATTGTAGATTTCAATTTTGCACATTCTGAAATTTCACCTGTATTGCTGTTTATTGCATTTTTATCCATTGAAATGAAAACTTTCATGAGTTAGTAATATGACGACTGTTGTGAGCCTTGTGTTTGTTGGTGTGTTCTGACAGAGAGACGTGAAGATGACTCAGTTCCATCAACACCTCAGTCACTTCCTCCTGACCAACGCAACAGACCTGGACACATTCCCAGAAGAATAACCTTTCTAATTTCCATCACCTTAGGGATCATCTCAGAACGTCAATGTCTGATATCATACAAAATTACTTTAATTTGGGGAGGTGGATCAGGGGCAGTTTCTTCTGGCATCGGACATCAATATGTTATGCTTTGGACTGATACTGTTAATATATTGATGTTTACAAACTTTTGTCTGGGGAGTGGGGGCTATGGCCAGATGAAAGCAATTTTGTCTGATGTCGGACATTGATGTTCAGAGATGATCCCTTAGTCATTAGTACTGTTATGATTCATTGATACATCTATGAATCACAATACTTTACTAACGATGTTATATAATCATGATACATACATACAAACA
>CM034543.1:14495156-14623783 GCA_020002185.1 Paraescarpia echinospica | reverse complement strand
CTGGAGGCCTACATTGGGACAGAGGTATGTTCCCTGTCACTGCAGATTATCTAAATACACTGAGTGCATCTGTAAACATTTTAAATTGTAAGACGCTGGTCCATGTGCTAATCTCACACTAGCTTCTTTACAGATTAAAGATGAAGGGCTTCATAACAAAACAAGATAAATCCATATTTTTGTTTTGATTAAAACTCACTTTTGTGCTTTGACCTCTGGGTGTAAACAACAATGTGTACATGATATTGGAATATGTTAAGAATCTAAAATCAAAGTGATTGGTAGCAGGGGGTGGACTTTTTGTTCCTAATGCTAAGCTCAACATTAGCAAATGTGCTTTCTCTGTAGCTGGACCCAAAACCTGGAATCAACTCCATATCATGTTAAAATCATCTGAAACTTTAGCCGCCTTTCGGAAAAAACTCGAGACTTATTTGTTTGAAATTGCATTCCCACCCTAAACTTTCAGTGGTCCCTTGCTCTAATGATGACTTTTGTGTGTTCCTGTTCACAATTTTGCCTTACAATTCTTGTGCTCAGATTTTGCCTTACGTCTCTGAGCTCAGATTCCTGAGGATATAAGCGCTGTAGAAGTTTATTATTATTGTAGATTTCAATTTTGCACATTCTGAAATTTCACCTGTATTGCTGTTTATTGCATTTTTATCCATTGAAATGAAAACTTTCATGAGTTAGTAATATGACGACTGTTGTGAGCCTTGTGTTTGTTGGTGTGTTCTGACAGAGAGACGTGAAGATGACTCAGTTCCATCAACACCTCAGTCACTTCCTCCTGACCAACGCAACAGACCTGGACACATTCCCAGAAGAATAACCTTTCTAATTTCCATCACCTTAGGGATCATCTCAGAACGTCAATGTCTGATATCATACAAAATTACTTTAATTTGGGGAGGTGGATCAGGGGCAGTTTCTTCTGGCATCGGACATCAATATGTTATGCTTTGGACTGATACTGTTAATATATTGATGTTTACAAACTTTTGTCTGGGGAGTGGGGGCTATGGCCAGATGAAAGCAATTTTGTCTGATGTCGGACATTGATGTTCAGAGATGATCCCTTAGTCATTAGTACTGTTATGATTCATTGATACATCTATGAATCACAATACTTTACTAACGATGTTATATAATCATGATACATACATACAAACATATTTTTGGGTGTTCAAACGTCAAAGCAAGTATTGTATACCATTTCAAGTTTATCAATTTTGGCAAACTTTTGGTACAAACATTATAGTAGTTTCATCATATGCTACAAATGGTTCATGAAACAGCCCCATAATTCATATTTTTGCTGTTGTAATTTGCCAGTTATGAAGATACACTTGAATTTCTGACAGATTAATGGAAATGTTTCACTTCTTTGTAACTGAACAGCCAAAACATCACATCATCACTTGATATATCATGTGTATGTAGTTTTGATTGAATGTTCTTGTTAAAAATGCTAACTTATATTATTGCAAATACATTTATAATAAATAGGTGCCTTGTTATTTCTTATTTTTATAATGTTACTATTACGGCTCTGGAGATCAATTATTTATCTGATATATTCATCTGATCTCCAAGGAATGGTGCTGGACACTGTTAGCTAAATAAAATAAGATTTGTTCGTTGGTACAATTTGTTAAATTTCACCAGTATGTTACTGAAATTGGAAGACTATTTCTACAAAGTATGTGTATTTAATGTTGTGCTTGATGTCATAACAATTAAATGTTGTGCATACAAGATGGTGTCAATGCTTTTGAAATGTCGATACTGCGTGACTTCGAACAAAAAGGAGAAGCAATATGTTATCCCAATTGAGAAACAAGTAGGTTAAGATAAGTTAGACATGGTCTCTTCTCCCGGTCTTCTTTCTCCGTGCGTTGATTGCCAAGTACATGTGTACTTCTGTTTCACAAATATTCTTAAGCCAGATTTTGCTCTTTAAAATTTATTTTCTCCTTAACAGTGATCTTTTATACTGACAACTGTCAACACCAGGGTACACTACCGGGACACTTTCGCTGGTGTGTCACAGAAATAGTGTCCTCTGTGTTACAGCAGTGATTTTCCTCATGATCTCATTAAAACGGTCCCCTGTAGTTCTGGAATAGGACCTACAAAGTAGGCTCATTTCCATGTTTGAGTCGGCTTAGTGACAGGAGTTCGCAATCAACATACTTCATATTTGGCACATTATTACTTGACAAGAGCATTAAGTTCAAAGAAGTGAAGTTTCAAAGAAATTGGCAAATTAATTTAATTCATTATTTATTATACTATGGCACCAGTAATTAATAAATGTTACTATAAATATCTTATTCCATACAATTTTATAAATATTTTGCTGCCATAGCAAAATACAATTTAGTTACACCTTAGATCGGTGTGTTATTGTTCTGTCGTAATAAACCATTATATTTTATATAAATAAACAACTTACAAAAACAAATTAGCATAGTTACTACTTTGTGCAGAAGCAAATGCAAAAAATAAACATAACAATTACGTTATTTGCATATACGTCAGTACTACAGATGAGAGATTGCAATGCAGTTTAGCTTTTTGGAAGGATTAGTAAGAAGTTAGACGACGTCAGCTGATAAGGATGGATGCAGGCAGACTACCAAAAGAGAGCAGATATGAGAAAACGCTGCAGGAAAGACCACAGCTGGGATGAGTGAGGTCGTAAAGAGGGATTTTACAGTCTGAGGAGGACGAAAGGTACAGGGAGGGGGTTACTTAAAGACGGCTGTGTAGGGCAACAACACCAAGAACAGTGCAACAGTACAGGAACTAGACCACACCGGCACAAGGGAACCAGGAGGAAGAACAGATATCATCGTAGCGAAGCCATGCCCTTGTTTTAAAATCAACCTTAACATATATAGTGTACAGAAAATATACAATAACAGAAATTCACAAACCATGCACAATTCTCAAAAGAAAATAAACTAAAAATGCCGCAAAATACTTAGTTGTTCCTTTTCCTAAAATTTTAGCATGTTATAATCTAGTTTGCAAATCTATACTAGTTCAGACATACATGGTAAAAAAACTGACATGACCATTTTCAGAAAAATAACGAGTGGTTGCATAAGTTTGTAAAGAATAGAAAAATGTACTATTTCATACTGTTTTAATCACTGCCCACATCCACCAAAACACGGTGTGGAATTTGTGATCTTGAATCCAAATGGTTCACAGAGTCAGTGTCAAAACTCACCAGATTCATGTGACGTGTCAAGGTTGCCATGACATCACCCACCACGCTGCCTGGATCTCATACACACTACATCAATGTGCATTAATACTATGTTCCACTCAATAGGCGGATCCATAGTATTGATTTATTTCCTGAACAGTACGACCAAACCACCCAGATAATGCTACACATATTTGTGGCTTTATGAACTTACGCAAACACTCCTAACATTAACCAACAATTTTTGTTAATAATATATTTGTGTCTACAATAGATCTAGTACGACGTAAGGTAACGTCTACAGTGATGATTGAAGCAGCTATAGTGGTCTGCAACCTTTGGACGTTGCCACCTTTGGCCATACATAATTACATCTAGACACACATTTATGGTATATATTGGTCAGTCTTTAAAATACACCAGTTAATTTCAGTACATAATTTTAAAGAGATTTGTTCTGAACTGGAATAGGTATACAAAATAGGAGATTTTACTGGGCTTAATCTATCTATATGGCTGGACCCAGGGAGGTATTCACAGCACTCTCGCCACTAACTTGTTCTTCTCTGGCTCCAGGAAGTAAGCCACCATGCTGTCTACTACCTTCTGTAGTTCCACTGCTACGGCCTCTCGGTCCAATCTGTCAACACAAAGATGACACATACACCTGTTGCAGTTCAGTCTGTCAACACAAAGGTAACACATGCACCTGTTGCAGTTCAGTCTGTCAACACAAAGGTGACACATACACCTGTTGCAGTTCAGTCTGTCAACACAAAGGTAACACATGCACCTGTTGCAGTTCAGTCTGTCAACACAAAGGTAACACATGCACCTGTTACAGTTCAGTCTGTCAACACAAAGATGACACATACACCTGTTGCAGTTCAGTGTGTCAACACAAAGGTAACACATACACCTGTTGCAGTTCAGTCTGTCAACACAAAGGTAACACATGCACCTGTTGCAGTTCAGTCTGTCAACACAAAGGTAACACATGCACCTGTTGCAGTTCAGTCTGTCAACACAAAGGTAACACATACACCTGTTACAGTTCAGTCTGTCAAAACAAAGGTGACACATACACCCGTTATAGTTAATAATAATAAATAACTTTTTAAGCGCCAATATCCTCAGACAATCCGAGCTCAGTGGCGCACCAAAACCAAAGGATTAAGCATTCTCGTACTCGTGTGCTAGGCGAAAGTCGGCAACAAATGGATGGATGTGCTAGGAAGCTAGGGAGGATAGGCGATATTGAAAAGATAGGTTTTGAGGTGACGACGAAATGTAACAATATTTTCTGCTAATTTAACATTAACGGGAAGCGAATTCCATATAGTTGGCGCGGCAACTAAAAAAGCTCGAGTTCCAGCCTTTGTCTTAACTCTAGGAACAGATAGCAACTTCGAACTAGACGACCGAAGTTGTCTGGCTTGTCTAGCCGGTGTGAGCATTGAATGTAAACTAGGTTGTTTAGATGAAAGGGCTTGATAGGTGATTGTGCAGATCTTAAACATAATGCGATATCGCACGGGGAGCCAATGCAGTGATTTTAGAAGTGGCACTGAGCGGGAGAATCGAGGAGATTGTGTGACTACCCTTGCTAAACAATTTTGGACGTATTGTAGTTTTGCAATATCCTTGATAGCAATATTATGAAGGAGGGAATTGCAATAATCTAGTCTGCTGCTAACAAGAGCTGTTGCAATAGTCTTAGCGACAGAAAGCGACGAATGTCGGCGAATGCAGCGAAGATCACGGATATGATAAAAACAGCAACGGCACGTTTGGGATATGTGTTGTCTGAAATTGAAGTTGCAATCAAAGGTCACTCCTAGATTCCGCACTGATGCTGCTGGTGTGATATTTTGACTCAGGATGCATGTTGGAAAAAAGTCATTAAGTTTACCTCGCTGCATTGGAGTACCAATGATGAGGAATTCAGTTTTGTCTGCATTTAACTTTAATTTACTATCGGTCATCCATGAAAAAACATCTTGGAGACAATCGTTGAGTCGGTTTAGAGAGTGACTAGTACCGGGCGTGGCCAAGGAAATGTAAATCTGTGTGTCATCTGCATAAAGGTGATGATCCAAGTTATGACTTAGGATTACAGAGCTGAGTGGCGTAGCGTAGAGAGTGAAAAGCAAAGGCCCAAGAACGGAACCCTGGGGAATGCCACATGAAGTGGGGAGTGAGGTTGAAAAGTAATTATCTATCTTTATACATTGATGTCTATTGGTTAGATATGAAGAAAACCAGGTCAGAGCTGTGCCAGATATGCCATACCACATTGATAAACGTTTGACAAGAGTGTTGTGATCAATGGTATCAAAGGCGGCAGACAGATCAAGCAAGGTAAGTGCAGTTACTTTGCTTTTATCAATGTTTAATATAACATCATTGTGTACTTTTAGGAGAGCAGTCTCTGTAGAATGAAATTGTTTGTATGCTGATTGGAGCACCCTGGATAAACAAGTTGAGCTGATATGACGCCTTAGACGGCTTGCTACGACTTTCTCAAGTATCTTAGAAATAAAACTAAGATTAGAAATTGGCCTATAATTTTTGAATTCATCTTTTGGCAGAGAAGTCTTCTTGAGAACAGGATTTACATGTGCGTGTTTAAAATCATCAGGGAATTTACCCGAACTTAGTGATAAATTTATGATATTCGTTATTGTACCAAGTAAAGAGTCAAGACATGCTTTTAGTAGTATGGTTGGTAATGGATCGAGATCGCATGACTTATTTGGGGAGGACATTATTATTTTTTTCACTTCATCAACTGTGGCTGGCTCAAACAATACAAGTGGAGAATTTACTTGTGGGGAGTCCACATTTACAGTACTTAAAGTGTGACATGGAAAAGCAGAACGTATAAGACTTATTTTATCTTTGAAATGACTAGAAAACGAGTCACACAGAGATTTGACTGACACATTACTAGGTAGAGATGGAGGCGGCCGTCTGTGTAAAATACGATTTATGCAGTTCCAAAGCTGACGTGGGTTATCAGAGTTACTCGAGACCATGTTTGTGTAATAATTTGATTTAGCTTTGGCCATTTGTCTGTTGCAGTAGTGACACTGTTTAGAATATCGTGATCTGTCCAAAGGCGAGCGTGATTTGCGCCATACATGTTCAAGATAGCGCCGGCGCTTTTTACATTGTAGAATTTCAGGAGTCATCCATGGAGCATGTGGCTTTTGGGACACAGATTTAGATCTCAGAGGTGCATGTTTATTAAGTAAATCTTTGAGTACTTGACAGTACTGTCGACACAGATCTGACAGATGTTCTTTGGGGTTACTGATGAGGTCGGATTTAAGGATGTCTGTCATTAATGCAGCAATGTCAATCTTATGGATCGGTCGGTAAAACACATTGTGTTTGGACTCTACGGGAATTCTAGGAACTTTGAGATCAGCAATGACAGTGTGGTGGTCTGATAAACCATCTGAAGCAGTAGGTGTCTGAATATTGTTACAATCTGAACGGGTGATTAAGAGATCGAGCCAATGGCCAGGTATGTGTGTTGAGAAGGTAACATGTTGTTTCATGTCATAGGATGCCAGAATGTCATTAAATGTACTTGTTGTTGATGAAGGTGTGTCCAGATGAAGATTAAAATCACCGAGTATATAAAATTCTGAATAAATAGTTGCCAGATTTTCAAGTAGATCCTGGAATTCTTCAAAGAAATGGGCAGGGTGTCCTGGAGGGCGATAAATGCACACAAAATAAGCAGAGAAAGATGAATCGGAAATTTCGGCACAGATGGCCTCAAAGCTTGAGTAATCAGGGTTTGAATGCAAATTAACGTTGAACTGTTTTGAGACGAGAAATCCAACACCACCACCTCGCCCAACTGAACGTGGGCGATGATGGAAGGTGAAACTGGAAGGAGAAATGTCAGCAATGCATGCAGCCGTGTCATGTGGTCTGAGCCAGGGGTCAGTTACTGCAAGGATGTTAATAAATCGGTAAGCGAGGCTGTTTTGTCTCGAATAGATCGAACGTTAGTGGTGGCTACTCGAATATTGCGCCTGATAGCAGGTCCAGGATTAAGACTTATATCTCCTGCTAGTAGTAAAATAATTGCCAATTTAAACGTTGGCTTAGAGCGGGGAATTGGCAGTAACTTTCTATTGAAGCAAAGATTAAGACATGGCAAACTGTGAAGATGTGACAAGGAATGTTGTGTTCTTATGTACCGAGAAACTGTTAAAATGACAGCCGACCGTTGGGGACTAAGTGGCTGGCACAGCATAAAATCGTGACCTCTCGAAGCTGCAGAACAGGATAAAAATAAAACACACAATAAAAATGCTGGTGACATTGTCTTTCCTCAAAATGGTGAAGAAAATGATAATCTCTCATAAAAATAATAAATAATTAAAAATAATAAAATATTCTAAAACTGTATAATTGTACTAAAAATAATGTAAATTTCTAGGTTATTAAAGAGTGGGTTGGCGATAATCAATGGCAATATTACAGGTCGTATGATTGTTCGCGCTCAGCAGGCCTGTGCAAAGTAACAAGACGTTTAGTGCCCGTGCAAAGAAAAGTCAGAGGTCTTCACCCCCAGGGCGATTCTGGGTGTAAAAGAACGTCGTGTTGAAAAGGCCTGTTAGTATATAGTTTATAAGGGGACTGCCCCTGCCTTACTATGTTGTGTACGTAAGCCTGCTAGCGCGAAAATCAAATCGACCTGTATTATCGCCCAAATAATTTAAGTACAAGATTTAACAGCGTTGATGGTGACATTTTATAAAATGTTTGTTTAAGCAAACAGTGCAATACGTTGGCACTAATTCTACACTAGTGTCACAGACAAAATTAAACGTTAAATTGCAAAAATGATTTTGAATCACGCAGTGACAAAATAAACAAGTACCATCTTACGCCACCTAGCGACCAACCTCAGTTCAGTCTGTCAAAACAAAGGTGACACATACACCTGTTACAGTTCAGTCTGTTAACACAAAGATGACACATACACCTGTTACAGTTCAGTATGTCAACACAAAGATGACACATACATCTGTCACAGTCCAGTCTGACAACACAAAGCTGACACATACACCTGTCACGGTCCAGTCTGTCAATACAAAGGTGACACATACCTGTCACGGTTCAGTCTGTCAACACAAAGCTGACACATACACCTGTAACGGTCCAGTCTGTCAATACAAACCTGACACATACACATGTCACAGTCCAGTCAGTCAATACAAAGGTGATACATACACCTGTCATGGTCCAGTATGTTAACACAAAGGTGACACTTACACCTATCACAGTCCAGTCTATCAACACAAAGTTGACACATAAAAGTAAAAAAGGTAAGTTCTTATATAGCGCAGTATCCAGTCCTCAGGACTCAAAGCGCTGTACACTACTCCCTGGCAGACCTGTTCAATCGAACACCATCTCGACTTCTCTGGGAAGGCCTTGACCTCTGACCCCCTTTCATACACTCCATACAAATAGATAAATGTTGCCAACTGTGAATGAGCCCTATGTCAGTATAAGTATAATATTAATGAACTGTATTAGATCACTGGTATCCAGGGCATGACTGTTCAATATTTTACACTCTACAATAAAAACAGGCTACAGTAAAACAATAATATATGTACATATACATAAGACTTACAAGGCCCTGTCAGATGGGCCCTTTCAAAAATGTCTAAGGGCACGCCAAATTACAAAGGTCTTATTGCATTATACAATAAAATATCTTATATAATTCATTTGTTTAGTAGTTTTGCATAAGTTTACCTGTACATTTGTTTTAAACTCATGAACCTTAGGAAAAAGAAATGTATATTTTATAAGATTATCCTGAATAATTTATGATTATGTAAATGTAAATTCAGCCTGATAGAACTGATAAATATAGCATCGTTTGAAATAATGAATCTAAAGTGTTAAATGAGTCAAGTCTGAAATAATGAGACTTAAGATGCAGTTCTAGCTGTGACTTACTGTGGACTGGGAGGGGTTGACAACTCTGCGTAATACTTGAGCTTCGGCTCCGTCCCACTCCCTCTCAAGGTCAGGATGCAGCCATTCGTGAAGGTGAACGTGATCATTTGACTTGACTTGTTCACAGGAAGTATCTGGGGTGAGACCACAATAGATTTTACGTAGGCGGTCATTATAACCTATCCTGTGCTGGTGGATAATTTATGTATAGAGTTTCTTTAAACTTTCTCAGTGCATGAAACATTAATTAAATGGAATAAAAACATCTATGGCTTGAATTCATGTTATATTACATCCTGCTATCTATTTCCATGTCCACCAAGCCAAAAAAAAAAAATTCAATGAATTAGAAATTCCACATTTTAAGCTGTGCATCCGGACATTTTCAAATATGCATATTTTTGGCACGCTTTTCGGGATGCCGAGATGTGATGTCACATATGACCCATAGTTGCATCAGGCCGACCCTTTCCATGCATTCAGAGCATGTTTACAAGGATAGCTTTTGAATCGAAACGAACGTCAAAATGAATTATGCGATATTCCGATGTAATACAAACACTAGTCACCATAGAGGAACAAGCAGTTATCTTACGGTTCCACATGAATCCAATTTTATTCAAAACAATGAATGCGAATGGGCCTATAAGTCGAGTAGGTTTCGCTGAGCTTGGGCTCGTTTTTAGAATAATTATATCGGATGCAATCAACGGGAGATAATCTACACCAATAAACATACATAGCAAACATACATCGTATCTAGCTACAGAAAGTAACGTGTATAAGTGTATAATCTTATATCACTAGAATATCGATGTATGAAGGAGGAGTTGTACAATTTATCATAACAACTGAAATCAGTCAGCGAATTTCTGTAGGTCCTGCTAGTTTATTTGGTAAAGGCGTTGGTTCCTTGGCATTTATTTTGTAATCAGGCAACGCCGGTTCGATCCCGACACCAAACCATTGATTTTTAAACACTTTTTTGTTTATGTTTTCACCAAGTAATATAAACCAAATCATTTTTATGTGGAACCTTAAGATAACTGCTTGTTCCTCTATGGCGACTAGTGTTTGTATTTCATCGGAATATTGCACAACAACTCATTCTGACGCTCGTTTTGACCCCAAAACTATCCATGTAAACATGCTCTGAATGCATAGAAAGGGTCAGCCTGCTGCGAGAGTGAGTCATATGTGATGTTAAGATACCACGTGATCGCCTAGCTCATAAAATTTTTATTTTCCACGGGAATCACTACACGGACAGGTTTAAATTCGAATTTATGGTACAAATGTATTTTTCTGTATTTTTTTAATGTTCTCAAATGTTATATACAATGTTAAACTTTGTGTACACATGGAAAACAGATTTTAGCTAATGCCTTGTTTTTATTTCCTTTTTAAGTAACCTCGTGTGGAAAATTCGTGAAAATATCATACCCAGTTTTTCAGATAAATACACCCAAACCTGATACCCCTCAAATTTCATCCCAATCTGGTGATGGATTTTGAAATTATGGTGTATTCTGCAAAATAGCCACTCTGTGAATATGCAAACGACTTGCATATATTTACTGTTACCTCGTGGAAAACCTAATGCAGTTTATTGTAGTACATTCAATACTCACTGGACCAGCATGTCCCATATAAAAGTGCTCGAAAACAAAATTCACACATCACACGAAAACGCTATTTTAAAGGGGACTCGTTCAGTGGGTAGCGGACGGACACCAAATGTGGCTGTTGGACATTCTGTGTTATATTTTGTTAAAATTCCAGCTCCAGATTTTTTTCTTTGCAACAAATCAGTGGGAAACATTGTTTTAGTGTCCCACTGTATGTTGGAACGATGTGGTGGATGTCATTTCACCCTAGTAATGTGATGCCCATAATGACACTATTTACCAATGACTTCACATACTTTGGTAAGGTAAAACTTGATTCATAATCATGATGTCAGATTCAGTATCCAATCAGGCCAATAGTTGACCCAGATCTGGAAGCAGTGACCAATCAGTGACCGACAGCAGGTGCACCTATCCTCGCAAGCCAGGGCTGTTTGTCATGCAAAACTAGCCCTGGCAGATCTAATAATTTATGATCTACAACCTGCATATAAGCGATTTCATTCAACTGAGACGGCTCTTCTTAAAATACACAATAACTTTGTATGCAATATGAATATTAGCAAATTGACTGCTCTCACCTTACTAGATCTATCAGCTGTTTTTGATACAACAGATCACGACATTCTTTTACATCGCCTTAACAGACATTTTGGTATATCTGGCATGGCTCTTCAGTGGTTTAGTTCATATTTTTTCAGACCGATACCAAAGCATTAACATATCTGGCTCACTGTCTTGTCCAGAACATCTTCCATTTGGTGTCCCACAAGGTTCTGTCCTTGGCCCTGTTCTGTTTAGCTTATACACTACATCCCTTAGTCGAGTCAAAACTAATCATAATATAAATCATCATTTATATACTGACGACACACAGGTGTATATATCACTTTCACCAACTGATTCACAAACATCTCTATCAACTTTAAATGACTGTCTCACTGACATCTTGCTGTGGATGGAAGCAAGTAAATTGAAACTAAATCCAGATAAAACTGATCTAATTATTATTGGCACAAAACAACAACGAAACAAGGTTTGACAGTGATTTCAGCTTTAAGCAGAACATTTCTCAAGTATGTAAATCCTGTTTCTACCATATACGTGATTTCCGCCGAATTTGTCTTTATCTACTGCTAAAACAATATCAGGACCTCTAATTAGCAGTCGCCTTGACTACTGCAACTCACTCCTAAACGATATTGCTAAAAAGGACTTAGCTAAACTCCAACGTGTACAGAACTGTTTAGCACGTGTAGTACTAAAAACACCTCGTTTCTCACCATCTCTGCCCCTACTTAGACAGTTGCATTGGCTTCCAGTTACATATCGAATACAATTCTTCCGTAAAAAACCAGACTGATTTATTTGAAATTGCATTGCCACCCTAACCTTCGGCGGTCCCTTGCTCAAATGACGACTCTTGCTTGTCCCTGTTGCCGATTTTGCCCAATGATTTTTGTATGTTGCACCTCCGAGCTCAGATTCCTGGGGATTTAGGCGCTATAGAAGTTTGTCATTATTATTATTAAACGAAGTGCGGAAGTTAGCTGAGTCAAATTAGTAATTGACTTCGCCAGGCGCGACTGCGTCACCCGTGAGAACAGCGCAAATACCCACCCCAATTTGAAGACGGATAAACGACTTCTGGGAATCCAATTATATAATGACCCGTTCGCCCATTAGCACGAGCAGCTGAATGATATTGTGTATTCGAATAATTGCTTCTACTTCCTAAACATTGCATGTAACACGAGCCACGGTTGGTTGAGATGAGTTTTATTATGACCACCTGACCTGCTGCCAACCACTGATATAGTGAGCGATTTCATAGGCTGAGCTTAAATTCAGAGTTTTGCAGAGATCAGCCAGGGAGTACTGCTGGCTGGTACTGACATAATCAGCAGCAGCGACCCCTGGCGCGCGAGGATGGGTGCACCCGGCGTGACCTTTCAACTGATCACATACTAGGAGTGGCATAAATGAAAATGTCCAGGCTTTGAATTTGGTGACTATGCAGCCATTTTACCACAATGCCCTGACAAATGTCCATTGTGCCTTGAATCTTAGTAATATATTTTATTTCAGTTAAGTACATACAGTTGAGTCTCACTATTAAGGTCTCTCAGGACTGGACAAACGTGACCTGAATAATGAGGTGACCGTATTAGCAGGTCTAATTTCCTATACTGTTACAAAAATAATTTGGGACTGTCCCAGAATGAACTTAATTGCAAGGTGGCTATATTACTGAGGGGACTGTAAAGCAAGGTTCTAAAAAATGCACATACACTAGTCGTGGAACCTTTAAGGAGAGATACAGCTGTGATAAGAACTAGACACAGGCACTCACTGCATGTTGATCAGTCTGACTGCTGTCAAAGCCGGTAGTCAAATCTCTCACAAACTTGATGTTGTATGGCCCACAGCTTGAAGGATACTGAAACACAATCACAACTTCCATCAAAAGCTCATGCAATCACACGCAGTCGTTAGTGGGGAGCGGTGGTCGTGCGGTAGAGTGCTGGACTGTCGATTGAGGGGACGGTGGTTCGATTCCACCTTCCCCCATTTCAAAACTTAGGCAATTATGTTCACCCCACCCTGCTTGTGTCTTTCAGAAGAGACACTAAATGCTGTTGGTTACTTCTAGTTGGTGTCTATGTCAGGGGAAGTAAAAGATCCCACACAGGGGGTAAATGTGTAATCTGTTGTGGACTCACAGAGTGGTGGTGTCTATCACTAACCCACCGGATCTTGCTTCCATTGGCTGGAATTGCTTCCCGGTTGGTCATGTGAGAGACAGGCGGTGTATACATTGTATCATTGGACCCGCTGGTCATACGTACATGCAGTGCCATAGGACACCACACAATGCTTTATGCAACATACCTGTTCACTGGAATACCATCACAACTTCTCTGGGATGAATTCATCCATACTGCAATAATTTATTACTGTGCAAACACTATTTAACAAGATTTAATAAGATTTAACAAGATTGCCATCCAGAGAATTAACTCTAGATGGCAGGTGGACAAGGAAGCCCTTTGGCTTATCGAGAGTCCAACCCTTTTATCTACATATATCCAGCCCTTCTGAGGTATGTGTCGATTTTATTTTAAAACATATTCACACTACTAGCACCCACGCAATCATCAGATAATCTGTTCCATTCATTCACAGTCCTTTGTGAAAATGAGAACTTTCTTACATCTAATGTAAAGGAGCAGTGTAGATTAGATTTTGCTCACACATAACCGTCACTGTCTATACTCTATAGAGTCACACATACAGGTACTCATTATTCATACAGCAGAGTGTACTGTAGCAAGATGGAGTGACCAAAATTGCCCAAGCTTCAAAACAGCAGGAAGATCATTTGAACCCAGATCCCATAGAATCTGACAGTCGGACACTCCATACAGTACAAATCACAACAAATGTTTGAAAATTGGTGTATTCTTGTTTTACAAATGAAGTGGACTAGCATTTCATACTAAAGGAAAAGTCAATATTTAAACAATTTGATCTGCCAGCAATTATTTATTTCTTCCAAAATAAATAAAAATTGTAATAACATAAATTAGCAGTGTAAAAAACAGTTATTGCTTAAAATATCTCTTTATTGTGGTCAAATACACCAGCTGCCATTGGTGGTTTGAATCAACGAATATGACAAAAAAGCCATGGAAGAGGAACCTACCTTTCCAGGGCCGTCAAAGTTTCGCAATCGATCAAATATTTTCTCAATGAGGAGTGGATCGTAGCAGAGGTAGTAGGAGTTGTTAGACAGATGGTAGCCATACCTGCAACAACAGGTAAAACAAATAGTAATCATATCTGCAACACATGGTAAATACCCAGACCGTATCTTGCACAATGGAATTAAGTTTTTTGTAGCAGCAGACATGAGCCAATTAAATTTACTTATTCAATCATATCTGATTAAATATGATTGTGCACATGCTTTCATGTACAGTTAGTGTTAAACGGATTATATTATAATTTTTCCATACAATTTTTAAGTTGAAATTTGAATTGACTAGAACTGGAATTTGAATTGACAAAACAGAACTGACCCCATGACTGACTCAGTGAGATACAGCTTCAAGGGATGTGAGAGAAGCAGCTCTGACTAAATGGACAGTTGACTCACGTGTCGTAGATGTCGTCCAGTTTCTGTCTGAGACTGATCCCTTGACCTTCCAGCCAGACGGTCATCTCAGCCATCACCATGGCCGCACTGACCCCATCCTTGTCCAACACGGTCGTACCACACATGAACCCTGCAGGGCAGAGACCACTATTAGCTTTCCCACTGGTGGCCATGTTAACGTTTTGTCACATTATAAGAAAACTGTACCATTGAAAGATCAGAAATGTCTTCAAAGCCATGGCCATCATATCATTAATATGCTGATTAAATGTCCTCAAAATTACATATCTCCAGCTCCTTTACAACCCATGCACGGTGCCCATCAATATTTACCAACATAGCCATGTTTTTCTGCACCCACGTGTGCTATGTGAACAAAATGGCAAAACAGTTACTCTGCCAACTACACTCTTCCAAAATATATGTCATTTCACTGCCAATACTGCCAATACATGCTAGCACTCAACCTTCTAATTAATGTCATTTCACTGCCAATACATGTTAGCACTCAACCTGCTAATTAATGACATTTCACTGCCAATACATGCTAGCACTCTTCGTGCTAATATGACATTTCACTGCCAATACATGCTAGCACTCTTCATGCTAATATGACATTTCACTGCCAATACATGCTAGCACTCTTCGTGCTAATATGACATTTCACTGCCAATACATGCTAGCATCCAACCTGTTGATCTTTTGCACTAATTTCCTATAAAACAGTTTCTGTCAAATATCATCATTATATAGGTACTACATTTTTCTTTATCACAACAGGAAGGTTAACTGTGGTCTCACCAATGCAGTGACAGGGAGGACAATAGATTGTCATGCCCCCATCATGACCTTTCTCAGAATTTTTTTTTCTCGCTATTCAGGGATTTGAGCAACAGCTTGGTGATTTTTGTAAATACTGAACTGTTGAATTCAAATGTTGTTCTGCTTTGTTAAAACATATTTGTGAGCAACAGTGGTCACTATTGGGATACCATTAATACGCTCATTATGGGGCATTCTGAATACATATCCTCCCAGGCGCTGAGGTCCAGGCGCCTCTAGTTCAATTATTATGCAGCCTTTGAGGTAGCCTATTCAAAATTGTGGATCCACGAGTGACACTGCACTGGGTGATGAATGTTGTAGTTAGGTCGATAAATAATATGTAAAATTTCAAAATGAAATTGAAAAACCATGTCTACAAACACTGTTTGTGTGGCACAAGTAGACACATTAATCAGTTTGCCGACTATTATTACTGTCAATACTTCAGTTGTTACTCCCCTATTACTATTTCCTGGTATTAAACAAGTATAACTTACTAAATATTTACAGAAATTGTAGCTATTTATTTCTCACATTCAATGATGTTTGTTATATGACATTAAATTTGTGATATAAAAATAATGTTCTGGTTCATTGTGGGTGTTCAATCCCTACCTATAGCTTCCTCGAAGGCGAAGAGAACAGTCTTCCCTTGTGCCATCAACTCAGTTGCCTTGTTACCCATCCACTTGAAGCCTGTTAGTGTCTCCTGTTAAAGCAGCAAATATCACACATTAATGGGCAAAAAAACCAAAGGTCATTATGCCAATATGACAACTTTTATGTCTGGTTGTGCAAGAACACTTTGAAAACAATTATTCTAGCATATCTTTTTAGACTATTGCACAACATTATAGAGCACCAGATGCTTGTGTCACTATAGAAATATTGTGTTATAGTTAATTTTCCTTCTAGACGGTTTGCATCTTGGGCAGCAAACTTTCAGGGATTCATATATAATCCCTGTATTTTCTGTGATTGTTCTGAGCTATGTCAACATACAATCAGTTAAGGATGTCTTACGTGACATCAATCACTGAAGACATCTTCTGCATCTGTGCACATGTAAACAGTGAAAATAATAACGTATGGTACACAGCAGTACCTAATCAAATCTGCAAGTGAATGAGTCCAATTACATGTCCCATTTATGTATGTTGGTATTAACTGACCATCAGCGTAATTTAAAAGGTGTACTCACTACAAAGGTGAAGCCTTCTTTGGCTGCCAAAGACTTGAGAATGGTTGAGGACACTGCACTTGCAATGCAGTAGACATCAGCAGCTGCAGAAACAACACTCACTAAGAATTATGGCCTAGCTAGTTTCATCACAAACATACTTAGGGATCATCTCAGAACATCGATGTCTGATATCAGAGGAAATTACTTTTGTTTGGGGGAGGGCGGAATAAGAGGCAGTTTCGTCTGGCATCGGACATCAATATATTATGCTTCAAACTGATGCTGTTGATATCATCATATCAATGTCTGGGGGTTGGGGGGCTGAGGCCAGATGAAAGTAATTTCGTCATTGGATATCTATTTACTAATTGTTAATTACTTTTCTCTTATCGCAACTAAACATTTTTAGGATTACAATGTTTTCAAAGCAAGGATCTGTGGCTTGCATATTTGTACTGTACGGGAATGTTGTGGTCATGTGATTCACGTTTCACAATGCCACCTTGTGGTCATAGAACAAACCTCACTTCGGCTAGTTTTAGAATGTAGTGTACTGGCCTGTCACAATATATATGAAATGTCTTGACTGTAAAATCTTTGAAGACATTCAGGGCTTCCAACCAGAAATGTAATTATTTATATCTGGCCATGCTCAACAACCTAATGTTAATAGAACAGCACAAGTATAGTGATAGGAACTAATCAAACTGCTATTGCAAATGACAAATACTATATAGCAACATTTAGAAATCGCCAATAACAAGATGAGATTTCTGTAACGAAACGGTTGTATTTACTCTTGGATCCAACAAACATTTGCCACACATCTGAAGCAGGGTTTAGACGGCCAAAGCCACAACCAGAGCAGCTGTCTAATTAGCTTTGTACAGCAAACATGGAACAAAGCTGCAGTCACCAACACTGAACACAACAAAACAGCTGCGATTAAAGGAACCAGGCCTGTTCCTCATTTATTAACATTTAATTATATATTGTTGTTAATATAATAAAATAAACATGTTAGTGGCATAATACATCTGAAACAGTGTTCACCATTTGGAAGTTGCACCCACAAAATGTTTAAATTGTACACGAAACATCCAATTTGTAAACAGTACTTATTGCATTAGTTGCTTATAATGTTGGTATTTATTGCCAAAATGTTTAAATTGTACACGAAACATCCAATTTGTAAACAGTACTTATTGCATTAGTTGCTTATAATGTTGGTATTTATTGCTTTGTTTGCTTGTTCCTAGATTCCTGACCAAATTAGGACTAAGAACAACTGATTCAGTGAACTTCCTGCTAACAATTACCAAATGGAACAGACAGCATACCGTAAGTTGTTAATAAGTTTGGGAGCAATGAACTGGGACGTGAAACTCCATTAAAAGCTGCACGTGGCCAAAGACAGCTCACAAGGAATCATAAGTAAGAAATAAGTAAGAAATATGACTGCTCCGTGGCGTACCGTCCATCACCTGTTACACTTCATCCAATCAATCATGTGTTGAGAGAATTGTCTTTGATGATACTTATGTTACAACTTACATTTTAAAATTAAACAGCTGTGTTTATTTTGCAAGTTTACAGTAACATCACTGGTTCTCAGTACTGTACTGTTCCGTTTACCTTATTTTAATTATTATATGACAACAAAATTCAAAGCTTTTCCCAGACATCTGAACGAAGTGTAAACAATAAATAAACATAAATATAAATAATGACTATTACACATGTACCACACATAAATAAAAATACATTTTATAATTTAAAATTAATTTTATTTTTTTAATAAAAAAAATCTTACCACAATGAGGCTGAGCCTCCTTGTGACAGGTCCAAAGCCACCAGCCAATGAGAGCTCCCATGTCATTCCCCGTGAACACCTGCCATTGGCCACTGCAAAAGCACCACCCATCACTGCACCACCCCACCACACAGCACCGCTGACAGATCAGCACCGCTCTGCGTTCCGGCCCAAACCAGATCATATTGTGGACACATGCCGACTATGTGCAACTCTAAACTGTTATTAATATATGATTTACTAACACCAGAAGGTGTATGTCGTTAACTGTCTACGGAATCAAACTGTGGAACTCGTTGACTGTCAGTTTTAACAATATTGGCTCGTTTCACCATTTTAAGACACGCTACAGCAAACAGATACTTGAAGTTATTGTATGCAGATATAATTTCAAATTGTTCGGTTTCATAGCAAGCACCCAAAACATAAATAATGATTGCCATGTCTCTATCACTAAGGAACTTAACATCATGTAAAAAGGTGCTAGAAATTGCCGATCAAGAAGAAGCAAGATTTTATAAGTACTTTTACTTCTGTTTCTCCATTCGAACCTTTCACCAATGTGCTTTCTATATTTCATTTGTACATCTAATTTGTTTGATTTGTTTGAATAAATGCTTTTGACTTTGACTAACTCTGTACCTCCTTGATTATTAATTCTTCTTCTTCTTCTATGTGCCATGTCTGTCACAGGCGTTGGCGATCATGGCCCTCCAAACCGCACGGTCGTGTGTAGTTTGTAGCAGTTCTGTTGTGCTCCTTCCACACCATGTTGAGAGACTATCTATTATTTTTATTCTCTGGCATCCTCTGGATCTTTTTCCTTCTATCTTCCCTGTTATTATTTGTTCTAACTTTTTCTTTCTCATGACATGGCCTATAAATCGTGCTTGTTGTGTTCTAACTTTGTTGATGATCTTTCTTTTTGATTTGGCTGTCCTAAGGATGACTTCATTGCTTTGCTTTGCAGTCCATGGCACTCGCAGCATTCTTCTTAAGAACCACATTTCAGTGGCTTCTATGTTTTTTTGTGATCTTTTGGTTATTGTCCAGGATTCACATCCATATAACAATATGCTATCACGTTGCATGTTGGAGTGTAATTTTTCTTTGAGATGACCATGATTTCTGTTTTCTTTTTGTTCATGGACATACCTTTTTTCTCACTTTCCCTTATTACTGTATCTAGCATCTGTTGTAGATCTATTTCATTCTCAGCAATCAGTACCGTGTCGTCTGCATATTTTAATAATTCATGTTGTATCCCCCTACTTGAATGCCTGGCATATCTTCTAATGTGCGTAAGATAATCTCACTGTTTAGTGAAAAGAGATCGGGTGATAGGACACACCCTTGTCTTACACCACGTTTTATTTCTTGAAATTTACTGATGTCGTTTTCTATTCGTATTGCTGCTGTTTGTTCCCAGTACAGATTTCTCACAACTCTCAGATCTTTCCCATCAATGTTCAAACTTTCCAGCATTTATATGATTTCTTCATGACGAACTCTGTCAAATGCCTTTGTGTAATCAATAAAACATACATACAGATCTTTCTGCACATCCAGTGCTCTCTCAATCAGTGTTCGTAGGATGTATATTGCATTACTTGTACTTTATCTTCTACAAATCCACATTGTTCTTCAGCAATGTCTGGCTTTATTTTGTTTCTCATTCTGGTTATAATAATTTTAAGCAACATCTTGGTGAAGTGACTCATGAGACTAATTGTACGGTGTAGTTCACATTCAATCGCACCTGGTTTCTTTGGTATTGCTACAAAAATGGATCTGGATAAATCAGTTGGGATTCGTCCGCTGTCATATAATTTGTTCAAAAAGTCTGTTACTATATCAATACCAAATACCTCTAAACATTCAATCATTTCAATGGTAATATTATCTGGTCCAGCAGCTTTTCCCTTTTTCATTGATCTGATGGCTTTTTGAACCTTGTCCTTCAATATAGGAGGACCATCAAAGTTCTTCTTAATTGATGGTCTTTCACCCCTTTCATCATCGTACAGTTCACCAATATATTCTGACCATCTCTCGAGTATTTTGTCTTTGTTCATTATTATGTTTCCTTCTTTATATTTCAGGCAACCTGTAGCTGAGCATGTTCTTTTCCCTGTGATTTCTCTTATTCGAGCATGCATGGATTTTGTGTCATGCTTATTCTTCTGTTCAATTTCTTTGCATTGTTCATTAAGCCATTCTTCTTTCGCTAGATTACATTTGGCCGTTATATCCTTGTTCCTTGCTACATATGCATCATGATTTTGCTTAATTTTCCTCCTTTCATCCATCAACTTTAGAATATCGTCAGTCATCCATTTTTTCTTTGCTTTTCTGCATTGCCTAGGAATAGTTTCTTGTGCAGCCTGTGTGACTGATTCCTTCATTTGTTCCCATTGGTCGTCCACATCTTGAATGTCATTCAGAACATTGAAACTGTTTTGTACTGCTACATTGAATTTCTCCTTGATCGCTGAATCTGATTTTAGTATATTCATGTCTAGTTTCATGTTCTTTGTTGCTCTTTTCCTTTTCGTTAGTTTCAGTCGGAACTTGGCTCGCACTGGCACATGGTCGGAATCGCAGTCTGCACCGGGAAAGGTCTTTGCCACCAGTAGGGCATTTCTAAATCTTTTAGGATATAATCAATTTGGTTCCGTGTACGGTCTCCTGGACTTTTCCAAGTCCAAAGTCTTCTTGGGTGTTGTTGAAACCAGGTGTTTCCTACATTATAGTTTATCTCCTCTCTCATTTCTGCTCCCCAGGCCTTATGGTCCAACTGTCTTTGTATCTTCCCTCACCAACTTTAGCATTAAAGTCTCCCATAACTATTACAATCTCCTGAGATTTGCAATGTGATTTTGCTAATTCAAGATCATTATAAAATGTCTCGTGCTCTTCATCAGATTTGTCTGTGGTTGGTGCATACACTTGTATGATGTTAATGTTAAATGGTTTGCCACTAATTTTCACCAAGAGGATGTGATCCGATATGGTCCAGTATCCTAGTAAGCATTTTGCTCTTTCTTCATCCAACAGAATTCCAACTCCTCTTTCATGTTTATCGCCTCCTGAGTAAATTATTGTGTTATTATCTGATGTCATCAATCCTGCCCCTGTCCATCTAACTTCACACATTTCCATTATATTTATCCTCAGTCTTGTCGCTTCTTGTTTGATGTTTTCTAGATTATTAATTACATAATATAAAAACTGACTCTGTATATTTAGTGTGGGTAATATATGGACATATATATACAGAACATTTCAATGAAGTACTTAACAGAACAGACCCAAAACACCGGTCAGACATCCAGTCTGCAGAAAGAGACCTGGAGATAGAAGTGACCCCACCAACAAAGGCCGATATTAAAGCAGCAATAGCCACACAGAGGAACAACAAAGCTCCAGGGACAGATGCATTATGTGCAGACGTTTTCAAGACAGACCCAGAAACGGCAGTCGAGATACTATACCCTCTCTTCACCAACATATGGGAAAAAGAAGAACTGCCTGATGACTGGACTCGGAGAATAATCAAGTTACCAAAGAAGGGAAATTTAGCAGACTGCAGCAAAATTTCTCTAAGATCATCAATCATCATGGCACAAATGAAAACAACAGTAGACAAGCTTCTCCGTCAAGAACAAGCAGGCTTCAGAAAAGTGAGAGGAACAACTGAACACATCTTCACTTTGAGGAACATTCTAGAACAATGCAATGAAAAGCAGAGAAATATATATGTCAATTTTGTAGATTTTGAAAAAGCATTCGACAGTGTGCACAGGGAGAGCCTTTAAAAAATCTTGAGGCACTATGGAATTCCAGAAAAGCTGGTAAAACTCATCCACATCTTCTACAGGAATTTCTTCTGCAGTGTTGGAAACTCAACAACAGAATTCACTGTGAAATCCGGTGTCCGACAAGGGTGTGTTCATTTATTTTCGCCCTAGCCATTGATTGGACTACAAAAAACATGATCAACCAACAGTGGACTGGCATCAGATGGAACCTCTGCTCTTCACTCAAAGATCTAATCTATGCAGATGATCTTGCTCTGCCTTTTCACACTCGAGATCAAGTACAAAAGAAAATAAGTAACCTACAACAACAAGCCAGTTCCACTGGTCTTTCAATTAATGCAATCGAGACAAAAATATTGACAAACAGCAACCTGACACAGCAACCTATCATGATTAACAATCATGCACCAGAATATGTGAACAAGTTCACCTACCTGGGCAGCATCATCAGTCTCCAAGGAGGTGCAGAAGAAGACATGAAAACACGATTGGGAAAACCCAGGTCAGCATTTATAAATCTATACCGGCTATGGAGATCATCATTATACTCCAGAAAAACAAAACTAAGAATCTACAAGAGCAATGTCCTCTCTGTGCTCCTGTACGACTCTGGCGAATGACACAGCAATACACCAATAGACTCTCCAGCTTCCATAACACATGCTTAAGGAAGATAATGAAAGTATACTGGCCCGAGACCATTTCCAACACAAGACTCCACCAAGCAACAAATCTACATATCTGCCTCACTCTAAAAAGAGGAGGTGGACATGGCTTGGCCATGACTACTGGATGAGCAACGACATTCCAGCAAAAACATTCCAAGGATGCCAGATGGTAATACAAAAAGAGGCAGACCGAAAACAACTTGGTGACGAACCAATGAAAAAGAACTAAAGACTGCCGGGCTGACCTGGGGCACAGCAGCAAGGAAATCCCAAGACAGAGGGGTCTGGCGAGATCTTGTGTGAACCTTATGTGTCACACGGCATGAAGAGGATAAGTAAAGTAACTAATATGTACAGTTCTCTTGTTGTAATGACGCACTAATTTTACTAGCGATTTTCTTTCATATAAGGTAAATAATTGTTTAAGTGAATTCATAGGGTGACTTCTACGACAGCGACTATGTTTAGTCTTAGGAGTCTCCCGTTCCTATTACGACATAATCATTCATTTTTCTACCATACATTATATACTTATCACTTTTGTTTTTTTGACAATGTATTGTATGTTGTTTGTTTTTGTAACACTTATTCTGTTGTATTGTGTATTTTAGGACAAATAAATATTTCCTGTTCAACCCCATAAAGCATATTTATCAAATAACTGATGTTGTGACTTACCATGCTGAAACGGAAAACAATCAAGTAACTGCCAGTCTGCCATTAAAACCCTTCAACTTCACCTACCCCATAAGCACATAGGTGGTTGTTTAGATTCCTTTCTGAGAAATAACAAGTTAGTATTATGTAGTTATTTTTTAAAAAAAATGCATAGTTTTAATAATATATTTATTTTATTGCCATATCCATTAATCTTCACAGCACTGTACTAATGCATACAAAATTATTCAATCAGTGTAGCTACCAGGTAATTCAAGTGTATCAGCTTTCTGGAAGTAAATAAGGTTATAAAAAACAAATAATTAAACATACAATGTCTGGTCTTCATATATTAACATTTATTTGTATACGTTGTTTTTAATACTAAAATAAATATGGTGAAAGTATACAGCCTGTGAAATTGTGTTTAACAAGCCAAAAACTGTTTTCGAAATATGCAAGTTGAACCCGTGAAATATTCAAATAGTAAAATAATATTCAATTTGCAAAAAGCTATTATTAGCACTTATCGCTTGTAGGTACTTATTCCTTTGAAGTGGCTCGTTCTAACTCTCCTGACTAAATTGTGACTAAGTATGACTGGTTTAGCAAATTTCCTTACAAAACAGAAAACATCTCTTTAAGGCATTAATATCAACACAAGCTGTGCAAATAAGCGCAGACGTAACACTCAACTTCCAACTGTACAACTGAATACACGCCACAATACCCAGAGCACAAGCAATGGCAGGGAGACGTCTGGAGAATGTGTTAGGCGGGCGTCTTACCCTTGTTGTATTTGTTGTTTGCTTTGAACGTTTGTATCATCCACCAACCCAACAAGGCACCCAACTGTACTCCACTGAATACTACCCATTCGCCACTGAAATAGCACAACACAGTTCCCTATAGGAAGCAGTCATGGCAACCAACTGTACTCCACTGAAAACTACTCATTCGCCACTGAAATGGTACTTTCAGTTCCCTATAGGTGAGTACTGTTTTCTGAAATACATGGCAAACCTCAAACTATCTATGCATTGTAATAGTCAATGTGACAATATACTGTAATATCATATTGATTAGTTTACACCTACCCACCCATGGAGCAAAACCACTCATTTACATTGGTGCAATCTGGAAAACTGATGAACACTCAATTGTTTCAGGTATGAGAAAGTCGCTTCTAAAGGCCATGCATTTAAAAAAAATGTACAAGTAAATAATTAAACTGTTGTTATGTTTTCTGAAATACACTGAAAATTAGTAAATCACAAGCGAATGGTCCAAGGAAGTGAATGAACTATCAGCAGAAACAATAGTTGGAAAAATAACTCAACATGGCTACTTGTGCCACTGTAATATTGTTCGTAAAAATGTGTTTTCAACTTTATTTTGTCGTTTTACTTATTTATTCCCCAGTCGTCAACCATACAGCAGTGTCTTTCATGGGTTCTCCATTTTCGATGAGCCGACTCTGGGGTTACACGATAGCGTCACCATAAATTAAGGTACGGCAATAATCAAACCTTGCTTTACGGTCAACTCGGTAATACAGCCACCTCGCAACTAAGGTCACCCTAGAACAGTCCCAAATTATTTCCATAACAGTATAAATTCTTGCTAATAGGGTCACCTCACTATTTGAGTCACTTTTGACGAGTCCCGATGGTGACCTTAATAGTGAGGTTACACTGTCTTCACTACTCCATGATACTATTGCGATACTACCTCCACCTTAGCTCAACTTTAGCCTAACCTCTAGAAAATATCTCACTTTCTGGGTAAATATTGGCAAACAACCACGTGCATAACGGGAAGGGATGTACCCACCTAGCTGACCTCTCTGCCACAGCAAGTCTGTCGGCATCGGGGTCGTTTGCGAGAATTACACTACTTCCGTTCTCATTTGCTGTTTTCATTGCCAGCTCCTGTGTATCGGAAAACAAGATAGCATAAGCAATCTCATCTCAGGTATGCTGAATTTTACAAAGTTATAAAAAGGTTTTCACGCGTAATAACCTGGGTCGGTTTGACACTGAAACAGATGCCAACACAAGTAAATAAAATATGTAATAAAACATAACATTAATATGCACAGACCAAAAGCATAAGCTAAAAATAGTTTATGTATTGAGAAATAAAATCTAAATTAATAGAAATAATGACAAGTAAAAAATGGGCCAAGTGGCCCTGAAGTCCTTTGGACTAATAGTCTATATGTGACCCCAGCTGACCAAATGAATAAGTCGGAAAAATTGTAACATTGTTTTCTTACATCCTTGTAAAGGTTGGGTAGGGTGCTTAACACGGTTTCAAAAATTATGACTGCTACAAAAATTGGCGAAGTTATGGAGCATTGAACATGGTAGGGGTCAAAAAGTGAAAATGAAGAAAACGGCTGTTCAAGTTTTACATTATATATGCAAATGGATTGCATGGAAATATTACATGCACAACATTCAAATGTGGCACACAGTACGTAATATGTATGTTATGTTTAATTAATGCTGTCTGTTGACACAAGCTACTGCCAGTGACCAATTACACATTAGTCACAGTTTCCATCAAACAACAGCAGGCAGAGAATCTTAGCTCCACAGCTGGGTGTAATACACAACCAGAGCCACCACTGATTCATGGCCAAGTAGATTAGCTCAATGCACCAACTAAGACAATACACAACACTGTGAGTGACAGTGTCCAGAGTGAGACCTAAGCAGTGTCCTCATTGCTGAATAGATCTATTAAACCTGCCAAGTGGGTGACATTCAAGTGTTCATTAATCCTTAGTGACTGTTCAGAACACCAGACTGACCACATACCTAAACAAAGTGAAATAGGTGAAGAACAGTGTTCAGATAGGGGTATTGGTTGAATTGTATTTGTCCCGACGCAAAAGGCTTTATTGTGCCTTCATCGATTATAAGAAAGCATTTGATTTAGTAGACCGGTCCTCCGTGTGGCCTAAGATAATTTCATGCGGTATTAATGGTAATGTGTTGAAAGTTGTATACAACATGTACAAAAATGCTAAATCATGTATAAATCAGGGCCAGGCTGTGTCAGCCTTCTTCTCATGTGTAGAGGTATGGCAAGGAGAAAACTTGTGTCCTTTGTTATTTGCTATTTACCTGAATCATTTTGAACACTGTTAGTCACAATTGTAACGGACTTGACATGGCAGCTGGTGAAATTTACAACAACCTTAGGGATGATGATGTAGAAAATGTATGTTCTACTATAGGCTGATGACACTAGAATGATTCAATCAAATACAGATTTCTTGCTTGTGTATAGCGGAACTATGTCAACCCTTCTAATGGTTGACATTTGGTTGTTTCAGGTGTCAACTATATTGTGAATCTGTAATTATTAGTCTATATTGATACAATTGATTTACACAGTACCATGTCTACACAAGGCATGGCAAGCGTAAACAGAACAGTAGAATGCATTTTATATTAATAAAGTGTAGGATATTTCACTCTATAGTTGTCCAGAATATTAATTTTCTATGTTTGTCACCTACAGGTTTCTACAGACAATACATCTTTAACCAATAGACACCACAGTCACACCATTTTATAATAATTAAATGAACATCAAAATAAACACAACCTGTCATTATAGAAAATCAATAGTTTTAGGCAACTGTTCAGTCTAACAGGGGTCAAGTGTGTCTACTCTGCCTGGGCTCTGTGACCAATTAAAGATTAGTCAAGGTCTCATGGAACAATAGCACTGGGCTGCAGAGTTTAGTCAAAATCTACTGTTGGGGGTGGTCTCAAGGGCCCTTCTCAAAACCACACTAGATAATGTAAAACATTTGCACTTTGGGGACCCCTTAGGTACCCTTAGAATGATTCAATCAAATGCAGATTTCTTGTACATAGTGGCAGCACCCTAAGATACATCTATGCAAAATCAGAAAAAAAGTTGCTGAACAGTTTTTGAAAAAATAGGCTAAATGTTACACTTTTACCAGTTTTGGGGTCCTTGGAGGCCCTAGGGAGCCCTTAAAATGATTCAATCAAATACAGATTTCTCGTGCATAGTGGCAGTGCCCTAAGATATGTCTATGCAAAATTAGAGAAAAAGTTGCTGAACGGTTTCTGAGATACGGCAGCTAACAGCAGACGGCGGACGCAGAGTGATGGCAATAGTCCCTTGGACCTTTGGCCAAAGGACTAAAAACCAAATTACTTTTGGCTGATATCTTACCAGAGCACTCTTCCCTTCCTCTGGGTTTGGGAACTTCACAGTCGGAAATTCTGGATCAGGCTCCACCTGGATGAAGAAATGATATACAATAGTACAATACATACAATAGATATGTACAATACATACAACAGATATGTACAATTGCGTACTACAGCCTCTTTATAGGAATGCAAACACTTGCTTACAGGAGGGTAAGACAGTGGTGGCCCATAGAAAATCTAGCTATGAACGTGACATGGTCACCGTTGTAAAATAACACTTATTACTACTGTATGTTGTACCAATGACAACATATTCTGTCTACTAACGCCACTTAATTGACGTTATGGCATTATTATTGTACATGTATTGGTACCATGGATAATCATTGTAGATAGGATAAAATAATTATTTATTTGTAGAAATTAACTTAGCAAAATCTAGGACTAGTATCGAGGCCAGCCTCATCCCCACCCTCACCCCAGGGAAACAGAGGAAAACAACACCCGAGCCTACCTGTTCCTTCACAGGAACAAAGTTACTTTTGAAGCCAAACATCTTGAACGCTTCAATGACGAACTTGTAGCCGACTCCGTGCATGGCTGTGTATGTGAAGACGATGGTAGACCGCAAGTTGGCTTCACTGAAACACACAAGGTCAAGGCAAGTTCTTATATAGTGTGTATAGTACACAGGGTTACCGTAAATCCTGTATTTGTAGCCGCGGCTTTAATTACAGTAGTGTGTAGCCGAAATGATAACGATGACGGCAAAGTTGGGGTGCTTTAAATATAGTAATTTGCCAAAAAAATGGTGAAAATTGGCTCACTGGATTGTCAGTAGTAATGTTGGCACTTGTGTAGAATCTGGACCCACCTCGATTTCGCCGTTATAACTTGAGTTTTGACTAACTTTGATACCTCAGTGCGGTAGTTCCATTATTCAACGTTGTCCCAGGCATATTTACGCTTAAGAATATTGCGTTTTAGCGCACTTTTGAGGCATAAATAGCGCCCCGGTTTGTATCAACATACGCCGATATATCGCTAATTTTATGAGCGCGATGCGGTAACGCACGACCGCAGTGGTGCAGACTAGCGCAAACAGGGTCACTATTTGCACTTCAAAAGTGTGCTAAGACACAATATTTGTGTAATATAAATATGCCTGGGATGATGTTGAATGATGGAACTAACTAAGTTAGACAAAACTCAAGTGCCGTAACTTCTACACAAGTGCCGTAACGTTTATAATAAGTGAAAAACTTACCGAAAAAACGAAGTCGGATGTATCAATAAAACATTGTATTACAACTGCCACTGTTGCACAAAATAATTACATAACACATAAAAACCTATGTCCATAAAGTGTTCAGAAACAAAGATCAAAATATGTGAAAACATTAAAATCCATCATCATCGAAATCCGGCGGTGTCATTCCATCTATCCGTGCCGCGCGCACTGGGCAAACATCTTCAAATAAGATGGCATCATCCATTTCACAACTAAAATCATCCAAAGTCACTTTCATTGTCGCTATCAAAGAACGCTGCCTGGAATGGCATGGCGGCGTCATCCCATGTATCTGTGTCTGGGCTGCGGCATCATGGACCGTGGCCATGCACAAACATCTTTGATGATGGTATCAGCTGTTCTTAGCAACTGTCGAACACTAGCAGACATCAACTGTAACAACTGTCTGCTTTGTTCAGAAGCTTGATGTTTTAAGCTGAGTTCCAAGCACAACTTTCACACCTTGGCTTTACTGAAGCCAGGCTTCACCTGATTGTCAACACAACACCATTACAAGTGCCCCTTTGCACTGGAGTAAATTGTACTTGTACAAGATACAGTGTTATAATCCCAAGTGCCTGAGACAACTGTCTGGAACTGGAAGAAATAGGCCAAACCACAAGATTACATCCGTTCTCACGCTGCTCTCCCACAGCAGCGCATCGACTGCAATTATTACATTGTAATTACTAGCTGTCAATCAAACACCTTTGAAGTCAACACAGCTGGTACAACTGCTCTAGTCTTTTCAATGCATTTATAACATCGACTTTATTCATGATTCTACATAAAATGGCATAAAAATAAAACTACTCAAAATATTTTAATAATTCTTGCTTTACCGTATAGCTTAAATTCATGGCTACATTTCGTTCACTGGATGTATGGATATTCAGCCACCCAGTTATTTTGTAGTAGCATGATGACATTTTGTTATTTTTGTTTCCATTTTGACAACACACACATAGTAATATTCCATCGATAATATAAAATGTGATGTAGTTATTATTAATGCATTACAATCAAGTCTTTTACCAATAAAATTATACCTTATTTATTCATTTATGATAATTAATAGCAAAGTTATGACTTTCTTTATGGAACCTCTTAATTTTTCCTAATTGTTTGCGCTATGGAAGTATGTCACACGCAGGGCTAAAATGGTCTTGACTCAAAGTCCAGGTGCGGCTTTAAATAAGGTTTTTGCCTGTGACAAACTGCGCGGAGGAAAGTCAGGGGTTAGGTCAAAAGTCGGGGTGCGGCTTTAATTAGGGGTGCGGCTACAAATACAGGATTTACGGTAGCCACGGGGCTTTACGCTTCATCATGTGGAATGGTGCAAGTCATTTTATCCGGCATTATTGTGGGGAAGTTACAGAAAATGGGAGCTGGGAGGTTGGCCTAGAAATTGGTGGGAGATTGGCCTATAAATTGGTGGGAGGTTGGCCTATAAATTGGTGGGAGGTTGGCTTGAAGATTGGTGGGAGGTTGGCCTGAAGTTTGGTGGGAGGTTGGCCTAAACATTGGTGGAAGGTTGGCCTGAAGATTGGTGGGAGGTTGGCGTAGAAATTGATGGGAGGTTGGCCTGAAGATTGGTAGGAGGTTGGCCTAAATATTGGTGGGAGGTTGACCTAAAGATTAGTGGGAGGTTGGCCTAAAGATTTGTGGGAGGTTGGCTTAAAGATTGGTATGGCTGGCCTAAATTTTGGTAGGAGGCTGGCCTAAATATTGGGAGACGTTATTATAAAGATTGGTGGGAGGTTGGCATAAAAATTGGTGGAAGGTTGGACTAAATATTGGGAGAGGTTGTCCTAAAAATTGGTGGGAGGTTGGCCTAAAGACTGGTGGCAGATTGGCCTCAATATTGGTAGGAGGTTGGCCTCAATACTGGTAGAAGGTTGGCCTAAATATTGGAGGGAGGTTGGCCTAAATATTGGTGGGAGGTTGGCCTAAAGACTGGTGGGAGGTTGGCCTAAAGATTGGTGGGAGACTGGCCTAAAGATTGGTGGGAGACTGGCCTAAAGATTGGTGGAAAGTTGGCCTAAAGATTTGAGGAAGGCTGGCCTAAACATTGGTAGGAGGCTGGCCTAAACATTGGTGGGAGGTTGGCCTAAATATTGGGGGATGTTGGCCAAAATGCCACTTAAAATAATAAAAAATAAAAAATAAGTTATTTAAAAGTCCATTTCCCCTGCTTCCTATGCCAGACATTCTATATTTAGTTTGCTAAAATAACATCATTTGGCTTTAGAAATAAATTTAGACACCTACATGTTAGGCATACCTGTAATAGGAGAGCTTTTTTAAATCTTGCATGTATGATGTCCAGATTTCTTCGTAGGGGTCAGTTCTGAGTGGACTCGACTCAACAAGTGACGTATCCCATGAGCTGGCAAGTGGCTTCAGGTTGAGAAGGATTTCCTCTGCGATTCCATGATCGTGCGGCGGAATTATCTGAGAAACATTCACATTTCATATACCACTGTAACAGTCTATCTTACCCCCAGATATATGCCCCCATCCTGGATGTGTTCCCTCACTCTGGATAGCTTCCCCATTCTGCATATGTTCCCCCTACTTTGCATATCATCCCACAATCTGCATAGCATCTGGATATATTCCCTCACTTTGCATATCTTCCCCAACTCTGCATATTTCCCCATTTTGCGTATCTTCCCCACACTACATATCTTCCCCCATTATGTATGTCTTCCCTGATTCTGAATATCTCCCCCCACTCTTCCCTGTTCTACATATCTTCCCCGACCCAGGATATCTTCCCCCACTCTGGATATCTACCCCACTCTGCATATCTCACTAAACTCTGAATATCTCCCCCCACTCTGGATATATATTCCCCACCATGTATATTTCCCCCCACTCTGCATATCTTCCCATCTTTCACCATGCTGAGCTACAGGAGAATTAAACAGCAAATACCTTGTGAATAGAGATGTTTTATAATATCATAATAATATTTATTTCATACAAAAGCCCATATGTATACATAAAATACAAAGATATAAGCATACATCATGGAATAGATTTAACAAGATAGCCACCCAGAGAATTAACTCTAGTTGGCAGGTGGACAAGGAAGCCTTTGGCTTATCGAGAGTTTTATCTACGTGTATTCCGTCCTTCTGAGGCATGTGTCGATTTTATTTTTAAACATATTCACGCTACTAGCACCCACACAATCTGCAGATAATCTGTTCCACTCATTTACGATCCTTTGTGAAAACGAGAACTTTCTTATATCTAATCTATGCTGCTCCTGTACTAATGTAACTTCATGTCCTCTGGTCCTTCCATCTTTCTTAACTGAAAAAAAAATATTTCTATCAATATTTTCATAACCATTCAATAATTTAAACACTTCTGTCTGATCTCCTCTCAATCTCCTAGTCTTGAGTATTGTTAAAACATTCTTTTGGGTGTATTTTGTAACTAAGATCTCTAAGTTTTGGTATCATTTTAGTCGCTCTCCTCTGTACTCTCTCTAGCATCATTGTGATATGGCCTACACGCTTGTATACAATATTCTAAATGAGGCCTAATTATTAACTATGTTTTGTACAGCAGTATTATTAGTTATTTTTCCTTATACGCTATATTTCACCTAATTAATCCAAGGATTTGATTTCCCTTTGAAGCTGCAATTCCGCACTGCTCTGAAACCTTCATATCAGCACTAATGGTTAACCCTAAGTCGTTTTCTTTTCTTTTACAGTAGTACTTAGTACAGTACCCCCCATTGTATATTCTATATCTTCATTCCCATGTCCTGTGTGGAGGCATTTACATTTCCAAAAATTTTACATTTGCCATTTTTCAGACCATTTGATCAATCTGTCAAGAACATCTTTTTTCAATACAAACTAAGTATACAACTGGCTGATCCTAGTTAACTTATGAGTGTAAACATATGAAACTATTTCAGGTGGCAAGAACATTTACACCATATTTGATACCACATATAAACGTTTTAAATGTCGTAAATCCCACCAATAAATCAAGTAAACTTTATTTCATGCTAGACTGATGATTTAAGTACAGCAGTTAGTTTCTTTGATTCAGATCAAGACAGCCTGCATGGTGGCGGGCGTTAACTTTTATTTATTTCAGTAGGCTTATCTGTCTTACCTGAGCTCCATTGGCAAAATACACCTGCAATGAGAAATGTTGTACTTCAGTTACATGACTGTGCAAATGGGACAGTTATCCTGTGTCATTTTACTAAGGGAGCAGCCACACTTTATCAGGGTTGGGGGGTGATGAATCAAGTCTTCAAAGAACAAAATTACGAGTGGGTTAGATTTCAGTGTTGAAGATTTGGGGGATGGTCAATTTGCAGTGTACATAATTTTGCCTATACAATCTTTTGCCACATACACACAGATGCAGTGGAAAGTTTCCAAAAGTTTTCGTACCAGACATTTGTCAAAGATTACATGATTCTGAAAATGGTGCAAGGAAGCCTGTGTTTTCTACAATTGTTGTGAATTACGTCTAAAAAGTGCCCAACTGAATTCGCAGCCAACAAGTGCAACATTGCAAACAATCATGTTTCATGTGGTACTTAGCTGGTAAAAATATATACCTCAGAACCCCTTACACACACGCGCATGCACAGTTACACACACGCCGCACACACACATGCAAGCTCAATTATAGTTTGATACTTCAAATCTGATACACAATGGACTAAATGGCCTTGGGTACAAACCTGATACACAATGGACTAAATGGCCTTGGGTACAAACCTGATACACAATGGACTAAATGGCCTTAGGTACAAACCTGATACACAATGAACTAAATGACCTTGGGTACAAACCTGATAAACAATGGACTAAATGACCTTGGGTACAAACCTGATACACAATGGACTAAATGACCTTGGGTACAAACCTGATACACAATGGACTAAATGGCCTTGGGTACAAACCTGATACACAATGGATTAAATGGCCTTGGGTACAAACCTGATTCACAATGGACTAAATGGCCTTGGGTACAAACCTGATACACAATGGATTAAATGGCCTTGGGTACAAACCTGATACACAATGGACTAAATGGCCTTGGGTACAAACCTGATACACAATGGACTAAATGACCTTGGGTACAAACCTGATACACAATGGACTAAATGACCTTGGGTACAAACCTGATACACAATGGACTAAATGGCCTTGGGTACAAACCTGATACACAATGGACTAAATGACCTTGGGTACAAACCTGATACACAATGGACTAAATGGCCTTGGGTACAAACCTGATACACAATGGATTAAATGGCCTTGGGTACAAACCTGATACACAATGGACTAAATGGCCTTGGGTACAAACCTGATACACAATGGATTAAATGGCCTTGGGTACAAACCTGATACACAATGGACTAAATGGCCTTGGGTACAAACCTGATACACAATGGACTAAATGACCTTGGGTACAAACCTGATACACAATGGACTAAATGACCTTGGGTACAAACCTGATACACAATGGACTAAATGACCTTGGGTACAAACCTGATACACAATGGACTAAATGGCCTTGGGTACAAACCTGATACACAATGGACTAAATGACCTTGGGTACAAACCTGATACACAATGGACTAAATGGCCTTGGGTACAAACCTGATACACAATGGATTAAATGACCTTGGGTACAAACCTGATACACAATGGACTAAATGGCCTTGGGTACAAACCTGATACACAATGGACTAAATGACCTTGGGTACAAACCTGATACACAATGGACTAAATGGCCTTGGGTACAAACCTGATACACTATGGACTAAATGACCTTGGGTACAAACCTGATACACAATGGACTAAATGACCTTGGGTACAAACCTGATACACAATGGACTAAATGGCCTTGGGTACAAACCTGATACACAATGGACTAAATGGCCTTGGGTACAAACCTGATACACAATGGACTAAATGACCTTAGGTACAAACCTGATACACAATGGACTAAATGACCTTGGGTACAAACCTGATACACAATGGACTAAATGACCTTGGGTACAAACCTGATACACAATGGACTAAATGACCTTGGGTACAAACCTGATACACAATGGACTAAATGACCTTGGGTACAAACCTTGTAGCCATTATCTTCCTTGGGGTTATGTGATGCTGTCACCATTATCCCCCAGTCACACTCTAGCTTCAGTACAGCGTACGGCTACAAAATCACACGGCTTATGAACTACACACTCAAGATGACAGGACATTCATATAAAATATATGGCACATACGGTATACCATATGGAGCCACAGGGTACGCAGTTGTAATATCTCACACCAATGTTACAGTTGTAATATCTCACACAAATGTTACAGTTATAATATCTCACACCAATGTTACAGTTGTAATATCTCATATCAATGTTACAGTTGTGATATCTCATATCAATGTTACAGTTGTGATATCTCACACCAATGTTACAGTTGTGCCACCTACTGGGTGTAACATATATTAATGCAATAAATGCACATGTTACCGTTGTTACAACCAGACATTGTGGTGGGTAAACAGTTGCACAACTAACTACACACATGTTAACACGTCATGTCAGTTCGATCACGCGGCTAATGGCTGTGGTTTTGGAAACCATCTTAAAGTGAAAAGTGCCACATCTCGTACTAGTGGGGGTGGGTGATGGCTTGAACCAATATGTAACACTAGATGTTTGTTTAGACTTTGTGAACTACTGAAACAACCCGTAGGGCAGGCACATTGTGAACTTCTGAAACAACCCAAAAGGGCAGGCACATTGTGAACTTCTGAAACAACCCAAAAGGGCAGGCGCATTGTGAACTTCTGAAACAACCCAAAAGGGCAGGCACATCGTGAACTTATGAAACAACCCATAGGGCAGGCGTACTGTAAACTTATGAAACAACCCTTAGTGCAGGTGCATTGTGAACTTATGAAACAACCCGTAGGGCAGGCGCACTGTAAACTTATGAAACAACCCTTAGGGCAGGCGCACTGTGAACTTATGAAACAACCCGTAGGGCAGACACATCTCATACAGGGACCATATCACCAACGAAGGAGTCCGCAACAGAATTAAGCAAGCAATTGGACCATTTGAAGACCTCCTGACAAGAGTCAGGAAATGGAAGCTGACATGGATTGGTCATATTATAAGAACAATCGGCCTTTCAAATATCATCCTGCAAGGCACTGTGCCAGGATGAAGAAAAAGAGGCAGACGGAGGAAGAGGTGGGAAGACAACATCCAGGACTTGACTGGCTTGACCTTTGGCACCTCCCAAAGGGCAGCAGAGAAACAAGAGAGATGGTGGGAACTGTCAGGAAATAACCAGTGGTTCCCCAACAATCACCTGGTTACATGTCAGAAGAAGGACGTATGATATGATGGAGGAGTAGAAGTGACTTACGACGAAGGGAAGTAGAAGTGACTTACAATGGAGGGAAGTAGAAGTGACTTACGACAAAGGGAAGTAGAAGTGACTTCCGACGAAGGGACGTGGAAGTGACTTACAATGAAGGGAAGTGACTTATAATGAAGGGAAGTAGAAGTGACTTACAATTAAGGGAATTAGAAGTGACTTACGACGAAGGGAAGTAGAAGTGACTTATGACGAAGGGAAGTAGAAGTGACTTACAATGGAGGGAAGTAGAAGTGACTTACAACAAAGGGAAGTAGAAGTGACTTACGACAAAGGGAAGTGGAAGTGACTTATAATGAAGGGAAGTAGAAGTGACTTACAATGAAGGGAAGTAGAAGTGACTTACGACAAAGGGAAGTATAAGTGACTTACGATGAAGGGGAGTGGAAGTGACTTACAATGAAGGGAAGTAGAAGTGACTTACGACAAAGGAAAATAGAAGTGACTTACAATGAAGGGAAGTATAAGTGACTTACAATGAAGGGAAGGAGAAGTGACTTATGACGAAGGGAAGTAGAAGTGACTTACGACAAAGGGAATTAGAAATGACTTACAATGAAGGGAAGTAGAAGTGACTTACAATGAAGGGAAGTAGAAGTGACTTACGACAAAGGGAAATAGAAGTGACTTACAATTAAGGGAAGTAGAAGTGACTTACGATGAAGGGAAGTAGAAGTGACTTACGATGAAGGGAAGTAGAAGTGACTTACGATGAAGGGAAGTGTAAGTGAATTATGACAAAGGGAAATAGAAGTGACTTACAATGAAGGGAAGTAGAAGTGACTTACAATGAAGGGAAGTATAAGTGACTTACAATGAAGGGAAGTAGAAGTGACTTACGATGAAGGGAAGTAGAAGTGACTTACGATGAAGGGAAGTAGAAGTGACTCACGATGAAGGGGAGTAGAAGTGACTTACGACAAAGGGAAATATAAGTGACTTACAATGAAGGGAAGTAGAAGTGACTTACAATGAAGGGAAGTGGAAGTGACTTACAATGAAGGGAAGTAGAAGTGACTTACGACAAAGGAAAATAGAAGTGACTTACAATGAAGGGAAGTATAAGTGACTTACAATGAAGGGAAGTAGAAGTGACTTACGACGAAGGGAAATAAAAGTGACTTACAATGAAGGGAAGTAGAAGTGACTTACGATGAAGGGAAGTGGAAGTGACTTACAATGAAGGGAAGTAGAAGTGACTTACGATGAAGGGAAGTGGAAGTGACTTACAATGAAGGGAAGTAGAAGTGACTTACGACAAAGGAAAATAGAAGTGACTTACAATGACGGGAAGTAGAAGTGACTTACGACAAAGGAAAATAGAAGTGACTTACAATGAAGGGAAGTATAGGTGACTTACGACAAAGGGAAATAGAAGTGACTTACAATGAAGGAAAGTATAAGTGACTTACGACAAAGGGAAATAGAAGTGACTTACAATGAAGGAAAGTAGAAGTGACTTACGACGAAAGGAAGTAGAAGTGACTTACAATAAAGGGAAGTATAAGTGACTTACGACGAAGGGAAGTAGAAGTGACTTACGACAAAGGAAAATATAAGTGACTTACAATGACGGGAAGTAGAAGTGACTTACGACAAAGGAAAATAGAAGTGACTTACAATGAAGGGAAGTATAAGTGACTTACGACAAAGGAAAATAGAAGTGACTTACAATGAAGGGAAGTAGAAGTGACTTACGACAAAGGGAAATAGAAGTGACTTACAATGAAGGGAAGTAGAAGTGACTTACGATGAAGGGAAGTAGAAGTGACTTACAAGGAAGAGAAGTAGAAGTGATTTACGATGAAGGGAAGTGACTTACGACAAAGGAAAATATAAGTGACTTACAATGACGGGAAGTAGAAGTGACTTACGACAAAGGAAAATAGAAGTGACTTACAGTGAAGGGAATTATAAGTGACTTACGACAAAGGGAAATATAAGTGACTTACAATGAAGGGAAGTAGAAATGACTTACGATGAAGGGAAGTAGAAGTGACTTACAACAAAGGGAAATATAAGTGACTTACAATGAAGGGAAGTAGAAGTGACTTATGATGAAGGGGAGTATAAGTGACTTTCGACAAAGGGAAATAGAAGTAACTTACAATGAAGGGAAGTAGAAGTGACTTGCGACAAAGGGAAATAGAAGTGACTTACAATGAAGGAAAGTAGAAGTGATTTATGACGAAGGGAAGTAGAAGTGACTTACGACAAAGGGAAATAGAAGTGACTTACAATGAAGGGAAGTAGAAGTGACTTACAATGAAGGGAAGTAGAAGTGACTTATGACGAAGGGAAGTAGAAGTGTCTTACGACAAAGGGAAGTATAAGTGACTTACGACAAAGGGAAGTAGAAGTGACTTACAGTGAAGGGAAGTAGAAGTGACTTACAATGAAGGGAAGTAGAAGAGACTTACGACGAAGGGAAGTAAAAGTGACTTACGACAAGTATAAGTGATTTACGACGAAGGGAAGTAGAAGTGACTTACAACAAAGGGAAATAGAACTGACTTACAATGGATGGAAGTAGAACTGACTTATGATGAAGGGAAGTAGAAGTGACTTACGACAAAGGGAAACAGAAGTGACTTACAACGAAGGGAAGTAGAAGTGACTTACAACGGAGGGAAGTAGAAGTGACTTATGATGAAGGGAAGTAGAAGTGACGTACGATGAAGGGAAGTAGAATGACTTACGACGAAGGGAAGTAGAAGTGACATACGGCGGGGGGAAGTAGAAGTGACTGATGACGAAGGGAAGTAGAAGTGACTTACGACGAAGGGAAGTAGAAGTGACTTACGACAAAGGGAGTGCAGCAGATCTGTGAGTAGAGATAGACAGGAATGCCTTCATTCAGTAGAACTGTGGCCGCCAGCCACGCAAACCTGCAGCACAATGAACCATCAACATTACAATGTCATTGATTCCAAGCAATACCACCCAGCTGAAATTACCTCCCCGCTGATTTTGCCCATGTCAATCATCTACAGATGTTTTAAAAAGGGGCTGATGATAATTTTATACAAATAAATGGCTCCAATGACACTGACCAATCTGTGTAAATTACATAGTTACAGAAATGGCATGCAGATGCGGTATGTGGCAAACCAATGAATTTTGCACCCAGCAGAAATTAATCCTCGTTCTATGATTTATATGTACATAGGCGGATGCATTTTTTTACGCAGGTGCGGATACAGAAAATTGAATTGCTCCATGTAGCGATTTGAATTGTATCTGCACAGGAATCGGATAGGAAATTCCCAGAAGTGACATCACTACAAAGATATGAATGAACGTTTATTCAGAACATTGATAACAATATATATACAAGACAAGACAACCAAACAAGTTTAACTATAATACAAGTGAGAATATACAATGTTTGAAAGGGGTAAATACGAAGTCATTGACTTTTGTGTAAATTTACCCCTGACATATATTTATATCTAATTATATACCTGTATGTATACACACATATACACACATATATACACATTCACATACATACGTACATGTATTTTGAGACATCAATATTATATTAATCGAATTTGCTATTCATCTAACCATCTAGCTACAATAATTGAAAACATTGTTTATGGTATTCCCCATTCTGTATGCTGTTTTCATACATATGGACTCCTAGCTTTAAAGACTAAACGAAATGAACATTTTGTATTTCCGATCTTAATGAAACCTAATCTAAAAATAGCGACCCGATATTCAACAAATTTTTTAACCCTTGCATCACCCTTTATAAGGCCCCTTTTGGTCACGCTTTTCTATACATTTTCTGCACAGTTTGTTGCGACACCTAGCGGTCGTTGTGACATCACCGCACACAGTACCACTAGAATTTAACATGGCGCGCATCTAGGCGAGTTGGCATTTCAGGCCGTACCTAAAAGTGCAATTGCAGAATTAAATTTTGTTTATATCACTATCAAAATAATTATCTTACCGACAAATGTGTTGCTGGGTGCACACAAGAATTTTCTTTACTTTTTGAGTTCTTGCAGTTTGAACATCGTGAATGCTTAATCCTGCAAAGGCTGCAATGTATACGCAGCTGCGAATATAATGCAAGGTTGAGCATTTGCAAAAGTATTAAATTCCACGATTGCAATTTCATGTACAGTCTAAAACGACAGGCTGCACAGCTGCTCAGAGCGCTAAAGGATAGGGAGCACTCAGCAGCCCTGCTTGTGGTGACGTCAGCAACATCTGACGGGCTGTGACACGCAAATGACCACATCTGAGTGGGCTTAGTGACATGAGTTTACAATGAGCAGGCTTCATATTTGTCACATTACTTGACAAGAGTATTAAATTTATGTATACAAAGTTTCAAAGACATTTAAAATTTCATTTAACTTAATGTTGTTTGATATTACTGTGAAGCCATCGTTAGAAGACACCTATCCAAACTATTTACAACGGACACTTTTGAAAGTCTCAAACTAATAGTTTGCACTGTCCACTGTTGCTACCTGTCCATGGCAGTAATCTGGCCACAATAGACATGTTGTATAGCCCTGATCATCGATGATGTCCACTATGGACAGGTTTTATTGTAATTATTACAAGTTTACGTTAAATGTATACTTATACATAAACAAGCAATAAATGTAGTCTCATTGTTGCTACCTCATATTTCAGGAGTGTGCAAACATTTGCATTTCACACAAAAAGCGAATTCAGATCTCAATTATGAGACTTGCAAAATGTTTTGTTATGCAGCAGGGTGTACAGTTGAACACCACTTTACGGTCACCTCAGTAACACAGCCACCTCGCAATTAAGGTCACTCTAGAAGGGGCGCAAATTATTTCTGTAACAGAAAATTAGAGAATGTTAGTCCTGCTAATACAGTCACCTGGCCATTCAGGTCACTTTCCCCAGTCCCGAGGATGACATTAATAATGAGGTTCCACTATATTTTGCTAATGGAGTTTCAATTTAGTTTTTAATTTTCAGTTATGAATACCCCTGTATTTATGGAACTGCAAAGAAGAATTGCTGCAGTGGAAATGAAATGCTACTGAAGAATCCTCGGTATTTCCTACACGGACCACCTCACCAACGATGAAATCAGAAAAATCATCACTCAACATGTGGAACGTTACAAAGACCTGCTGACCACAGTAAAAAAGAGGAAACTGAGATGGTATAGTCATGTAACACAATCAAACAGGCTCACAAAAACAATACTACAAGGAACAGTGCTGGGGAAAAGAAGACAGGGAAGACAGAGGAAGAGATGGTCAGACAATATTGCAGAATGGACTGGGAAGACCTTTGCAGAAACTCAGACATTAGCACACAACCGCAAAGACTGGCATCGACTGGTGAAACACTCAGCAATGCAGCGCCCCTATGACCCAGGCGGGTTACAGGAGCAGTAAGTAAAGTAAGTAAGTATTTATGGGGTCAAAATAAACTTCTTGTTTTTAGTTTGAATTTACAACTAGTTTCTACCCACCGTTGACTGTTATGCCTCGCATCATAGCCAATCACAACTCCTCGCTTCTGTACGTTCAATGTAGTCCGGAGCATATATTTGACAAATCCCTGGCAAAAAAGTGCACCGTAAACACTCCATATATACCAAAATACAACCAGTGATGGGATGACATCACACATGTAATTAATTACAATTATTATTTAAATATACGAGTACAACTGTGCATAAGATAATTTAATACTTAGACAATGAGTGTAATCGATTATGATTACGTTAGAATGTACCAGTAATCATAATTACAATAATTATTACATTATTCGGATTAGGTATTGCTTTAAACTGTTTACAGCTTCCAGGTTATTACCACATAAGATAACATGTACTAACCAAATTTGTTCACATGTCTATATGATTACAGAACTTGTACAAATACTCCATCTCTGCTCACAACCAAATGAGCGTATTGGTGACACTGATAATGTTAACTACATTTCAAATTATACTTTGTGGAGAAAATTATGTTTGGCCTTAGCTTAGGCATTACCTGGGTGGTCTGTATGATGGTAAGATCATTCATCATTGAGTAGCCTGCACCCATGCGCGCTCGCAACCCTGAAACATTGACGTCTAACTTAGACTCTAAGTTCAATCTCTTAGTCTTACTGTGTAGATGTTTGGTAATGTGACCATCATAGTCATACATCCAGTGTCTTAAGGCTAAGCTAATAATACATTTGAGATGTACTGTATCAAAATGTGATAATCTCCCATAAGTACATTCACTGCCACTTATTTCTTGCATTTTATGCATAACTGAAGTCTAGTCGATAAATAATTGTGTTTACACGAATCACATTTCAAGACTTTGTTGCCGCATGGTATGCAGCCTGAATATAAGTCTACGCATAAAACTTTAAAAAGGTACATAGTTCTATCTCTGATGTGCCCGAAGAGCACATGCATGTCTTTTCCAGATCGATCCCTGTATAGAAGTGTCACTGATGCAAAATATGGAAATATCCAATGGGTATGCTTGTTTGCCATTTTGGCATCAGCAGGATCATTAATCATCATTTAAAGACAATTGATTTTCTTAATTATAACGTCCAGCTCACATTGACACTTCTGTCAATTCTTCTGTCAGAAGTGTCAGCTCATGTTGACACTTCTGTCAATTCTTCTGTCAGAAGTGTCAGCTCATGTTGACACTTCTGTCAATTCTTCTGTCAGAAGTGTCAGCTCACATTGACACTTCTGTCAGTTCTTCTGTCAGAAGTGTCAGCTCACGTTGACACTTCTGTCAATTCTTCTGTCAGAAGTGTCAGCTCATGTTGACACTTCTGACAATTATTCTGTCAGAAGTGTCAGCTCACGCTGACACTTCTGTCAATTACAAAAACATGGGATGTTTAGATGCAAAGTAAGAGCTATATTACTGTACTTGAAAATCACAAAAATAATTATTTATCGACCAAAATTTCACCATATTTCATCAAAATAATCACCACCAAGCTGCATGTGATAGGTACATCATATCAAATAAAAAATAGTAAATGTTAGATAAAATTAATTAAACTGCTTATAAATAGTTTCAAGGTTTATTCCTTGTTGTAACATATGATCGCAAAAAGGCCTCGTTAATTAACTGACCTGCTGTGCCAAATTCCATTCTTTTGCCAAACCGCCTTCTGAGTTCAGTATAGTCATTATCCTGGTTCAGTCTCAGTATCTCAGACCTTGTGGTCTCATTCTGCAACAAATTACACAACACACACATCTTGTGGTATACATCACTCAGATATCACATTAACCATTTCAGTGCCAGCCAAACTTGCACTTATAATAATGTAATTCTAAGTACGAACAGTGAAATTGGGACATATATATATATATGATATTTATTTCACATCTCTGATGTTTTATAACATATGGTAGTGAACATTATCACTACCAAGACATAGCTCAAAATCTCAAATCAGTAACTTTAACATGTCAGAGTCGTTTTTAAAAAGAAATCAACAGTCTGAGGCTGAGTCATGTGCCATTTATGATGTGATCTGTACAGCTGGAATGTTATCATTGTGGCACTATTATTATTATTATTCATGTTATCTGTAGTGCCAAGTCTGGCTATTTTTGAGACTTGCACATCGTTCTAAAATTGTATTTTTCTGCGTTTAGTGTTTAGTGTTATTGTCTATTTAGTTCCAAAAACGTAACAGTCAGATGACACAACGTAACTTACTTTCACTAGTATATGCGCTTTGACTGTCATCCGATGCGTTTTGCATGGTAAACATAACAAATTTTGTTTTTTGGTTATGACTTCTAGTTCATTTTTGCCTTTAAACTCATGCAAATCTAAGCATATTCATCTATAAAACCAGCAGCCGAACACCTCCCTTTTGTAATGGTTAAACATATTGGTCTATTTGTAATGGCGTCATGGATACCAGCAAATGCCAGTGCACATTGCAAAAACGAAATTGGCGCAATCTGCTGTGTGGCACTTCTTGGCAAAACTGGTGATCAGTGGAATTGGCCCAGTTGCACTGAAATGGTTAACGTCGACAAACATCCTGGTAGGGATTACACAGCACAGAAAGGTCGACTTGGTGATAATTTTCTGAAAACGCTGGCTTGTTGGATGAGACCTCATACAACCATCAAATTCGAACCATAACATATAGACTAGTGAGTTAAGAGAACGTTACAGAGTGCTGGGAACAACTAGGTGAGAATTTAGTTTGATCTATTATCTATTAGTATTAAAGCTACGATGTCCATTCCTTGTTTATTATATATTTTATACACGGTTCTTAATACCAGAATCAATTAAGTTCCTGACCATTTTGCCAGTTATAACTTTTTCATCCCCCATATAATTGGTTACCCTCTTCTCTTGTAGGATGGGGCATCATATTAAACGGTTTATATTCTGCCCTTTTGACGATACTTTGTCAATTATATAATTACCCCAATCTACCAGCAGACTAAACATTTCCTAGAAAGCGAGGTCATGCTTAACAAATGTTATGTTTTTTGGAAGATATCACTAAGTGGGTAGATGATGGATCACCAGTAGATATCATCTACTTAGATTTTCAAAAAGCTTTCGACAAAGTGCCACATCAGAGATTACTGCTTAAACTAAAAGCCCATGGCATAGGAAATGGTATAATTAACCGGATAGAAAAATGGCTGATTGACAGAAGACAACGGGTAGTTGTTGATGGGAAGGCAGTTTTGAGTGGGGTTCCACAGGGATCAGTACTGGGACCTATATTATTCTTAATATATATAAACAATTTGGATGATGATATAGCTAGCAAGGTGTTGAAATTTGCAGATGATACAAAAGTGTTTAGAAGGATTAAAAGTGATGGAGATAGACAGCATTTACAAGATGATCTTGACAGGTTGATCAAATGGTCTGAAAAGTGGCAAATGTTGTACAATTTTGGGAAATGCAAATGCCTTCACACAGGACATGGGAATGAATATGTAGAATATACAATGGGGGGAACTGTACAAAATACTACTGTAAAAGAAAAAGACTTAGGGCTGACAATTAGTGCTGACATGAAGGTTTCAGAGCAGTGTGGAATTGCAGCTTCAAAAGGAAATCAAATCCTTGGATTGATTAGGGGAAATATAGCATATAAAGAAAAAGAACTAATAAACTGAAACAGCTGAACGAAAATGTCTTTTGCACTCAATTTTACTGTTATAGTATGTGCCCACATTAACTCAGAATGCTGGTGTAGCTGATGTTGAATTTCTGGTTTATGACGGTGGCAGGAGTAAAAATGTGCAGGCTGATGGCACTACGTCACTAGTCGGCATTTGTGTCGAATTCAGACCATGTTGAAGCCCAAATAAAAACCGTGCATTCTATTCACTTGTCAGCACTTGTATCGAATCCGAACACTTTTGAAGTCCAAATAGCAACCCAGTTTGCGCTAGTCTGCGCCGCTGTATGCGGCCGTGCGTTACCGCACAGCTCGAGTAAAATGAGCGATATAGCAGCGTATCATATGTTGATACAAACCGGGGCGCTATTTATGCCTCAAAGACGCAATATTCTTAAACATAAGTATGCCTAGGATAATGCTGAATAGTGGAAGTATCTCACCGAGGTATCAAAGTTAGGCAAAACTCAAGTTATAATGGCGAAATCGAGGTGGGTCCGGATTCGACACAAATGCCCACAAGTCTATTCAACTAATGTTTTATGCTGTTTTTTTTATAAATAAAATAACGAATGTGATTCGTTAAATATCTTTGTGCTAAATATATAATACATATTCCGACAAAGTTGTGCAAACTTTTGGGAAACTTGATTTGAGTGAAGTACTTACGAATATAAACCACTGAAGTCTACATCTCATAAAAGACACCTATTGCCCAAAACCGTGTATACTAACAGGTTATCAATAACTTGGGCTAGACAACGATGTTTACAAAAAAATTGGATATACTAAACAATTTATACTTTTTTTTATAAAAAAAGGACACAAATTAAGAAACGTTCTTGTGATTAATAGAAACATATGTTTGTGGCATTCAAGAAATGACGGTTTAATTAATTGCATAGCATGCTAGCAACAAATAAAATATAATCTTTGGAACATAAACCACCAATTTAATACAATATTATTATTATATTATAATCACTTAAGGTGATGATGAGTCTTCAGACGATACTACTGGATGGTTCCCAGAGAAGTTGAGATGGTGTTCGACTGATCAGGTCTACCAGGGAGTAACGTGTAAAGTGCTTTGAGCAGTCCTTAGGACTGGGTGCTGCGCTATATATATATAAGAACTTACCTTTTACTGTTTTACTGACTCTGTCAGCATGGTAACAAGGCCTAGGGTTACGGCAAGAAAAACATCACCACAACCAAGTACCAGTGGTCAAGTGGAAACCACACCTCGACTGAGTACCAGGGTGTGTTTCAAAATGCCCATTATGGTGTCAGACGGAATTGACAAATTCATGGTCTTATACGACTATTCTCACTCTTGATAAAGAATGATTGTTGGCTGGGATAGATAGGACTAGAGGACCTCTCGTTATAACACCAGTAACCAGATATCAGAATTAACCCCTTTTGTCCTGACAGCCAATAGTTTTGGTGATGGATTCTGATGAAAATCAAGATTCCCACTTTGTTGCATTTGATTTATGACTTTATCAAAGTTACAATATAGAATGCTAAAAACAGACTGCCATCAAGAACCAGAGAAGGTAACAAATTTCTGGCATGATAAGTAATATTTTTCAGATTAACCCCTTTCCCTCTGGGGTGTGATTTGTTTTGGTGTCAGATGGAAATGGTTTTGGTGTCGGATGGAATCATCAGATATTGAAATACGAAACAGCATTTTCACACCAATAATCCATGTTTCCTTGAAAAATGTTGTAGAAAAGCATCCTCTGGTATTTATCTTTCCTTTTTTGAATGATAAACTGTTAAATCCATCATTTAATAAAATGTCCAACCGACACCGAAATCCATGTTAGCCGAAGAAATCACAATTAAAAATCATAGATACCCAGTAACACATCAACATTTTATTTTGATGTCATATCATAATAACTGTGTTATGAATGTGACTCTGGAAGATGTTAAATCATTGAAAATTGAACAATGAAATGTCATCTAAACAATGCAAAGGCTATATCACGGTACATACATGTGGTCTATTTTCAACAAACTCTGGTTTGGCTTTGCTCAAAAACTATGGAAACAATGCTTAACAATGAAGTTTCTCATTGCTTCACCATGTTCACTCTTGCAAGAAATATTTGTGGAATTCTTGGTAATTTGTACAAAATCTGTATATATGGGGTTCTTCAACCATTTGATGAAACAAGGTCTTCTTAATGTCAGAAAAGTCATTCTTGTTGCGGAAATAATTGACTCCAGGTGCATCCTGCTCTAGGAAAGTCATGTGAACATCATCAGAGTCTTGTGCAACATGGGAGACAATTCCTATGGACCAGTAGTTATATTCTCTACTGTAGGCAGCATACCACTGCCCTACCTTGATGGAAAATATAGGCCTACCCGGGAGGTACTCTGACTGGTACTCTCGCCAGTGGACATGGTGGAATCAATGTTTTCTTCAGGTTCACTGGAATTGTCAGTTTCATACTTAGTTTCATGGAATTTGACATTTGACCTTTTGTAAAACTGAATCCAGCAAAATTGTTATATTTGATCCCTGTTGGTTTTTGTATTGGATGGAAAGTTTTAGTGTCGGATGGACAGGGTTTTGGTGTCGGATGTAAAAGTTTTTTGTCTTGTGATATTCGGTAGCGAAGGAGTCAAATCCATTTTTTTCACAATGTGGACAAACTTTACCATAAACATTGATAGCTTAATGTGTTTTTCCATACCAAAAATTTGTATCTGTATTTTGAGAAAACTTCTTGGATGAAAAATGATAATTTATAAGCGACTCGCATAAATTATGTTAATTATCCCAAAGAATGAGGGGGTATGATTGGCCAATTCAGATTGGAAATTATTTGCCAACAGTTTTTGTCATAACTTGGGGCAATTATAATATCAAAGATCTCAGCAGAATTTTTGTGTGGATTTATTAGCAATGTCCATCCGACACCAAAACTCACATAAATTTTCTCAAGTTTCGATTAGAAAAAATGGGCCAAGTGGCCCTGAAGTCCTTTGGACTAATATGTCTATATGTGACCCCGGCTGACCAAATGAGTGATAAGTTGGAAAAATTGTAACATTGTTTTCTTACATCCTTGTAAAGGTTTGGTAGGGTGCTTTACACGGTTTCAAAAAATATGACTGCTACAAAAATTGGCAAAGTTATGGAGCATTGAACATGGTAGGGATCAAAAAGTGAAAATGTTGAAGTTTTATATTATATATGCAAATGGATTGCATGGAAATATTACATGCACAACATTCAAATGTGGCACAGTATGTAATATGTATGTTATGTTGCAATGATACACTGGAAGTACAAATGTGCTGCTACAAAGACTTATCAAGTTATGCCAGATGATGTCTTCATGTGTAAAACTAAGACAGATTATCTGAGAGCAAAAGGTAGACTCACTGTTTGACCCAGTTTAAAACCTACAGGCAACTGTCCAGTTTAACAGGGGTCTAGTGGCTTAATGTTGTCTGTTGACACAAGCTACTGCCAGTGACCAATTACACATTAGTCACAGCTTCCATCAAACAATAGCAGGCAGAGAATCTTAGCTCTACAGCTGGGTGTAATACACAACCAGAGCCACCACTGATTCATGGTCAAGTAGATTAGCTCAATGCACCAACTAAGACAATACACAACACTGTGAGTGAGTGTCCACTGTCCAGATTGAGGCCTAAGCAGTGTCATCATTGCTGAATAGATCAATTAATCCTGCCAAGTGGGTGACATTCTGCACAAGTGTTCATTAATCCTTAGTGATTATTCAGAACACCAGACTGACCACATACCTCAACAAAGCGAATGTAATAGGTGAAGAACAGGCAGTGTTCAAATAGGGGTATTGGTTGAATTGTATTTGTCTCGACGCAAAAGGCTTTATTGTGCCTTCATCGATTATAAGAAAGAATTTGATTTAGTAGACCGGTCCTCCCTGTGGTCTAAGATAATTTCATGCGGTATTATTGGTATTGTGTTGAAAGTTGTATACAACATGTACAAAAATGCTAAATCATATATAAATCAGGGCCAGGCTGTGTCAGCCTTCTTCTCATGTGTAGAGGTATGGCAAGGAGAAAACTTGTGTCCTTTGTTATTTGCTATTTACCTGAATGATTATGACTGTTAGTCACAATTATAACGGACTTGACATGGCAGCTGGTTAAATTTACAACAACCTTAGTGATGATGATGTAGAACATGTATGTTCTACTATATGCTGATGACACTAGAATGATTCAATCAAATACAGATTTCTTGCTTGTGTATAGCGGAACTATGTCAACTCTTCTAATGATTGACATTTGGTTGTTTCAGGTGTCAACTATATTGTGAATCTGTAATTATTAGTCTATATTGATACAATTGATTTACACAGTACCATGTCTACACAAGGCATGGCAAGCGTAAACAGAACAGTAGAATGCATTTGATATCAATAAAGTGTAGGATAGTTCACTCTATAGTTGTCCAGAATATTAATTTTCTATGTTTGTCACCTACAGGTGACAGAATATTAATTTTATATGTTTGTCACCTACAGGTTTCTACAGACAATACATCTTTGACCAATAGACACCACAGTCACACCATTTTAAAATAATTAAATGAACATCAAAATAAACACAACTTGCAATTATAGAAAATCAATAGTTTTGAAGATACAGTTTAAAAGTGTAAGGCAACTGTTCAGTCTAGCAGGGGTCAAGTGTGTCTACTCTGCCTGGGTGCTGTGACCAATTAAAGATTAGTCAAGGTCTCAATGGACTGGGCTGTAGAGATTAGTCACAGCTGTTGATTTTGTGGCAGAATACACAACATCTAATGATGGGGGTGGTCTCAAGGGCCCTTCTCCAAACCACATCACTAGATAATGTAAACCTTTTGCACTTTGGGAGCCCCTTAGTTGCCCTTAGAATGATTCAATCAAATACAGATTTCTTGTATATAGTGGCAGCACCCTAAGATACATCTATGCAAAATTAGAAAAAAAGTTGCTGAACAGTTTTTGAAAAAATAGGCTAAATGTTACACTTTTACCAGTTTTGGGGTCCTTGGAGGCCCTAGGGAGCCCTTCAAATTATTCAATCAAATAAAGATTTCTCGTGCATAGTGGCAGTGCCCCAAGATGTCTATGCAAAATTAGAGAAAAAGTTGCTGAACGGTTTCTGAGATACGGCAGCTAACGGCCGACAGCGGACAGAGGACGCAGAGTGATGGCAATAGTCCCTTGGACCTTCGGCCAAAGGACTAAAAATGTGTAAATGAACATTAAAAAAAAAAGTGTAAAAAACAAAACAAAAAACATTCCTACATATAAAGATCGCATAGAGTAGGTTATGCAAGTGACTTTCCATTTAGACGTAGTCCGCTTCAATTAAAAATACCTGATGATAGCCAACATTGATGTATTGTTTGCAGTCATACAAGAAGATAGTGCCTGATGATAGTCAGGTAACATACTTTGGTGCATTGTTCGCGCAGTCACACGAGAAGAAAATACGTGATGATAGCCAGGTAACACTTATATCTTTAATACTTTAGTCTTTAATAGATCAAAAGGTAGTGCAGTTTTAAGACGGCAAAAAGGCGTAATTTTTGTGTATCTCTTACAATGGCAAAATGAACTCATTTTTGTGTTTTCAGTGGATAAACATTTGCTTTAAAATGTCATAACTTTTTATTTATATAGATATTTAAGTACTGTTTTCAGGGTTTTCAAAGATATTGACTAGAGTAATAAATATACAATATTTTATATTTTTAATACTTAGTATAACCAAATTAATGCAATTAATTAGTTAATTTGAGTTATGTAACATGCAAACTCAACAGACCAAAACGTTCCAATTAAAGGCCATAATGTCCATGATTATGAAGATATTTATACATATTATGCAATGTGTATAACCACATTAATAATGGTACTAAATATGCATTAACAAATCATTTAATAATAATTTAATTAATTAGTCAATGTTGGGTAATTAGCGCGCAATCTCGGCCAACATATTTCAGTAAAAGGCCGTAATGTCCATGATTATGAATATATTTGTATAATTTATGCAAGCAGTAAACCACATTAATTATGGTAATAAATATACATTAACCATTCATTTCACATTAACAGTAACCTAATTAATAAGTTAATATTGGCTAATATTACCACGCTAACTCGACTGACTGCTACATGTTTATAAAAGGCTGCAATGTCCATCATTATGAAGACAGGTATATAATTTATGCAATGTTTACAACCACATTAAACATAGTAATAAATTAAATGATTATACATTAACAGTCATACAACATTAACAATAACTTTATTAATAAGTAAATATTGGCTAAATAGCACACAAACTCAACAGATTAATACATGACAATGAAATACAATTATTAATATTCCTAGTTCACTGTGTCTGTGTGACTGTGTCATGACAGGTTGGATGAATGCTGCAGGCTCTGTACACACCAGTAATCAATTGTCACTGCTTCATAATGATAATGTAATGTTCCGCATTTTAACATGAACTTGATGAAGTAATGTTTATAAATTGTTCACAGTATTCCGTTGCTGAATCCAAATGCAAGATTGCATTCTGTGTTACTCCCCATGGCCCATAGGAGTCAAGCCATGAAGAAGTCTGCTCTGCTCATAATAGTCTTTTTGTAATATTGGAAGTTGATTGTCTCATAATTTAATGCCACTAGGCTGCAAGATCTGTGCAGCAAGGTTCATATTTCAGTATCCTGTAAAATAATGTTGTGTTCTTCAACATGATGTCTATAAGTAATGTTCGTATCATGTTGACTGGAAACTGTTCAATGTAGATATCAGATATATAATCAGCCAGATTAAATGTGTACTTATGCAGACAGATGATGGGTGTCATATTCAGATGACTCTGTGGCTTGGTACCTTGACAGTTAACTGTCAGACACAGATCAGCGTAAGACCAGTGTCACTGCATGTAACTGCAAACAATATCTGAAATAAAAAGGCCATATTTTGATTCTACATGCAAATCTTGTGAAATAATTTTCATATCCCTGCCTCTGTTACTCAAGAGAGCAATGTGAAATTCTATAATATTTTATGTCACACATAAATTCATAATAATTATGATACTTGAGAACTGTGGTGTTTAATGTATTGCATGTTGTCACACAATGAAACGAATGATGCTACAACTAATTAAGGCATTTATGGTTCATATTACAACATGCCTTAGCAATTCTGTGCAGTGACTGTTTGTTATGAAATACTTTTTTAAACAAATATAATAAAATAATTTATGTATTTTCCCTTAAAAACAACTTTTCTAACAAATTGTTGATTTAATAGGTAACTAAAAACAATTAATTTAAATTATTGCATAATAAAATTTATATCATTTCTAAGTCTAAATACATGCCATGACCAGCCCTGGCCTAAGACTACCATGCTTGACCCATAGATGTAGTATGGGGCTGGCATGGGCCATATTTCTACAACTAACAAATCTAAATCTAAGACAAAGTATTGCAAAATTGACATGGATGTTATTTAAATATGGTATAAATAGTATTGGTTTTGTAGATTTGAATGCAAAGAAATGGATTAAGTCACGATCTGTATCTGACATCGCCTCCAGTGATGCGCGCAATCGGTTTCGCCGACACAGAACTTTCAAATGACTATTTTTGAACGGTGCAAAACCATATTTTACGACGGCGCACAACACCAATTTTTTCAACACAGACTAAATAAAACTAATAGATAAAGCTAAGCACAAGATATTTTAGGTTAGACTCGGTTAGAAAATATTATCTGCATATTAATACAGACGTGGTCATAAAATAGATGTAATTATCTTAATTCTGGTCAAATTTATAAATTTAAACGATGTAGACGAAGATTAACTTACTCTCGACAGCAGCCCAGCAGTAAATGACGTCAATGACTGGAAATAGAGCACAAAAACACGAGTTGAAACAAAACGATACCCGGCAAACAAGACGGACTGCGGTGATTGCGAATCGACGCACGTGAAACGTCCCAATTTGCGGAATTCATTGAAGTGCCTACTTTAGTCAATGCAGCAGTTACACTGTATCAGTGTCTCTTGCTATGTAAAGGCTCATAAAACTCTAGGATAAAACATCACCGGGGCCATGCTGAAGTTGACAAGGGGGAATAACCATAAAACCTGAGAAACTAGTGGAATCTACAACCTAGTTGAAATTTGGTTTAAATGTTCAATAGTAATATAAAAGTAATAGGTCAATTACTATCACATTGCCTCCTATTACTATTACATTGAGTTTTTTGCTCAACCTATTACTATTATTTCAATATTTGTAATCGTTACTATTACTATTACATATTACTATTACCCCAGGTCTGGTAAGGACTAAGTCGAGAATGTTTTTAGTTGCATCTTGGACCGATGTGGGTTCTTTGACCAATTTGTCCAGGAAGAATTAATTACAGACATCTAGCAGAAGCTTACATTTTGATGATTCTGCAGCATATGGTTTATCGATGCAGTCATCCCAGTCTATATCAGGTCAATTGAAATCTCCTGCGAGATTCTTTAACTTGGTGTGTATGTCTCTTAGAGAGGTGGCTAGCTGTTCTAAACTTCTATGTTAACTAAACTTGAGCCGAGTTTGGTGGTCTGTAAAAAGATCCTATGATTAGTGGTTTGTGTCCTTCGATATGAATTTCTACCCAGGTCAATTCAGCATCGGTGGTAACAATGTTGCATGCTGATGCAATGAGGTTGTCTTTTATCATGATGAAAACTCAACCTTTTTCTGGAATTGTCTCTATCTTTCCTGTATCATTGTATGTTGAAAAACCTGGTGTAGTTATTTCTGATGTGAGAATCGAGCTGTTTAAATGTGACAGTATCAATGACAATGACCGCTGTTTACATGAGGCGTCAGTGATAATCCGATGCATTAATGAATTTAATCAGATAACGATGACATGCATTGCATGGTGCAACAACAAACCTTATCCCAGTCCAGCCATTCTTGGACCTTCTCTTTGACATCGATGTCACCACCTCCCATCTTTGAACAGAAGACTGGCTTCGGGTGATTCAGGTTTTTAGTTCCCTCGATCAACCTTCGATGTGTGCAGGTAAACTAACGTAAGATTGCTCTATTACGCACAAGCAAACGACACCGAACCCTTTCTGGTACAGACTGTTATGGTATTTTTAAAACTATAGCCTCCGTAAACATGGCATTCGCGTGTCAGATCAGTGAACTACGCGGCCTCTGCATCCGGGGAAAGAATCCGTTACAAGAAATCATAACTTTAGCAAACTAATCATATATATTACATTTTCATGCTATTTTGCAAATGACACTACCATACTATGTGTCGATCAAAATACATGTGCAATGTATAAAAAAAAATTGGTAAACATGTGTCGGGGATATTTACAATGGCGGAGTGATACAAAATTCATACCACGTGCCGACCACTTTGTGGTAGCAAAGTATATAATGCGTTGGTGGTATTATGTTTACTTTTGTGCATACTGGTAGCCTAGATTATCCAGGAACCGTGAGGTGGCAGCATTTCCATTGGCCCCCCATTACGTCCTGGATTATTAAGTTCCTGCCAATCACGCCCAATGTTACCGGTAGGTATTATGTTTTTATCATAATGTATGCATGTCACCACTACCAAAAGGCAAAACAGTTGTAACTTAATGTAATCTGTGAATACACGGATTCACGGTTCCGACGCCATCTTGACCTAGATCAGAGTTGCGAGTAAATAAACGCACGTGGGTACGATAACAAAGCAAAACAAAGGCTACAAGACTGGTGTCGCTCATGCAAGTGATTAAAGCAAATTATTTTATGATATAAATCAGACTTACTATATACCAAGGTGTATATAACTGAACGGTGTATTATTACAACTTATTCTTAATTGAATATTCGATCTTATCTAATAATGTTTAACAAAATCACACTCAATTGTATCAACTTAATACTATAAACAGCAAACTGTATAAACGTGTAGGTATTTACGAATGTATATGTCTCAAAACGTGCTTGTAACTTACATAAGAAAAATAACATTAACATAGAAATGGCTATCTATATCGACGCACGTGTCTTTATTTACTCGGTCTTGTTTTCGAAAACTTATTTAAGATGGCGGATGCCCATATATGATAGAACCGTGAATCCGTGTATACACGGATTCACGGTTCCGACGCCATCTTGACCTAGATCAGAGTTGCGAGTAAATAAATGCACTTGGGTACGAGAACAAATCAAAACAAAGGCTACAAGACTGGTGTCGCTCATTCAAGTGATTAAAGCAAATTATTTTATGATATAAATAAGATACCAAGGTATATGTAAATGAACGGTGTATTATTATAACTTATTTTTAAGTGAATATTCGATCTTATCTGTTCATTTAAGGCTATTTCAAGCAGTTTAATTTAATAGTACTTTTTTACAACCTCTCCATTTGATTTGACCATGGCACGGGTCACAGTTAGGGTAAGATCTTCTAGCTAGTTGGGCCCTATATGAAAATATGTGACCCCCCTTCATTACCCAGCATAAGTGGGGGGTGCAATTCCAAATTATCATTTCATCCTCCCATCGGTCCCATGAACCCAAGCCTGCAATAAGCGAATTGCAGGATCCCTCTAAACTCTTCAAGTTGTCAGTTTTGGTTACTATTTGTGCTTAATATGCACTAGGCAGTTTTTAAATCAGTGAAATAATGACGATATGGCATAAACTGTACGTGCCACAGATTTTTAGGGAATTAGGCCTATATGTGAATCTTGGCAGGGCCTCAGAGACCCGTCCACCCATCCACTGTGGATGGGTATATTCATAAATTGAGTTTTTTGGACGGGGTCGAATTGATTGTGGACGGGTCCGTACATGTCATTTTTTTGCGCGGGCCGCCTGTCCATACCATTTTTACGACTTCATTGAAACTGCCGCGAAGCCAGTTACAAAATCTACGGAGACTGGTTTTGAAAATCGCCCACTCGGATCTTCTGGCCAGCTCCCCAATACATGTCAGGCCTCCACATGCTAAGATAATTGTCACCTACCCGCTAGCGGTGACTTGCTAGGGTAATTGTTACCTTCCCGTTAGCCGTGGCTCCTTGAAAGGCACCCAACACTTGCCTATGTCTATGTAGACTAAATAATCCTATGTGAAGTCAACATCAGGGCAGGGAGTAACAATAAACACCTGCCGATTACGACGCGTTCTTGGAAAACGAATACGGGATTTGTAAGCTCAGTAAACGCTAAAAGAGTAGAATCACCAACACCGTAAACGATACTGACTTTATTGGCAATATTTTGAAACAAACACGATTACTATGCAACAGTATTCGTTTATTTTTTGGTGAATTTATGACGATTTTTAAAACACGCATGGAAAATCGTTACGAGTGTGATGGCATCGGTGCTACCTCATTGTAAAGTTGTTGTCCTCTCCGTCTTCCTTCCTTCCTTTAGTGGGGCGGTACGCAAATGGCTTAAGAAGACCGGAGTCTTACCTCGGATATGTCGCTCGCCAAGTCGTGTGCATTGTCCCCTGACGGCTAAGGGTGTATTTGTTTGTCAATGAAATTGAACAAACAAGTGTTCCAGGTTCGTCACGAATATATGTTTTATTCATCAGTAGAAACTTTCAGACACGATGTCCGTACAACGTTTGCACATTCATTTGCGCCGACAGTATATAAACCACCGTGGACAACTATAGAGTGAAATATCCTACACTTTATTTATATCAAATGCATTCTACTGTTCTGTTTACGCTTGCCATGCCTTGTGTAGAAATGGTACTGTGTAAATCAGTTGTATCAATATAGACTAATAATTACAGATTCACAATATAGTTGACACCTGAAACAACCAAATGTCAACCATTAGAAGAGTTGACATAGTTAAGGCACAATAAAGCCTTTTGTGTCAAGACAAATACAATTCAACCAATACCCCTATCTGAACACTGCCTGTTCTTCACCTAGTACATTCGCTTTGTTTAGGTATGTGGTTCTTTTTATAGAAAATTTTAGTTTCTTTCTGTACCTGTCTACGTATGATAACCATTTGTCTGCCCTGCTCACAATAAACATCACATGAATGATAAAAGGAAGATCACTACCACTTAACTTGTGGATTATTATTATTATAAAACTGCTCTGCTACTGCTTGGTGGACAGTTAATTAGTGGATCAAGTTCAAATACATCAGCATGTTTTTCACACCTGCATGGTAGTTTAGGCTCAGTAGTGTGCTGGCAGCTACTAAACCTATAGGCTTGTGTGAAAAGGATAGTTGGCAGAAGAACTAACTTCAAAGCACCATTGCATCCATTTAGCCAGGCAGCAGTCACACTGTCCCAGTGTCTGCTGCTATGTTTATATAATAATTATATAGGCTTAATGATCCCAGTATACCAATCTGTTGGCACAATGTCAGGTAATGGAACTAGGTTAAACATCTTAACAATAACTATAACTAGTTCTGTGGAGCTGTTTTTTTCAGTGAACAGTAAACATGTAAACATTTTACTTCCATCATAACTCTTAATGATCTGTAACTATCATTCACCAAAAAACATTTGATTAATAATTACCTACAGGGTTGTTTGATTTATGCCGGGCAGAAACAGCAACAATAGGAAATACATGCCATTGATAGGCAAACGTGTTCTTTTTATAGAAAATTTCAGTTTCTTTCTGCACCCGTCTACGTATAATAACCATTTGTCTGCCCTGCTCACAATAAACATCACATGAATGATAAAAGGAAGATCACTGCCACTTAACTTGTGGATTATTATTATTATAAAACTGCTCTGCTACTGCTTGGACAGTAAGCTGCAACTGTGTTTGAGTTTGTTTACATTTTGACAAACTACTATTATATAGCACTAATTTTTGAATGAATCACATTTTGAGAATGCATGTCATTGTTTGCGGTGTAACTTTTGTATGCTTCATTTTCTGCTGCTATAAGTTGCATTCATCTGAAAGATTATTCAATTACCTATCCAATGATAATACATATGTTGTGGTGTTGGATATATAGCTTTGGTATATTGTACACGAGGGTTGTGATAGGAAACTATTGGACATTGCGACAGTGCAGAGAGACAGTAAGAGATGTGTCACTCAGTATATGAAGTGTGACTTTCAGATACTTCATTTTGTAGTGCTATGGATTATGATGGACCTCTCCATTAGCTCCCTATATATTTGTAAGTTAGGTGAGTAACACCTTCGAAGTTCTGACAGCAGGACACCGCCTTCGGTGAAGTTGAGACAAAAGTTTTACAAAGGCTTCAATTTCAAACGGTCTATCACCATCCAGCTGACCCATTTTTTTTATTTTTCAAAAACTTTTCAGTAACTTTTTCTTTAATTTTTCATAGACATTTCATGTGGTAGTGCCACTATACACAATAAATCTGTATTTGATTGATTCATTCTAAGGGCGCCAAAAGTCCCCTAAAATGCTAAATTTGCTAACTAAAATTAATTGTCTACCTCAGAGTAACTATATTTATAACTTGTTGTGTATTACACCCAGCTGTGGAGCTAAGATTTTCTGCCTGCTATTGTTTGATGGAAGCTGTGACTAATCTGTAATTGGTCACTGGTAGAAGAAGCTTGTGTCAACAGACAGCAATAAGCCACTAGACCCCTGTTAAACTGGACAGTTGCCTGTAGGTTTTAAACTGTGTCAAACAGTGAGTCTACCTTTTGCTCTCAAATAATCTGTCCTCTTAGTTTTACACATAAAGACATAATCTGGCATAACTTGATAAGTCTTTGTAGCAGCACATTTGTACTTCCAATGTATCATTGCAACATAACATACATATTACATACTGTGTGCCACATTTGAATGTTGTGCATGTAATATTTCCATGCAATCCATTTGCATATATAATTTCAACAGCCGTTTTCTTCATTTTCACTTTTTGACCCCTACCATGTTCAATGCTCCATAACTTCGCCAATTTTTGTAGCAGTCATATAATTTTTGAGGATGTAAGAAAACAATGTTATAATTGTTCTGACTTATCACTCATTTGGTCAGCCGGGGTCACATTTAGACGTATTACTCCAAAGGACTTCAGGGCCACTTGGCCCATTTTTCAAAGTTAACTTTGAAATAAAATATTACTTTTCTGAACAGAAATGGGCTTCTTTTTTCACTTTTAAACAGAAAATATCTTAGGGCATTGCCACTATGCACAAGAAATCTGTATTTGATTGAATCATTTTAAGGGCTCCCTAGGGCCTCCAAGGACCCCAAAACTGGTAAAAATGTAACATTTGGCCTATTTTTTCAAAAACTGTTCATCTTTTTTCTAATTTTGCACAGATGTATCTTAGGGTGCTGCCACTATATACAAGAAATCTGTATTTTATTGAATCATTCTAAGGGCACCTAAGGGTCCCCAAAGTGCAAAAGTTTTACATTATCTAGTGATGTGGTTTTGAGAAGGGCCCTTGAGACAACCCCCAACAGTAGATTTTGTTTAATGTGCCACATAGTCAACACCATGACTAAACTCTGCAGCCTAGTGCTACTGTTCCATTGAGACCTTGACTAATCTTTAATTGGTCACAGCACCCAGTCAGAGTAGACACCCCCAACAGTAGATTTTGTTTAATGTGTCACAAAGTCAACACCATGACTAAACTCTGCAGCCTAGTGCTACTGTTCCATTGAGACCTTGACTAATCTTTAATTGGTCACAGTGCCCAGACAGAGTAGACACACTTGACCCCTGTTAGACTGAACAGTTGCCTAACACTTTTTATCTTCAAAACTATTGATTTTCTATAATTGCAAGTTGTGTTTATTTTGATGTTCATTTAATTATTATAAAATGGTGTGAATGTGGTGTCTATTGGTTAAAGATGTATTGTCTGTAGAAACATGTAGGTGACAAACACAGAAAATTTATATTCTGTCACCTGTAGGTGACAAACATAGAAAATTAATATTCTGGACAACTGTAGAATGAAATATCCTACACTTTATTGATATCAAATGCATTCTACTGTTCTGTTTACGCTTGCTATGCCTTGTGTAGACATGGTACTGTGTAAATCAGTTGTATCAATATAGACTAATAATTACAGATTCACAATATAGTTGACACCTAAAACAACCAAATGTCAACCATTAGAAGAGTTGACATAGTTCCACTATACACAAGCAAGAAATCTGTATTTGATTGAATCATTCTAGTGTCATCAGCGTATAGCAGAACATACATTTTCTACATCATCATCCCTAAGGTTGTTGTAAATTTCACCAGCTGCCATGTCAAGTCCGTTATAATTGTGACTGACAGTGTTCAAAATGATTCAGGTAAATAGCAAATAACAAAGGACACAAGTTTTCTCCTTGTCATACCTATACATCACATGAGAAGAAGGCTGACACAGACTGGCCATGATTTATACGATTTAGCATTTTTGTATATGTTGTATACAACTTTCAACACAATACCATTAATACCGCATGAAATTATCTTAGACCACAGGGAGGACCGGTCTACTAAATCAAATGCTTTTTTACAATCGATGAAGGCACAATAAAGCCTTTTGCATCGAGACAAATACAATTCAACCAATACCCCTATTTGAACACTGCCTGTTCTTCACCTATTACATTCGCTTTGTTTAGGTATGGGGTCAGTCTGGTGTTCTGAACAATCACTAAGGATTAATGAACACTTGTGCAGAATGTCACCCACTTGGCAGGTTTAATTGATCTATTCAGCAATGAGGACACTGCTTAGGCCTCATGCTGGACACTGTCACTCACAGTGTTGTGTATTGTCTTAGTTTGTGCATTGAGCTAATCTACTTGACCATGAATTAGTGGTGGCTCTGGTTGTGTATTACACCCAGCTGTGGAGCTAAGATTCTCTGCCTGCTATTGTTTGATGGAAACTGTGACTAATCTGTAATTGGTCACTGGCAGTAGCATGTGTCAACAGACAGCATTAAGCCACTAGACCCCTGATAAACTGGACAGTTGCCTGTAGGTTTTAAACTGTGTCAAACAGTGAGTCTACCGTTTGCTCTCAAATAATCTGTCCTCTTAGTTTTACACATAGACATAATCTGACATAACTTGATAAGTCTTTGTAGCAGCACATTTGTACTTCCAGTGTATCATTGCAACATAACATACATATTGCATACTGTGTGCCACATTTGAATGTTGTGCATGTAATATTTCCATGCAATCCATTTGCATATATAATGTAAAACTTCAACATTTTCACTTTTTTATCCCTACCATGTTCAATGCTCCATAACTTTGCCAATTTTTGTAGCAGCCATATTTTTTGAAACCGTGTAAAGCACCCTACCAAACCTTTACAAGGATGTAAGAAAACAATGTTACAATTTTTCCGACTTATCACTCATTTGGTCAGCCGGGGTCACATAATTATAGACGTATTAGTCCAAAGGACTTCAGGGCCACTTGGCCCATTTTTTTAATTTTATGATTGGATACACTAAGTATGATTATAAAAATTTACCGTGCTGGTGTATATATATATATATAGATAGTTGCATGTCCTATCCCGCATCTGATCGTGCATTCAATCACGTGCCCGACCGCACTTCGCAACATGTCTGACAAAATTTGGACTGGCAAAAATTTGATCTTGGGTGAGGCCCCCTGAATCTTGGTCAATGAATGGGTGTAAAATATTCCACTAAGTTAACCTTTCACAGGAAATGGGGCATAACGATGTTTGCGAGACATTAAATTAATGTTAAGCAAAAGTATGTATTTATATTAGCGGCAACTAATGACTGTGTAGCACATTTGCTATGTGTTGGTGTAAACCTACGACATATTTCACGTTATCGGGCGAAACTGTACGAACCTATTTGTAATAGTCAACTCATGTAAATCTGCCAATACATAACAATGCTCTGTGATGTGTATACTTTACAATTTCGTTGCGTTTTGCCATGCTGTGCCTTCAACTGTCGGCGGTGGCGCCTTTTATTTATTGTTTTTTTACCATTCCATAGTGGTAAACTTTCCAATCAAAAACAACTTTTTCTAATAATGTTTAACAAAATCACACTCAATTGTATCAACTTAATACTATAAACAGCAAACTGTATAAACATGTAGGTATTTACGAATGTATAATGTCTCAAAACGTGCTTGTAACTTACATAAGAAAAATAACATTAACATAGAAATGGCTATCTATATCGACGCACGTGTCTTTAATTACCGGTACTCGCAGTCTCGTTTTCGAAAACTTATTTAAGATGGTGGATGCCCATATATGGTACAACCGTGTATCTGTGTATAAATATCTTGTATCTAGGGGGCTTTACCCCAGATTCGGGTAGAGACGATGATTAGCTCTCAAGCCAACTATGAAATAACAAATTAAACAGTCTCGCTTAACTGACTCTCGCTTGGCTGCGTGACTTCACCAGGAAGATATAGTCTGGCTCAGAGTCGCGTTTTGACTGCCCACTTGTTGACAGCCATGAGAGCTGCCACCCATCCTCTTAAGCCAGGGCTGTTTGCCATACAAACTAGCTCTGGCTGAATCCCTATGCGAAGTGCAGAAGTTAGCTGAGTCAAACAAGGCCCACACTAAAAGGCGGACCACGAACGGGCGGACAGGGCCGACCACACTCACAAAGATGCGCGCGATCTCTATGTTCCATGTTTACGTGCATTGTTCCTTCGGGTGCGCTCTTGTGCGTTCGTTTATAAACATTGAGATGTTTTTCATTAATACTATGCGTGGAAATAATGATTTTACAAAATGAACACAACAGTACAATTAATAATATAACAATTCTTGGATTTGTAGTTTGTTTGTATTTATTTTCACAATTGCTCTGATGATATTATGTACAATTAACTACAAACCACATGTCAAATAAGATAATAAACAGCTGCTATGAATTTATGCATGAATCAATGACAACTATTCTGATGACACCCCAAGAAAGTTAAATACATAACTAGACTCCACACAATCAAGATTTGTGTCCAAATGTGGTAAGTATTTGAAAATTGAATCAGAATACACGTGCACTTGAAGCGCCATGACAGCAGTGATGTTAACAACACAAACTGGTTATTGAGGAAATGTCCACCAAACATTATCTATGCTTTTAAATACCTATGCTTTTAAATCACCTCAAAAGTTAATAGTAGTACAGTGTGTTCCCTTAAACTGAGTCAGAAGTGCTGCATCAAAGGCACACCTGTGGAGTTATACCTCTTAGAACTAGAAAGCTATTGTTTGTAGTAACTTGCAAAACACTGGTAGACACGAGTAGCTATCATTAGTTTGTATCAAAGCATGTGGAATATCTACTCAATTGCTCAGCTAATAATGGAACAATGAACAAATGAATGTTACAAAGTCACGAAACCAAATTATAATACAAAGTCATGGCAAATGAATAGGTTGCATATGGCCTGTTCCCCACCTTTGTTGTCAGTCCTTGTATTCTTTTATCTATAAAACAGCTGGCTTACTATTAATTGTTTTCTTTTTTGTATATAAAATTTTTCATTTGACTTTTGTGTTCAGTAATCTTATTATAGGTACAGTTGTCCTAGATGCATAACTAAATTTAATAATACATAAATATTACATTCTAACAACAGTTACAAATGCGATATAATTATAGGCCTACTGTATATGAACTAATTAACTCTGAAATATATTCAAATAATTGTTCCATATGTCAATCTCAACTGTTACAAACAGCATGTACAGATATTCATACATAAAAAGTATGCAGTCATTTACATGCTAAGATTTATATTAAAAATATTAATATAACTGTATGCCATATCTATGTTATAATTTAGATTAAGCTAATTTAAATTGGGTATTTATTATATAATTACAAAATGAGTGTGAATTTAATAAATGCATTAATTAGGCCTATAAAACAAAGTTGTGAATGTGTCTGGGACGGCTAGTCACAGCAATGCTGTGCACGATCTCAGTTAACAAGAACATTGAAATAACGTGAACTACTCACACACTCACTAACAGGGGTAAGACCACATTAAGGATTCGTCCGCCATTACCCACTGAAAGAGTGCCCTTGAAAATACCATTTTGGTGTCATGTGTGAATTTTTTCGAGCACTTTGGCATGGCACATGTCAGTCCAGTGAATACTGAATGTACTACTGCATTAGATCTTTCACGAGGTAGCAATAAACATACGCTAGTTGCTCGCGTATTCGCACAGTGGCTATTTTGCAGAACGCACCAATATTTCAAAATCCGTCACCAGATTGGGGCGAAATTGAGGGGTGTCGGGTTTGGGTGGATTTTGCTGAAAACTGAGGTATGAGAATTTTACGAGTTTTCCACAGCACTTGTGTCAATGGAGGTTAAATATGCTGTGAAATTTTCAAGAAAATTGTTTGTCAAATTTAGCAGGAAATGAAGGAAACGTTTTAATGGCCGCCTATGTAAAATTTAAATGTGGTCTTACCCCAAATTAGAAATACGCCCGTTTTATCACAAAAACTGCCAAAATGTGATTTGAGCGACGGGTGATGGTTTTTCGGCTGTATTTGGAAGCTGGTGTAGACCAGAATATCGTGCAGCTATTGCATACTGTTAGTATTACATCTAAAAGTAATTAATAAGCCAGTTATTAGGTGATATGCATGGAAAATAAAGTGATAATTTTGGTGGCATGAAAGTTAAAAAGTACATTCCAAGCATGTTCTATGATCCTGAGTACCACGAAAGCTTGTGTAAAAAGTGTATATGTGTCAGGGTGTGGAGTTTCTTTTAAATCTACATCATGTGCAACAATATTGACATATTTCCAGTAGGATGAATTTCGCCTTAGTTATATCATTTATATTTTTGTAAGCGACATCTATAAATGCGTGTTTCTTAACCCCAATACTAACGTGGGTGTTTCTGCTGTTCCAACTTGTCCTTCCTAATTATATGGCACTTATATATATCATACTTGGATCGCACAATAAGCAATAATGGGCAAGCAGGCAACATTTTTATTCCACCCCCCCCTAACGCGGCCCTAATTTTAGTGAAATGTTGGCCACCATAGGAAGCAAGTTGTCCACACACTTCTACTAATCAGGCATCTAGCACCTATTTTTTATAGCAACATCCATACACTAACTGAGACAAGAAGAACAATTGAGAATCTACATAAATATACCACGAATGTAACAGAGAATATCATAACAGTGTGTGACTCTCCAAATGTGCAGCGACCGCAACAATCCGAATTAGTTCATTTTTAGCCATAAAAATAAAAACTGGTCACCTAAGAGAAGGGTCATATGTTGAAATTGTATACATGGACTGGGATGCTATCATTTTCAACGATCATGTACTTTTCAGCTGTAATATAACCGAATCATACCGAAGTTTGCACAAGGAAAGGCAGCTTAAACTAACTGTAGGCTGACGTCAACTACTCTGACAAGAAGCTGTTTTTACCACTGGTATTTTGTACGTTATATCCATATATTTAACATCAGAAATGTTTGTTAGTACCCTTGTAAGAATTTGGCGATGTTTGAATAAAATATGATTAGGACAATGGACTCGTTGATGTACTTGGAGAGATACTGGGTGCCACAACTGTCAACAACCTTTATCACGTGTCTTGGATGTCCTTGTCAAACGTTTGTTTCTTTCTGAAATTAACTATTTTGCCAGTAGTATCTCTTGTTTCCAATAATGTGTGTACATCAGCGAAATAAATAGTGGCCAAGTAATTGACGTGTGGCGATGTTTGGACACTATCAAGCAGAGATCTGCGCCTGTATAAAAGTATGGTTATTTTAAGGGGGGTTAGGACAACAATTTGTGTGACGCAAGATATAGGTTCCACTGGGCATCTCAATTTTGGTTTCATAATGTACTATGTATATACCTCAATTTACACCCAGCATTTTAGCCCGTTATCTACAATTACCCACCGAAAGACTGCCCTTGAAAATACCGTTTTGGTGTCGTGTGAATTTTTTTCGAGCACTTTGGCATGGCACATGTCAGTCCAGTGAATACTGAATGTACTACTGCATTAGATCTTTCACGAGGTAGCAATAAACATACGCTAGTCGCTCGTGTATTCGCACAGTGGCTATTTTGTAGAACGCACCAATATTTCAAAATCCGTCACCAGATTGGGGCAAAATTGAGGGGTGTCAGGTTTGGGTGGATTTTTCTGAAAACTGAGGTGTGAGAATTTTACTAGTTTTCCACAGCACTTGTGTCAATGGAGGTTAAATATGCTGTGAAATTTTCAAGAAAATTGTTCGTCAAATTTAGCAGGAAATGTAGGAAACATTATAATGGCCGCCTATGTAAAATTTAAATGTGGTCTTACCCCAACACATATGTAGCTAGCAGTGCAATCTAACTGAAATAAAATCCTGTAATAGATCAAGCAAAATCAAAAGACTGCTGGAGCCTCAGATCGAATTCCTCACCTGGGTCTATCGTAGTTGTTTCAATAAGGTCAGCGTTCAATAACAGGTGATACACTGATAGTGTCCCGTGAAAACATGTACCGTTAGACAAGTGGTTACATTACGTTAACGATTTAAATAAACTGACTGCGTGGGATATTCAGAATGTTCTTTTATAGTAAGTAAACTGTTAATTTATTATTATGTTAAGATTTTTTAAATGCTAGTTACACCATTCAGGTATTATGTTTAGAATTGTTAATATTGTGTAATAATACAATGATAAAAGAGACTTCAATATTTACGAACACACGCGCAAACAACAACAACGCTTGGAAAGAAGGAACAAAGATCTCGCGCATCTTTGTGAATGTGGTTCGCCCGGTCTGCCTTTTAGTGTGGGCCATCAAACTAGTAATTGACTTCGCCAGTCGCGACTGCATCATCCGTGAGAACAAGCGCAAATACTCGCCCCAATTTGAAGACGGATAAACGACTTCTGGGAATCTCAATATATAATGACCCGTTCGCCCAGAACACTGTTGGTGTGCTGACCTTTAGATGCTGGCAATGAGGGTAATCACTACATGGATGCATCGCATCCTAAGTAATAATAATAATAAGATTTATTTCTGTATACAAATAAATACCGTGTTTAGGTGCATAAAATACAACATTGGTCAAAACATTTGGATAGGATGCAGAATGTAAATATACATATGTAAAGAAAATATTACATGTTTCAATAATTGTTCAGATAATCTGAAATACTTAGCAAATGAACTTAACAAGAATAAATTATTGTCTTTATAAATGACAGCGGTGCAGTTGATTACTCACCCTATGTATGCTTCAGGCGCATGTGGAGAGAAGGATAAATGCTACAACCTGCCCTGGAACTGTGGCTACAGGTGTGCCTGTCCAGTTGGAATGGCTGGCGACAGGTTTGAAATAGGTAAGTCACTCTCCGTTTTACATCACTTCACAATGTTTAGTTGAGAATTGAGAAGAGAGTGGTAGAAGAGGGAGACCATCAGTAAAAGGTAAAGGTAAGTTCGTATATAACGCTGAATCCGTATAACAGTGCTTTGAGCAGTCCCGAGGACTGGATACTGCAGTATATAAGGATTTACCTTTATGTGTTCCATCTCTTTAACTATGATTAATTCTGACCATTTGTTGAAGGTATCGCCGTGAGAGACCCAATGTTCAACTACACGTCTTACATCACCTACGAGACCCCGCCCGATGCCCTTATGGAGAACAGGTGATCCTCATGTTCAAGGCCCAGACAGTGCCGGATAGTCTGTTGATGTATAACGCCCAGAGAGACGAGGGAAAGGGTGACTTCATCTCCCTCGCCATCAAGAACAGACGTGTCGAGTTCAGGTTCAATAGTGGATCAGGTATGGCGAGTCTTCATATAAAGGGTGTAGTCTGTTCCTAGTTTTTCATATATTAATTTATTTACTGTTCTTAAGACTATACCAACTATGTTGAATGTATGTGCCCACCAAATTGTGTTTAGTAATCATATAACAAAGGTCACAATTTGAAAGCACAACCACAGGTGCATGTTCAAATAGTAAACAAAATTGTTGTCAATATGGCTGAGTTGGGCTGAGTTAACTTCTATGACCTTAGTTGTTCAATGATGCTCACTTTCCCACAGTCAACATAGCAAACTTCTGGATAGAAATTACTATGCCCAGTAATTCCGGGTAGACGAATAGACTACGACCCTTTCATGTAATAATAATGTGATTGTAGTGTTTGTGGCATTTTCAATATATGATGGTCCAAGAATTGTTATTTGAATTAAACTAGATACACATTAAAGAGACCATAGTGTGCTGCAAGCAGACCTGGGGCCGAGTACATTTTCATGAGTACAAGTACGAGTACGAGTACTTTGATGATGGATGAGTACAAGTACGAGTACATTGCTAAAAGCTGAGTACGAGTACAAGTACGAGTACATTCTCACGAGTACGAGTAAAAGTACGAGTACATTAAAAAATATATAAATATTAAATAATAACGTATTTTAAAATTATTTAATTAATCTAATTGATATAACTCAACACAGGTGAATATGCAATGGCAGTTGATACATTTGTTATGAAGAAAACTAAGAACGATCTCTATTTCATCAACAATGAAATTCACTTCATTGGCATTCATTTCAGTGGCATCCTATGATCTTATCATCTATTTGCCATTGCACCGAATGAACATGAGTTGTTCACAGGTTGATTCTTTCAGGCTGCACCGTTCAGGGCAGAATACTTTCTCGGCTATGCTAAATACCCTTTCAACTGGGGCTGATGAGGCCGGAATGCTGAGATGGTGAGGGACCAACTGAGCCAGAGTTGGAAACCTCAGAACTGCAGTGAGTCACTGTGATGATCTGTACACGGCTGACTGAGGTATTCTCTCACCTCTACAATCAGCAATCTGCTGATATTATAAGTTTGCAGTTTATATTTTCTGATCATAGACTACTAGTTGTTGAGAGGGTTAGCACATGTCCACATAACAGGCTCAGCATCCCCTTTGGACTTTTTAGCCAGGCTGCTGGCATGGGATTATACTAGTGTAGGAGGCGGTCTGACTTGAGCCATCTTACTTCTACAGAGGAAGACTGGCAGTTCTTGTTCTTAGCAGTTAGCACTGTCAGCCACTGTCAAGTGATATGGTCTCCAGACTACATCAGAGGCATTTCCTGTCTAATTGGTGGGTTAACTGCTAATTGGCTCTTTATTGACATCCTGGTGGCTTAATTAAACAAACAGGTTTATGGCCTGAACTGATAGCCTACAATTATTGTTTGTTGAAGAGGGTGTTTCTGGCTGGGAAAAGATGCTGCCATGTTTGGGTATCATAGTCATGGTTATCAGAGAATGAGGATGTACTATGTGTAGGGATGGTAAGGTGGTATTCTATCAGAATTAACAAAGTATTAAACAAATTGTTGAACATTTAAATATTTCAGGAACGTTTAAAAAAAAAATTATAACCAAATATATTTATTTTCCCCAGTACATATTGAAAAAGTACTCAGATGTACTCGTAATGTACTCGTAAAATCTGAGTACAATGAGTACGAGTACAAGTCCATGACCCATAAGTTTCATGAGTACGAGTACTTCAAAAATGTACTCGAGTACATGAGTACACGAGTACCGAGTACTTCGGCCCCAGGTCTGGCTGCAAGTATATGCACCTAGATAAATGTGCTACAAGGGTTACTAGATATTATGCAGGCACATAGCACGTCATGCCAGTGCAGTCACATATGTAATGAAATAGTAAATTAAGCAGCAAGAAATAAACTTACTTTGGAGCAAATGTTTAAACAAAGTAAGTTTATTTTGTGAAGTCTAATGGAGTCTTGGAGTCATGAATTATATTATATTTCATATATAATAAATTAGGCATTTTATAATGCACGGTATATCTGGATTTAAACCAGCTCAAAGATGGTGCCAATGTAAAATGTGTAAGAAAAGTCTAGTTAAATTAAGTAAATTAGTTTAATTTCAAACCAATCAAACTAAGGTAAGATAATAATAAGTTAAATCCAGTTAATAAATACTTTGAAACCAATGTGGTTACTATATATTTTAACAGTCCTTACCAATATTTACAAATTATTACTTCTCATCATTTATTCTGTTTTCCCATAATTTCAGTGGTGTGTCACTTATTTTAATAAAACAAAATAGGTTTGAATATCTGTTATGTGCAAAATGGTGGCAACTGAAGACTCCAGTTAGAAAATGGTGATGCAAGATTCCCAACATTTAAACATACTGATTTTTCATCATATTAATAGCTAATTATAGATCATACTTTAACCGATATGAATTTTAAAGCATTTTTTCAGTTTAAAAATAAAACCCAGGTATTTCTTGTATTAGCTATGGTATGAATAGATGAATATGGATGATGTTGTTGACTTCAGAACTGGGAGGAAAGGAAGTCTTGAGATCAGCGGATTCAGCTTTGTAAAGGGAGAATCTGGAGTGGTATTACTCATGCTGAACACACGCGGCAACTTGTATATTGGTAAGTTTCACAAATATCTTGTACTTAAAAATGTAGCAAGGAACAGTCATAGAAAACATGCATGGCATTGCATACAACTGTCCCAAGTTACGCAATCTTCATCAAATGTCTCATATAAATACGTCTTGAAACCGTCTCTTGCGTCTATGTGGGTAGCGCCATGATGCACACAAAATACTAAACTAAGCACTTGGTTTCTTACCTAACCATGACAATTATCACTATACAAATGACCAAGTTATCCCTTCTGATGGACCAGTATTTTTGTTAGTCTGTGTAATAATTTATGTATCTACTACATAGCGGTTTTGCTTACATCACAATTGAATTGTGTATGTGACCTCTGTCAAGCTTTGCTTTGCCAACAATGTTGTTAATGGTTATATATATATATACGTGAATTACATTGCTATTGCTGCATGACATCTCATAAATTAAACATTCCCACATACAGTTGTCAATTTACAAACTTTGCTTTATGTTTTTGCCATCAAGAAACACTTTTCTGACCAGATTTTCAACAAAATATTCGACGGAATGTCCGAACCCACCACATGTTTTCTGATGACTTGACAGAGGTCTTGCTAGGCAACAGGTCACGTGCGGATAGGTTAACTGTAGCGTGTTCGACCAGTGTTGCCAGAGGGTTGACAGTGGTTGTTATGTTTCAGGTGGCATGCCTAACCTGGACGGCATGACATTTGGCCAGCACGAGAAGATGCAGAAGGGTTGTGTCAGCAACCTGTACATCCAGGGCAAGGGACCCCTTGACCTCACCGCTGACGCTGTCGGGGTATGTCATGGCGCCCTGACACCCCTCATTGCTGCGGCTGTCCAGTTGCTACAGTGTATCTTCGGCCTACTCAAAACCAAGAAACTCAAACTCCTACATTGTATATATCTCTAAATTGTTCTTGTTTCTTTATGTTTTTGGGCCAGTGTTGCAGTTTTTTCTTAAACAAAAAATGTATTATTTTGTCAGCTTTATTAGTTTTATTAACAGAAATGTAACCGATTAAAATTTTATATTTCGACTGGTTAATACTTGATTTGAAACTTATTAACCCAACAAGAAGAACAAGAATAAGAAAGCTTATTCGGCTGGTTGATATTTGAAACAAAAGCAGTTAAAAAATGTCTATAATAAAAAGATCTATTATATGACTGATGAAATTATTAAGTATCGGAAATTGTGAGAAGTGGCAAACAAAATGTCTCGAAGGTGAATGCCTATGCAACAGGAAGGTAGATGTTGGAGTATTGGTTGATTGGTTCTGCTAGGCCTGATGCTGTAATATGTAATGCTGAAGAGTAGATATTGACTTAGGCAGCGTAGCCAAGTCAACCAAAGAGAAACAACCGCTGTATTTTCAGTGTTGCAAACAGCATCTAGACAATGTAAACTTGTGTGTAGCTACAGTGATATGAAATGTGTAGATCAGGTCTATGCAAAACAGGAGGTTAAATTATGTTGGAATGAATTGTACCATTAGCCTGTAGATATGAAGTCTTTGTAATTTTACTTGATTTGTACACATTTTCTATCAGTAAATTGTTGTCCTTGAATGCTGAAGGTCAGATTCACAAAGCAATGTTAATATGATGGAGAGATAAGATAGTTATGTGCAATCATACCACTAGATCATGCCAACAGAAGTGATGGTTTAATACAAAGTATTTATTGAGTGCAAATGTCAAATATGCCAACTACAAATATTGAATATTTGTCCACACAGAAACAGAGTGGTAGGGAAAAGAAAATTTGTGATGTATTTCATTAGAATGTGCAACATTTCACATGTCCCATGCCTGCTTTTGTAGAGTTGGATGAACCAGAGAGAGGTGGATTAATGATATCTATGTTTAAAATATACCATTGTTGCCTTATATTTTAGATGTCAGTATGTTATAATGAAAATGTCAAAAGCATGCAGTAATGAAACGTTAGGTTTAAGTAGTAAATTATTTAAAGATTTATCGACATGCTCGTCTAGCTGTGGATATCTGACCTGGTGAAAACTAGATGCTCATTGGTTCCAAGATGAAAACAGTTTATGGTGTGTAGATCTACATTTAGGTGGGTAATGTTGGATTTTCTTTCATATTGGGAGTAACAAGCAAACAAAAACTATCAATAATAACTTGTGTATTATTTATTTTGATATAAAGAAACAATGTTTCCTCAAGAAGAACATTATTTTGTTATTCCCTAACTTGAACTTGTTTCAAACATTTGACATTCAGTAAAACTGTCTTTTAAAATTTGTATTTAAAATCTCAAGGTGGCAATAACAGTACAGATGTTACAGGCCATTATTGTTGAATATAATACACCTTTATGGTAAACACATCAAGACTTGGCATTATGTTAATTAAGCAAAGAGCAAGCCGATTCGTACTTAAATCTAGAGAAGTGAAAACAAAAAGACTAGTCGCTCATTACCTCTGATCATGAGGTAAAGTAAAAGAGAAATGCCTGTTTTAATACACATGTTTGTCTGAAAATATTGTTGTCATACGGATTACCACTGCCTAGTATTATTCAGCATGTGTGTAGATGTGTCAATAAATTGTTTACAAAAATGTTATCTTCTTATAGCAAGTGTTCATATGATACAGTAAAACCCTGATAACCTAGAAACCATAACGTCAGGACATAATATACCTTGCAAAATACATGATTAATTTCTTTCAAAATCCATAAAAATACATTAGTGATTAACGTCCATACTGTATGAAGCATGTCAGTTCAAATTGCACAACCAACAAAAGTACCTGGTAAAAACAGTTCGGTATTATCCAAAGTTTTGCAAACAACTACATTTAAACCTTGCAAAATTGACTATTACATTACAGCAGTACACATCCGAGTACTGCACCCATCCTTAGCAAACACCCCAAAAGATATATGTATCAGCAGTATAGCCTCTCATAGTAGAGCACAGTTGTACTTGTCGAACATTAGCATGTCGTCGGCTACTGACGTCTTTCTGTAGAAACCATGCAAATTGGCTCCTTTCCTCCAACCATCTTTTTACTACATAGCACATAGGCAACATTTGCATCACATGTTGGGGTGCTATGATATATACAAATGGGTGATGTTGGGGGATGAAGTGTTGTATTCATGCCCTCTTCAGGTTGAAATACTCCCTTGTTGATAGATTTTCTCTGTGAATTTAAAACTATTTATGTACAAATTCCTACATTTTCATCCCACTTTGGTAATATTTGTTTTTCAACCTTGTTTCCACGACTGAGCCATTGCTTAGCCTTCTGAAGTTTGTTCCTACCTAACTGCCATTGCCATGTTATATGTGGCATGCTAATTTGCTGTGCTATTTCCAATAGTTGTTTAAGTGGAATTAACTTACTTTAGGTGGAGTCATTGTAAACGGCTGAAGTCATTGAATGAAATAAGTGTGTGTGCACAGCCAGTAGTGTATGTTTACTGAGCACCAGCAGGGATCGAACCTGCCACACACAACACTAAAACACTTGTCATAAACAACACCGTTCAACAGTTTTTAAACAAACATGACATAGTATGTCTGCATTTACAACACAATACTCTAACAGCACTCAGTCACAAATATATTGTTTACATTATTGGAAAAGTCATGGTACATACACGTATATTAAATTTGATAAACGAATGTTAATGTTTCACAAAGGAGATAATATATGTTTGTAATACAATATATACTTGTTACGAAACTATCTGAATAAACATATAAACCCACTTGTTTAGTGTTCAGCTCCCAACTGTATATATCTTCATTTGCTATATTAAGCTGCCAGCCCACTCCTGTAACAGAAAACTAAATTTGTATTACTTATTGGAAGAATTCAAATTTTATTTTCAACTGTCAGGCATGGTTTAAATAATAACTAATTCAAACATGTTCCACACAACGAACTTGTGAAAGAAAATAAAATTTGGATGCTCTTCCGAAAACAAATTTACATATGTGTACATTATGTAAGGGGCTATCTATAAAGTGCGGATGGAGGTCTGTGGGCAAGCATGATGAAGTATTACATGAATGTGGTGGTCTCTGCATCAGTCTTACATAATAAGTCGTAATATTTCCAAAGTTTATTCCAAAAGCATTTCCACGAAAAACCAGCTACATACACTAGAATGACACCATGTGTGTGCATGTTTGTGCGTGTGCGATCGAGTGCTTGTGCGTGTGCGTGAAATGTCTAACAGTCAACGTTTTGCATCCCCTGGAGAGGCATACTTAAGGCAATCTTATCAGACCACCTTTGATGTTATCTGCTGAGGGAGTAGAACGATGTCACATTGTGCAGGTGACTTATGAAAGACCCTGCATTGCCATCTCCTTCCTAGGAGTAAAAAGTGCCCTCCTGGGAGAAAGCCAAGATACTTTTTGATGTCAGCAGGAGAGTTAAGCACAATAAACATGTCTCTGCAGTCAAATATAGAAATACGACCAGTCTGGCCAGAGCAGGTATGGAGACAACAAATAACGAAGACGTCATTCTAAACATACTGCTGGACAACATATTAGGTACAGTCTAGGGAGGGGATATTCATGCCATAACAGTTTGCCTAACTGGACAACATCTCAGGATTTCAGTTAGGTTGGAAGTACATTATCATTTAAACAGACACTCCAGATTTCGACATACACATTTTCGAAACGATGTACACAATGTTAGTGATCGGCGAACGAATTAGAATCTACATCCACACATGTGATATAGTTGCAGTTGAACCTCGGTTTATGGTCACCTCATTAATATAGTCACACTGCAATATAGGTCACCCTAGGACAATCCCAAATTAGTTCCATATATAGTGTAAAGTATAGGAAATTAGTCCCACTAATATGGTCACCACGCTATTCACATTACTTTTACCCAATCCCAATGGTGATCTTCATAGTGAAGTTCCATATATATATATATACGGCGTACAGGGGACTGTTGATGCATTTTTCACAGCTTACAGGAGACCGCTGTTTTAAGGAGACAGGAGCCAGTCTCCTTAAGTTTTGATATATTATTGCACAACTAATGCCATTTATGTTACGATTATCCTTGTTAGTGTAAACAGTTTAGGCATAAAGGAAATAACTTGTGCCATTATTAAGAATTTTATTTTACATTTTGGGTGATTTTGAGCATGTTTATTCCAGAGCTTTACATATATTGAAGTCGATAGTGGCATCAAAATTTTAAAAAGTAAAGACATTTAAATCATCAGGTCATGATGACCTCCATCCTCGTGTCTTCAATGAATAAACAAAGAGCATCAGCACTCCATTATTAGTCCTATTTAACACATCACTCACAACAGAAAAATTATCCACTATGGAATAAAAGGGAACATTCTTAACTAGGCTACAGCTCTGCTGGCTCGCAGAAGACAACAAGTAAGAGTAAATAACATATTTTCAAAATGGCAGGAGGTAACCAGTGGAATACCACAAGGATCAGTGATTGGCCCCCTTTTTGTTATATTCACAAATGATTTACCTGGTGTTATAAAGAGTTGCCATATGTTCTTGTTTGCTGATGATATGAAGCTTTTCAATCCTATTTATACTGAAGAAGACTGCACAAAACTGCAACAAGATCATATTTCTGCCGAACGCTGGACAGATACATCACTTTTGTAATTCCATCCAGATAAATGTAACCATATGAGAATTGGATAATCATCCACAAGGAATAAAGGCTATTAACTGGGAAGCAGCCAGACAACACTTAAAAGTACGGACAAGGTGAAAGATATTGGAGCCACTTTCCATTAATTGCTTAATTTTTAGGCATGTATATCAGAAAAATTAATAAAGCCAATTTGATGATGGGGATAATCCGACGTACTTTCTATCACACGGATGAAACATTCACACTTAATGAAACATATTACAGCTCTTGAAATTGTTCAGTACAGAGAAACCAAATTAAATCCTGGTTTCAAAGACCTTGAATACAAAGAACGTTTATAGAGACTGAAATTTCCAACTCTAACATAACGTCGCCTCAGAGGAGATATGATTGAAATGTATAAGATACTAAGAGGGAAATATGATCCAGCAGTCTCATCCAATGTTGTTACATCGAGGGATAACGAAGCATATACGAGAGGGCACCACTTAAAAATATTTAAAGACTGATGCTGATTAAATTTTAGAAATAACTCATTTATATACCGATGCACAAACGTATGAAACATTCTCCCCCAGCGTGTGGTTGACGCTTCACCGGTGCAGTCGTTTGACATAAAAATAGTTACGTTATGGCAAAACCACCCTATGAAAACGGAATATACTGCCCGATTCCTACCTTGGATTGTGCCAGACTCAGACGCATGGGCACAGTCCGAGCAGATGTCAAAAGCGAGAGTTGACATATAAGAAGCAGAGGCAGTAATGCCTAGTCAAGCTAGAAGAGGATCTGTAAGAACCTATAAGATGTTATTCCCTTTATTTTCAGGTCTTCAAAATGACCCTGCAACATTGAATTTCATTTTTGCAAGACAAAAAGAGAATCAGGAAGTGGGAGACACTTAAGCCGTTACAGAGCTAATTACACCAATGATCGGCTCGGGACATCATTCGGGAGCTCCTTACAACTCTACTCTGGAGAGTAGTGTCACAATCCTGATCTCTCACAGTTGACCCACACTGTGGTAGCACTCTGCAAGGGAGGGTTAAATCAGCTCCTAAGCCATGCCGGCGTTCCCATAACCGTGATATAACCCTATATATTGAGCACGTCAAGCTGCAATTAACATAGAAAATTTACCTGCTTTTATACCCTGCCAAACACAGCCAGGCGAAATATGTGGTGTGAACTTCAACTTTAATTAATCTTGCATATCTACACCTAGTGACGTTATTTATTCGTTAGAATGGTATTAAAACTTTGGTCATATGTTATGATTCATGACATGATGCAGTAAACGTATGTATATGCGGCATAAATAATATTACTAATCAATTATATGTATTCTGATGTATGCAAGTACATGGATAGTGTTGGTTGACGACGATAGGGGGCGAATCCAATATGGCCACACACAGTGCGGTATTAATGGTGAATTAAAAACGGGGAGAGATGGTGTGAGAACTTATGTTTACTCTGCTGTGGTGCATATCGTTGCGTTAATAAATGTTTCAACTAGTGCATTTATTTTGTGTGCCTTAAGTGACCGTACATTTGTTTCTAGTAGTTTGATCACAGTCAAATATTCTAGCTATAATTTTCCAAGCACAAAACGTGTGCATATTTGCATTGTGATTGGCAAGATGTACTATGAACACATCACGCCAGTGCGTATGTACGTGTCTGTCTACATATGTGTCTACATTACGATACGATACGATACAAAAGTAACGTTTAAACACAATAACCATGTTCTTTTCTTGCGCGCGCGTGCCTGTCACCGTAAATAGACTAGTCAACAATAACGAATTTTCTTGTATCCAAAGGTAATAGAAATATATATAGAAAAGTCTAGAACTACTTGCCGTTCTAAACATCCAAAATGCCTACCTTCGTTCGGGTGGCGCCGTTGCAGCCATTTTGCAATGGCTACCCATTTACGCTGTCTTTTCCGGCATTTGTTTTCATGTCCTATAGTTTGAGCGTCAAGCGAATATTGTTTGTTACATACACAGAATGTGACTGCATCCACGCAAATCAACAATCCACCAGTTAAGTTGGTGTTATACTGAAACCCGTCGTGTCACCTATATTTTAACCACTGTAATCCCATTGGTCGTTTTACGCTTCTCAGTCACACGTGTATAACAATTGTCAGGTGGAACTCGACAGAGGTAGTTATATTAAGATATTCCATTGTTGGGCTCGCATGTGATACCTAGCATGTTCTCCGGTAGTTGAATCATTGCATTGTCTCTGAGGTAATGTACCATGACATTGTTTGCATGTATATAGTAATAGGCTTGTTATTTGTGTGACATGTGCAAAGATCCATGACCGCACCCAATTACCAGTGGATGCAAGCGAGAGAGAGAGAGAGAGAGAGAGAGAGAGAGAGAGAGAGAGAGAGAGAGAGAGAGAGAGAGAGAGAGAGAGAGAGAGAGAGAGAGAGAGAGAGAGAGATGGGGAGAGGGACGGAGTTAAATTGAGGAGGGACGGTGAATGGGACCGACAGAGAGGGGAACAGGGAGAGGGACGGGGATGATAAGGATGGAGGGTTAGAGTGGTGAGAGATACGAAAAGGGAGAGGAGGGGACGGGACAGGAGAGGAAGGAGGTGGGAAAGGAGATGAAGGGGGAAGATACTCGGAGGGAGAGTGACAATAACAATGACAATTATTTTTTTGCCTGACGACCCCTTGCGGATTATGAGAGGATTTTCTCTCTCAAGTACATTTTAATAGAACATATTGTATTCTTAAGGACATCTAGACTTATATTATATAAATCATATTTACAGCATGTAAAACATAAACAACACACAGTGCATAAAACATTCAGTGACCTTACTGTATTAAGTGTTTTCGATAATTTTATAATCAGTGGTGCAATCCAGATAATATAAAATGATATAAAATAAACCACGTATTATACATGTATGGTACAATTTGAACTCATTTACAGTAATTATATCACTGTTTCTTCTACGCAATTCACAGTTTTGACAGGGAATTTGTTTAGATAGACAAATTGTTTTATGATTACATTAATAAATAGGGAAAGATCTGTCAGCTGTTTCACATTATGTACATTAAACATCTGGTTCATTTTCAAAGTATTAGGTCTGATTCTAAAGTATTTTTATTTTATTTTGATCTTTCTTCTACTAAATTACAGAGACACTGAGCATTTTTAGGGAGATACTAACAAAAAGAAGTGGGTAATTTGTGATTGCCACAACAAAATGTACATAAATTTATTCTGTCAGATGGGGTCGACTAGATCATATATACTTCTCGAGTCCTACTTCATTAAAAATATTCTGTAATTTGAACGCGGCCTATTTACATGAATTTCATTGTGTCATGTTTGTCTGTTTATATCTTTCATTTTAAGTTCTACCTGCGTCGTGTAGGTAAGAAAACATAATATAAGATATCTTGCTTTGTTTGCTTTCAATAAAATATCCCCAAAATCAAATCAAATCGTGACATTTATATTGCGCCGTTCCAACAATCGTTGCTCACGGCGCCTTACAGAATGTTCGGGAAAACAGGTAAGTCTTAAGGTTTGATTTAAAATCAGTGTTTGTCATTATTGTTGCAGTCAGCTTTTGCGGCAGCAAGTTCCATAGTGTTGGGGCTGCCACGCAAAAGGATCTATCACCCCAGCGACGCGTTGCACGTGGTACACATAGATGATTGTGTTCACTGGAGCGCAACAATCGAGTTGGCTGACGTCGGGTCACACATTTGGTGATATACTGTGGTGCACAGCCAGTCAGTGCTCGGTGCGTGAGTAGAAGTATCTTATACTCTACTCTAACTGCTATTGGCAGCCAGTGCAGCTTGATCAATAGAGGTGTGACATGACAGAACTTCCTGGCGCCGTCGACAAGGCGAGCCGCCCAGTTCTGTACTCTCTGCAACCGTTCTAGTTGTTTCACAGGCAGTCGGTGGAGTAATGCATTGCCAACGCCAAGTCTGCTGGTAACAAACGCATGTATGACTTGTTCTGTCGCTGCAGGTGTTAGATAACGTCTTATTCTTGCAATATTTCGGAGATGGAAAATTGCAGATTTACAGACCGCAGTCACGTGCGTCTCCATCTTCATCTCGGCATCGAACTGTACACCAAGATTCCGTACATTCTGAGTTACAGTGACCAAACAGTCTCCAATGCATAGTGTGCGCAGCTCAATTTTTCTTAGTTGTTGCGCAGAGCCGAACACGATGACTTCTGTCTTTGAGTCATTCAACTTTAAAAAGTTTGTCATCATCCACGTCCTGATCTCCGCTACACATTCTTCAATACGGACGACAGCCGCAGCAATGTTCTCTTGGTGGGGTTTCACTGGAATGTAGATTTGAGTATCATCCGCGTAGAAATGACACATCAAATTGTACTTGCGAATAATCTTAGCAACTGGTGCTACATAGATGGAGAACAGCTGAGGACCCAGCACGGAGCCTTGTGGTACCCCGTATACCAGAGGACGAGCAGGCGATGTAGCACCATGAATGTGGACTGACTGGACTCTGTCTCTCAGGTATGACTTAAACCAGTCCAGTGCATCTTGGACCACTCCGATATCATGTGAGAGTCTATGCAACATCACTTCATGGTCGACGGTGTCAAACGCAGCCGATAGATCCAGGAGAACCATGATGACAACATTCTGATTGTCCATTGCGTGCAGGATGTGATTCTGCACACAGACAAGGGCCGTCTCAACGCTGTGATTCGGCTTGTACGCTGACTGATAGGGCTCACAGAGATTGTGCTCTGACATGTGAGCTGACAATCTCGCAGCAACGACACGTTCTATTGTCTTCGATAGATAGGGTAGATTTGACACGGGTCGGTAGTTATTCAAGACAGTTTTGTCTAGACTCGGTTTCTTGAGTACTGGCCTGATGTGCGCTTCCTTCAAGTGTGAAGGCATTACCCCCGTTCTCAGAGACAGGTTAACAATTGTCATGAGCACAGGTACAACATCGTGCGCACAGTCTCTAAGAAGCCAAGTAGGAATGGGATCAAGTTCACAAGATTTCACTGGCGATGACTTCAACAACATTCCAATTTCAGCCTCAGTGGCTGGCTCAAATGCAGTCAGCAGACATGTCTGCGGTGCATCCTCAGCAGAGGCATTTACAATGATGACATTCTGATTCAGTTCAGACCGAATTTTCGAGATCTTTTCTGAGAAGAAATCCGAGAATCGCATTGCCAGTGTGTCAGACGAGTCACATGGTGGTAGTGGTGTGCCATGCACTGCTGTCTCCACCAACAGTCTCCACTTCCCTATCTCTTGCACTGCTGTCTCCACCAACAGTCTCCACTTCCCTCTCTCACACACTGCCGTCTCCACCAACAGTCTCCACTCCCCTCTATCTTGCACTGCTGTCTCCACCAACTGTCTCCACCAACAGTCTCCACTTCCCTCTCTCTTGCATTGCTGTCTCCACCAACAGCCTCCACTTCCCTCTCTCTTGCACTGCTGTCTCCACCAACAGTCTCCACTTCCCTCTCTCTTGCACTGCTGTCTCCACTCCCCTCTCTCTTGCACTGCTGTCTGCTCCAACTGTCTCCACTCCCCTCTCTCTTGCACTGCTGTCTCCACCAACTGTCTCCACTCCCCTCTCTCTTGCACTGCTGTCTCCACCAACTGTCTCCACTTCCCTCTCTCTTGCACTGCTGTCTCCACCAACTGTCTCCACTTCCCTCTCTCTTGCACTGCTGTCTCCACCAACAGTCTCCACTTCCCTCTCTCTTGCACTGCTGTCTCCACTCCCCTCTATCTGTCACTCTCATTCTCCACACCTCTCTCAATCCGTCCAAGTCTCTCTTCACACAGTCACACCAGCAAAGTGTAATGATCTAAACACGCTGATCGTCAAATAAATGAAACTTTGAAAAATAAAACCTCCACACAGCCACATTTTGGACACTGTTTGTTAAGATATACATTGTCCATTTAAAAAGAACACATAAAAAGCCAATTTGGTCTCACAGAAAAACTATTATGCGTCAATCTTAATCATTTTAATCACTGTCATGGTTGTAAATTTTGAAACAAGTTCAACAAACTCCTAAATCCATTCAACTAAATTAAACAATAATTTTGTGATTTGACTCTAAACACACACACACACACACACACACACACACACACACACACACACACACACACACACACACACACACACAGAGTCATATTCTGTAAGCATACATTTTTGCGAATGAAAAGTTGTAAATGAAATTGCATTACACACACCTCGATTTAGAGCTAGGACAATCTTGCGGTAATTCTTGAGATCCTCTGGGCCGACCAACATCACGCTGAGACCTTCCTTGCTTGCTCGGGCTGTTCTCCCACTTCGATGGATGTAGTTCTGTACACAGAAACACATGACGTGGGGGGGCACGTAGCCCATTGCCTGCCGTATACATTTTTGCTCTACCAGATGCTGAGAAATACCTATGCTACAGCGTTGTAGTTTGATCGCACATTTAGACTTCGAACTCATCGTCATGGGCTAGAGGGCACTGCTGACTATGTGGATTTATGGCTGGGAATGAATCTTAAAATCTTACTGCATTTTGGGATTAATTCCCTGTCATTCCCTCATCGCTGGTTGGTGGGGCCCTCTTTTATGGATCGCCACTGGTCGAAAAGAGCCACATCTCTGTAACTATTGAACACATTTTATCCAGATTTGGAGGACTAATTAATTAAATGAATATTCTATTATGTGTGGAATTTGGGCTCATTTACTTGTTTACTATCTTTGTATGATCATTTCTAGAGTGACAGAGGGGCATGCATCATCGGAGAGTATCTTGAGCTAATAACTGTATGTGTGATCATGCAATTGTTAAGCTAGAATGCTCCTTTACCTTATAAAGGTGGTTATGCACTTGGGTATCTGGCTTCAATGGCTGTTGTGAAATGGGCGTTTAGGTTTGAGCATGTTTACGGTGTCTTAAAAAATGCTCAAACCTAAATGTACCAAATTGCTTGTGAGACAAGAATTATAAGCTGTACTATTTCTCATTCTGTTTTTTTTAATAATAATAACAATCTGGAATATAGATATTCTGCTCAGAGGCGCATAAAATACAACATAGTTAAAACATAGATATAAAATAGTTTGCTTAAACATATGCTTATGAAATTATTAGTCTAAATATTATATAAAATGTTATTTACTAATATGTAAATAAATTTGTAATACAAGAAAATTAAAAATAAACAGGTAAGGTTTTTGAAACTTGTAATGTGTAAGCCTAAGCCTATTCATAATTAATAATATAATAAATTACTAAAAAAAGCTATATGACTAAAAATAAATTAACTATATTGTACGTACTATAAATAATCAATGAATGTGGCCTTAAAAGGATGTGCTTTAAGATGTGATTTTAAAAGTTCCCACCTCGGTGGTTCGGGAGACCTGGTAGTGGAGCACGTGTTGGACGTCAGGAATGTCAAGCCCACGAGCCGCCACGTCCGTTGTCAGCAGCAAGCCCTTCCAGTTCACTGAAACAATATGACTTCCTGGCTGTCAAGCAGTAAAATAAAAATAAAATTATTATTAATTTTTATTTTTTATTTTAAAGTATTTAAAAATGGAATTTTACAAATGTGGGAGCATGTTTGCATGATATCATCTTGTAGATATCAGCTACAGCAATAAAAAGGGTGGGGATTCTGTGGCAATTCCATTCGTGTTTGTGTGTGTGTGCATGCGTGCGTGTGCATTAGCGTGCTTGGGTGTGTGAGTGCACATGCACATGTATGTATAGTTTGTGGAGCGTAAAAGCACAGCAGTAAGAGCTTCGGACTCTCGACTGGGAGAACCCGGGTTCAAATCCTGTGCTGCGGTGTCGAACCTTGGGCAACTACTCTACATTGCTACAGTTCACTCAGCTGTATGAATGAGTACCTGGCTATAGACGTTGGTGGAAATTTGTGTATGAATAATCTTCACGTGTTAATTGCAGCATAGCTGAATTCTTCCCAGAGAAGTCGAGATGGTGTTCGATTGAACAGGTCTGTCAGGGAGTAAAGTGCAAAGCGCTTTGAGCAGTCCTGAGGACTGGATACTGCGCTGTATAAAAACTTACCTTTACTTTTACTTTTTTACTTTATAATTATCTCTGCCAACTATTACCAAAGCTGCAAGAATTTGGCAATTAAGAGACATCATCAAAGATATAAACATATCCCGTTTGAGAATACAGCGCAACGCGCTTATAACGAAATACTTTGTTGGTAGCTAACGAGTTTGTTATATCTGTGAATTCGTTATATGCGTTTACACGTTTACCCGCTAGGTGGCAGTGTTGTATGTGACAGTTTTTAAACTAATCGCCAGGTGTCTATCAAACGTAAAGATATTCTGTTGTGTAACATTTATTCAGATGACACATAAAACAGTTACATATGTTACTATTAAGTGTAGTTATACGTGTAGTATAACATCGCAGTCCGCCGTCTGTGAAAAAGTAACAAAATACACTATGACGTAAACACACGACAAGCACGTCGTGTCCAAGCACACTAAAACAGGAATAGAATGACACCAGTTAATCTGCTTTGAAGAGGTCCTCCATTGTCATTTGTTTGCTGTTGGCTGGGGCAACCGACAACAGGAAATCTTCAAGCCAGTCGCAGTGCGCTGCAATGTCGTCTGACAGCATAGCCCTGTTACTAATGAGCTGTCGTATAACGTAAGGGCAGCTAACAATCACCTTTGATGATTTCCCTCATATACCTAGCACACACATAATGACACCAGTTAATCTGTTTGAAGAAGTCTTCCATTGACGTTTGTTCGCTTTTCGTTAGGGCACCAGACAAAAGGAAATCCTCAAGCCAGTCGCAATGCGCTGCAACGTCGTCTGACTGCGTAGTCCTGTTACGAATGATTTCCCTCATTGACCTAATTACTTTGGCTTTGGCGCTCTGCGCGAAGGCGGGAAGTATTTGCAAATAACCAGGCGATTTTCAGTGGACAGAAATTTGTTATACGGCAAAATTTGTTCAGGAAAAGGTGTTCATAATAACCGTGAATTCGTTATACCCATGTTCGTAGTAAGTGTGAACGCTTATAATGGAAAAGATAGGGACAAAATCTGTACGTAAGAAATTATTCTGTTATATCCGTCAATTTGTTGTATCCGTGTTCATTATAAGCGTTTTGCACTGTATTATAAATTTCAGTAAAACAGTTTTCAGCTTTACACAAAACTCCCAGTCACGGGTATTAAAAAAAGCGGGTAAATATATATAAGGATGAACGACCTGAGGAAAAAGGTTGGAATGCAGTGGAAGATTGGTGAGAAGTCAGATGAGATGGGCAGACCACTTCATAAGGATGGATGCAGAAAAACTAGCAGAGACGGAAAAATCCAGGCCTCAGCATGACAAGATCAGGGGAGGATGAAAGATGGAGGGAGAGAGAAATGTGTGCCAACAAACTGTTAGGAAAGTTGTTTTTAGGAAGTACTTATAAAAAAAGACCAACAAAATCCAAATCTCAGAAGTGTATTCAAATAGGCCAAGAGCGTTAGAACACAAGATTTCAACGACTTGATTTTTGGTATGACACAAAATTTCCAATTAGAGTATACCTTTGAACCGGTCGAGGTTGCGCAGTCGCTGTCGCTGGTGCATGTCGGCGTGGAGCGGCAGTGGCTGACAGTCGAGGAGAGTGAAGACAGAGACGAGACGACGGATGCAGTCCTTGCTGTTGGCGAAAACGATGGTGCGGCCGGGGTAGCGCAACAGGAAGTAGTAGACGTAGAGGTCCTTCTCGTCCGCCTTCGAGCAGTTGATGCGGGCCTCCGTGAGGGTGTCGGCGGTCCCACTCTTCTGTGTCAGGTCGATCACTTTTGGGCGCTCCTTCACGCCGATCTGTGTTGTCAGCATCTCTGTGTGGCAGGGAGATAATAATTAACATTTGTTTTATATTATAATAACACTATTTATTTTATATAATAATAGTATTTATATTATTATTTTTTTTTTAATTAGCATATTATATGTATTTATTTTATTTTATTTAAGCACATTATGTATTTTAGGTATTTAAATGGCTAATTCATTAAATTTATGTATAATATATACACTTGTAAATATATATATTTATTTTTATTCAGGTTTATCTAACTGACATGTTATGTAATTTTTATATGCTACTTTTAAATCATATTCGTTTACCTTTCTATTTAATATTTATATTTAATATGTTTTAGGTCATTTAATGTATTTTACTTATACTCTACGATTGTCAACGCCTTTAAGCAGATTTGTTATTCGGACACATGGCGCTCTATAAATGCTTTATAATAAATAAATAAATAAAACATTATATAATACTATTTTTATAATATTTTTTATACTACAAACTTTTATTTATTTTACATAATCTTAAATTAATATCTCAATTAAAAATATAGATTTTATAATACAAATATTAATATTTTTATATTCTTCTATTGATTCCCTGTTATCGGGGTTGAGGATGGCCTTGCTTCCATGTCGTCAGGGGTGAGGCTGGCCTTGGTTCCCTGTCATCAGGGGTGAGGCTGGCCTTGGTTCCCTGTCGTCAGTGGTGAGGCTGGCCTTGGTTCCCTGTAGTCAGGGGTGAGGCTGGCCTTGGTTCCCTGTAGTCAGGGGTGAGGCTGGCCTTGGTTCCCTGTCGTCAGGGGTGAGGCTGGCCTTGGTTTCCTGTCGTCAGGGGTGAGGCTGGCCTTGGTTCCCTGTCGTCAGGGGTGAGGCTGGCCTTGATTCCCTGTCGTCAGGGGTGAGGCTGGCCTTGGTTCACTGTCGTCAGTGGTGAGGTTGGCCTTGGTTCCCTGTTGTCAGGGGTGAGGCTGGCCTTGGTTCCCTGTCATCAGGGGTGAGGCTGGCCTTGGTTCCCTGTCGTCAGAGGTGAGGCTGGCCTTGGTTCCCTGTCGTCAGGGGTGAGGCTGGCCTTGGTTCCCTGTCGTCAGTGGTGAGGCTGGCCTTGGTTCCCTGTCGTCAGGGGTGAGGCTGGCCTTGGTTCCCTGTCGTCAGGGGTGAGGCTGGCCTTGGTTCCCTGTCGTCAGGGGTGAGGCTGGCCTTGCTTCCAGCCTCGATTTAAGTTATCTTTCTTTTTCTTCTTCTTTTCTCTCACTTATCTTGCACTGCTCTCTCTCCACCAACTGTCTCCATTCCCCTCTATCTTGCACTGCTGCCTCCACCAACTGTCTCCATTCCCCTCTATCGTTTGCTCTCGTTCTCCACTCCTCTCCCAATCCTTCCAAGTCTCTGTTTACACAGTCACTCCCATCGTAGTCTAGGTCTTCCTTGTCTCCTTTTCCCCCCACTCTGGGCATCTGCTTTCTTTGTCAGCCGTTCTCCTCCCATTCTCCCCACATGCCCAGCCCACTTCAGTAAACTCCTCACCAGCTTCTTAAAGCTTTCTTCTACTCCACCCTCCTCCCTCAACTCCTCCATTCTTCTACTCCACCCTCCACCCTCAACTCCTCCATTCTTCACTTATCAGTTCTTCTCTCTCCCACAGTTCTTCTTACTCAGTTGCTTTCACAAACCTGCGCCCTCTCTTGTTGCTTCTCTGCCAGTGCCACGGTCTCTAGGCCATACAGGTATGCAAGAGCAGTGCACCTTTCCTTTGAGTTTATGTGATATGCTCTTGTCTCCCACTACACCTTCAACTTTCCTCCAAGTGTTTGCCCGTGCCTTAATCCTCCTGTGAATTTCGGTAACTCATACCGTCCCCGCATATCGCTCCACCCAGGTATACAAAAGTGTCTCTTTGTTTTAGTTTCTTCCCCTCAAGGTGTATTTCCAGCTCTTTGTTTTGCTGCGTCACCCATAGTACCTGTCTTCTCCAAACAAACTTTCAGTCCATGTCTGCTGAACACATCCTTCCACTCTGTCAGTTGTTCTTGTTTCCCTGTCCGCTACCACTGCCAGATCGTCTGCCTACAGTAGCTTCCCCGTGCGCTACCACTGCCAGATCGTCTGCCTACAGTAGCTTCCTGAGGATATCTCTCGTACCAGTCTTTCTGCTTATCAGTTCCACCACTGCGATAAACAACAGTGGACTCAGGGCGTTCCCCTGTCTCAGGCCAACATTCACTTCAAACTCTTCTGACACTCCCAGTCCACACAACACCCTGCTCTTTGTTTCTTCATATGTCCCTTCTACCATCCTCACCTCTGCCTCTGGGACCCTAATCCATCTCAGTGTCACCATCACCATCTCTCTTGGCTTTCTCCAGGTCTATGTATCCTACCACCATATCTTCCTGTCCCTCCAATTTCTTTTTCACTAGCTGCCTCAGGGTAAACATCCCATCAGTTGTTCCTCTTCCTGTTCTAAAACCCTGTTCTTCACCGATTTCCCCTTCCACAACTGCTCTTATTCTGCCATCCAGGATTCTTTCCAGCGTCTTCAACATACGGCTTAGCCAAGTAATACCTCTGTATTTTCCAAGGTCATGCACGTGTACCTTTCTTTTCCATACTGGGACAATCAGCCCCGTTCTCCACTCTTCTGTGATCTTCTTTATGGTATGTGGAAATAATTTGGGACTATCCCAGGGTGACCTTAATTGTGAGGTGGCTGTATTACAGAGGCAACCACACAGCGAGGTTCCACTGTATTTATTTTATATAATACAAATATTAATTTGATATATAATAATATCTGTTCCGTTAACCCTGTTTATCAACGTCAACTCACCAAGTTTCTGTTCTGGCGTGTACTTGACCTTCTTTTTCTTCATGATACGGCGTGGCCCCCCATGGGCCATCGTGAGGGTGGCAGAAAAGACAAATGTCTGTCTACGTGCCAACTTCTTCGCATCTCTGTAAATACGACACATACAGCTCAAGAAGAAACAAATGTCCAACAAGTCTGCCGTCTTTATAAGTGAGCCATAGTTACAAGACTGTCATCTTTACAAATGTGTCATTTTTTTAAGTGTCATCTTTATTAGCGTGTCACCTTTACAAGACTTGTCTTTACAAGTATATAATATTTACAAGAGTGTCAATTTTACAAGATTGTTGTTTTTACAAGTCTACTCTCTTTATAAGTCTGCTATATTTACATATATCTGCCATTTTTACAAGCGTACCATCTTTACAAGAGTATCATGTGTACAATATTTACAAGAGTACCATCTTTACAAGAGTATAATATTTTCCAGTGTAACATCATTACAAGAGTATCATCTTTACAAGTGTATCATCTTTACATGTCAAAACATGTGTTATAATAATCTATCAAACTTAGCAACATTGTTTACCGACTTACTCGTTGATATATTCAAGGAGATTTGACAGTTCCTCAAAGTGACCTTTCTCAACCATACGGTCAGCCTCGTCCACTACAAGACACTGGACATCCGTTACCTTGGCCAGGTGCTCGTTACCCTGTGGAAAAAAATTACATTATTGTCAATGACTGCTACTGTAGTGGACCTTGCACAAGATCACTGTGTGAGTGTGACTACACATGTAACGTTGATTCACTTCTGCTCAATTGTACACCATTTTTGATAATTTACTATGTAAACTACTATGATAGTGGTACATTGAATTTATTCACTTGATTCATTTTATTTGATTTTAATATACAAAATCTTGCTTTACGGTCGTCTTGGTAAAATGACAAACTCACAATTACAGACACCTAAAAGACAGTCCCAAATAATTTAGCACTAAAATATAGGAAATTAGTCGTGTCAACACAATAATCTCCCCATTCCAGTCATTTTGGCCCAGTTCTGGGTGTGACCTTAATGCTGAGGTTATTCTGTGTAATATTTCTTTCTATGTACATGCAAGAACAGTCTCATGAACAGTCTCTAACCTGTATCAACTATGAAAATGAAAATCCCTTGGTTAACAATTATGATTATCTTAACTCCAAATTATAACATGAAAATGACCTAACCATAGATTTCCCAAGATGTTACTAATGATTCTATATACCACATTGTCTTAGAATAAGAATATTACAAACCAGCAGCCATTTAAAACAATGCTATATAAAAATCCTTGTTAATTCTCTTAAGCTATCAGAACATGAGCAGTGACATTTGGGGAAATGACCCCGACATACCAATTGAATGAGTTCCCACAAGCGACCAGGAGTTGCGACTACGATCTGAGGACACTTGCGAAGAAGTCTCTCCTGCTTCTGCGATGCCATTCCACCAATCACTGTCACCGTCTACAACGAGTATCCATGGCAACATGCTTTACTTCAATGTTTGGATTAGCTGGGTTTTCTGCTTGGTAAGAGGTGGTCGTGTACATTTGCAATGTCCCAAAACAAGTTAAGCACTGTGTTGGGGGGAGTGGCCTGGACGTCACCACATTGTGGGGAAAATAAATTGTGACAATGGTGCCACCTATTGGATGAAACATGTGCTACTGCAAATTGATGCCAATAGCCATTTTGGATCGTAAAAATCACAAATCCCACACATATTGAAGGGTGATAGTTTAAGCCAATACTAACAGCATAACATTTTTGGACTATGCACTTGAACATATGAGAGCATACCAAATGCTAACTGCTTGTTTACAGCAAAGAATGTATATAAACACTGACCACTGTACAATTAAAATTTACTAACCCTGATGTCGGTGTTTCCAGCAACAGCTTCGATGTGATCTTTCACTTGAATCGCCAACTCCCTGGTAGGTGTCAGTACCAGTGCCAGAAGAGGTCTGTCCGATACCTGAGGTTTTTTTTGCTGGGATGGTGTCTTCTCCAGCCAATCAAACATGACATCGTTCAACACTTTGACACAGCCAATCTCACCATCCTAGAAGATACCAGAACAACATAAACATATGTCAGAAATGATCACTGAACACGTTGTGTGACACAAGCTGGTGAAGGACGGAAGACGTTAAAATTCTAGATCACAGAGAGGAGAATTGGCACAGAAGAAAGATACAACAGGTGATCAACATCCACAGAGGGAAATCTACAAATAAAATGCAATGTCGGCTAGGAGCTTCCACCAGTCCTTCGCCACAACTTCAATCTGCTGAAGAACACTGCGGGATGCAGTCACAATATCCAGATAACACACCAAGTTTATGGAAAGGTAATTATGTAATATGTATGTGTGTAGGTGACTAGTTGTATGTCTACAACACAACATCTAGTTTGCAGTATTCAAACACTGTGTATTTTTACAGCTAAGTGCACTTTGATACTTGACTGCAGAAAATATGCGTGAAGCAATAAATGAACTGCCAAGATTCCCCTTACCCCTAGATCGTCCATTTCTTCATCCTCGTCTGGTGTTAAATCACATTCATCAGAGTCTTCAAATTCCTCTTCCTCACTCTGTCCTTCCTCTATGTCTTCTTCATCTTCTGCCAAGACGTCTTCCACATCACTGCTCTCGTCCACTTCTTCATTCTTTTCATCGGAGTTGATTTCCTCATTTCCTATCAATTCTGCAAACGAGAGACACTTTAAACGCAACTGGACATGGAAAGTCCACAAAATCATTCTTACTTCATGTAAATAGAATCACCTTAAGTCAAATAACGAAAATAACGTAGACTTATGTGCCCTCCCTTTTCTTGGTTCCCCTTCCCATTTTCCTCTCTTCTCATCGCGAGAGTATAAGACAGAGGAGACCGGGGACAGTGGGTGGAGACCGGAGACAGTGGGTGGAGACCGGAGACAGTGGGTTGAGACAGGAGACCGGAGACAGTGGGTGGAGACCGGAGACAGTGGGTGGAGCCTGGAGATAGTGGGTGGAGACCGGAGACAGTGGGTGGAGACTGGAGACAGTGGGTGGAGACCGGAGACAGTGGGTGGAGACAGGAGACAGTGGGTTGAGACAGAAGACAGTGGGTGGAGACCGGAGGCAGTGGGTGGAGACCGGAGACAGTGGGTGGAGACCGGAGACAGTGGGTGGAGACAGGAGACAGTGGGTTGAGACAGTGGGTTGAGACAGGAGACAGTGGGTGGAGACCGGAGACAGTGGGTAGAGACAGGAGACAGTGGCTGGAGACCGGAGACAGTGGGTGGAGACCGGAGACAGTGGGTGGAGACCGGAGACAGTGGGTGGAGACCGGAGACAGTGGGTGGAGCCTGGCGACAGTGGGTGGAGACAGTGGGTGGAGACCGGAGACAGTGGTGCACTGACGTCAGAATCATTACCGTCATTGACATCGGAGTCACTACCGTCATTGACGTCGGAGTCACTACCATCATTGCCGGATGACACACCGCTGTCGTCCTGGTGACTAGCGAGGTGGGAAGACTTCGCCTCTTGTCGCTCCCTGTACTCGAGGATGTGATGGATGATAGGGATAGCAAACGCCAGGGTCTTCCCGCTTCCCTACACACACGCACCATGCAAATATTTTACTTATTGTAATATATCTGCATAGCAAACTTTTTATATTTTGCTATGATATGCATGTAATATATAGGTAAAGAATTAGTACATTATACTGACTTTTTTATATTACTTGCTATTTTGTAATTTATTTTGCTCTCTTATGTAGTTGTATATGAAATCTACTATAATTAACACAAGGTACTGTATTAATCTTCTTTACTATGTGGAGCGATAAAGATTATTATTGTACTTCAAATATTGTTTTTGATTTTGCTATGGTGTATGAGTAAAGAACTAGTACATTATATCTTAAATCTTTCCTATTACTTACTGCTCATTACTATGATATGATTTTTGAATTACATCCATGTGCACCATAAAAAGGAATACAAGCATTTTTTTCCTTATTCCCTTTTGTTTTGCAATGTAATTTGACACGATATCTAATATAATTACTGTCTTAATGGAGCCATTAACCATTTTTTACTTTGCACATATATTTTATAAATTAATTTTTGATGTCACATCCATATCTACAACATTGCATTATAACAATATTAAGTATTTTGCACTGGAAAATATCACTATCATCATTCTGACTATCATACAAAAAACATGGATAATGTAAAAAATTAAAATATAAAAACTTAAGACAAGGAAATTGTAATATGAAAGATATTGTTCGTGGCTCCAAGATTCCAACAGACAGCAAGAAACAGACTGCTCTGGAGCAATGGTTGAAACATATGCAACGTTTCAACCTGTCTACAGCAGATCCGCAGTAGATAGGTCGAAACGTCGCATATGTTTCAACTATTGCTCTAAAGTTTATTTCTTGTTGTCTAAAGGAAATTGCAGAAGTTAGTTTAACATTGGATCACATCAATGTACCGTCTCTGCTGCGCCGACGATGTCCTTGCCGTCACGGATAGCCGAGGGGAGGGCAAGGGCCTGGATGGGGGTGGGGGAGCTGAACCCCTGGTCAGAGAGGGCGGTCAACACCGCGGGGGGCACAAACAGGTTGTCCCAGGCAGACATGTCTGCAAATGTACAACAATGGCATCTTTGAATGAAGCATTAACACATTCTATGTTATTCCCACAGTTCCACTCGTTCGAATAAAATGGTTACGTTTCGGTCTAGATATATTATATATAACCATCAAAATGTTATCTTTGCATTGGTGTAAACTACAGTGGTACCTCCCTATTAAGGTCACCCTTGGAACTGAACAAAAGTGACCTGAATAGCGAGGTGATCGTATAAACAGTACTAATGTCCTGTACTTTAGTGTACCCGGTATATGGATTATGGAACAAATTTGGGACTATCCTAGGGTGACCTTAATGGCTGTATTACTGAGGTGACCTTAAAGCAAGGTTTGACTGTACAAGTACAGGGCATCTGATGCCAGAAAGAAAGGAAAGACCACATTTTAATAGCACAACATCAGCGTTCTGCTGCACTCTGTTTGGAGTGGTGACACACACACGTTTGGAGTGGTGACACACACACGTTTGGAGTGGTGACACATACATGTTTGGAGTGGTGACACACACACGTTTGGTAGGTTAAACAAACCCATTACTTCAGTTGGTATCCAAACAAAATGATGTAACTTACGCTAATGCCTGTCCACATCTTGTACAACACTTACACCAGCAATGGCTTGGACCACTGCATAGGAACATACCAGTGACTTTCTCAGCCTGCTCTTCCCTCCTCTGTTTCCTTTTTGCCTCTTCCTTCTTCCTTTTCTCTGCAGGGTTAGTCTTTTTCTTCTTCTTCCTTGGGCCATTAGAAGCATCGCCTGACATAAAGAACACATCTCACACAGTTAGCATGAAACAATAACAACAGTGCCTTCAAAGACAAATTGAGAAGTGAAGGAAAATATGTTTACACAAGTAGGTAAAAGGGTAAGTTATTTTACAGTGCAGTATCCAGTTCTTACACTTCGCTCCCTGGCAGATCTGCTCATTCCAAATTCATCGCAACTTGACTGGGAAGAATTCTGCTACAAATATTACACAAAGCCTATTTGTTCACAAATACCCACCACTGTGGGTACGGAACTGGCAGGCTTCATCTGCCACCGATGGGTGGGGGGTCTGAAAAAAATTGGACTTCTAGATGCTCGGAGAAGCGATTTCCTGGCATTTGGAGTCCGGCTCATAATGATCATTTCCATGTTTCGTAGGAGAACGAATGCAAATATAACAATCGTCAGGAAAATTGTAAATTTGCCTTCACATTTTAGAATAAATAGTCCGATTCATGATGTAATATGGTATCTTGCTGTGTTAATTTTCTTTACCAAGAAACAATTAATACCGGGGGTACTCAAAAACATTGCGAAAAATGTATAGCCATGACAGCACGCCGTATTCTTTACACTAAGCTTACCAATATACCGGTACGCCATGTTCTATCCTGAGGTGAAGGCTTCAATCCCGCAGTGAATATAGGGTGTACCACGTTTAACCAATCACAAAATAGCTAGCATAAACGTGTCGGCACGGGCTCATTCTTCACCATTAAAAACGTCATCAAGTATGAGTTTCTTTGCAAAGTATATTAAATAAAATTTTAAAATCTGGATTTATTTTGGGTACATATCTGTACCCTAGAAATATTTTTGGGTACGTAATTTTACCCTTTTACCCTGCTGGCAGAAACACTGACTGTCTATTACTCTTTTCAGCCAGGCACTCATTTATACTGCTGAATGAACTGAAGCAATATGGAGTGGAATCTCAGTGAATGAAATAGCAGTACGTGAATTCAACCACAGAACTGCAAGTCCAATGCTATAAGCACTACACTATTGCACCTCATAAAGTCACACAAGATTCCCAGGTATGAACCTGGGATCTCAATATATAAGGACAGATCATAAGAAACAGACATATGAAACAAGACAGACATATTAGATCTGTACTGGTACAACTGCTGTATTTGTTAGCGAAAAGCAATATGTTAATTTGCAAAACATCTTCAAAAAATATACACAAAGTCTACTGTGTGTAACATTTCATACCTGGTCGTTTCATTTTCCGAGTCCCTGCATCTTCCTCCATTGTTGCCTGACTCTCCTCTTCCGTCTTCTCCTTCTCATCCCAAATATTCACTACATCTTTCCCCGTAATAAATTTACCAGTCATTTTCACAGCTTTCCCTTTCTTCGTATTAAATTTACCAGTCTTTTTCACCACTTTCCCTTTCTTTGTTTTAATTCTACTGGCTTCCTTTGTGAGAACCGGATCATTTGAAATGTCTTCACCATCTTCCGACGAAAGTGCAATTTTCTTTTCATTTAATCTCTTCTGGCGAATTTCCGCCTTCTTCTTCTTCCTCTTTGCTGCTAATTTCTTCTTTAATTTAGAACTTTTATCTTCTTTCGCTGAGGTTCCTCCCTTCGTTTCATCGGTGGAAGCAGCTTCTGTCTGCAGCTTGTGAGCTGTCTTGTTTTTCTTGATTCCTTGTTTCTTCCCCACCTGAAACAAAGAGGGTATAATTACAGAATTATATGGTTTATCAGTAAGAAATCACACATCATAGATCTTGGCTTAGATGTTGAAAAACAGATCCGAGATGTTGAAACATCTGCAATGGCTTCACTAGTTGCACACTTTTCTATTAATACACACACTAGGATAACTATGTATTAAGGTTACTAGATCAGGTACAAATCACCTAAATACCAAGACTGCATAAGTGGGATTACGTTCCCATGCTACTATATCTAAGAGTGGACATTTTGAAATATCCAACACCTGATTCCATGTTCAAACCATGCTAACAAATATAGGACTAAGGGATCATCTCAGAATGTTGACGTCTGATATCAGACACAATTACTTTTGTTTGGGGAAGGGGGGTCTGAGGCAGTTTCGTCTGGCATTGGACATCAATATTTTACACTTTACCGATACTGTAGTGTTGATATTGGGGTATCATCATATCGATGTTTAAACTTTCATCTGAGGAGAGGGGGTGGGGGCTGAGGCCAGACGAAAATAATTTTTTCTCATATCAGACATAGGTATTCTCAGATGATCCATAACAATTATTATGATTGCCGAATGCCAAAATGGCAATCAGAATGTGATTAGTGTATATAGGCGACAGTTCCTTCATGCTATAATCTCTGTAATAAGAGTACATGTTAAGTTTTAAACCTTATACAGTAAAACCGGTCCATAACGGTCATCGTTGGGACTGCGCAAAATTACCGTTATAGGCAGGTTGGCGTTATGGAGTTTCATGACTTGCATACTCACTAGGCGGAGCCACAGTATTATGAATGGTTACATTGACGTTCGTTAGTTGGTACTCTCGTGAACAATACAAACCTAGAGTTAACAATAATATTATATAATACACTATACAACTTGCTATATTTAATTGATGTTCCTTTTTTCTTTTGGGCCATGGTGAAACAATCACACCCTCGAAGTAAAGGCAAACAGAAAAAGCTTTGATGTCCAAAAGGAAACACGACTAAAATGAATGATAAAATGTTTCATGAATTACAGCTAAAGTATGGTGTAGGTTCATTTATTATTGTGACTACTTGAAATAAACAGTTTTGATCTGTGGTTAGTCTGGTAAGCTTGCTCAAAGCTTGTTTCCTGGCTTCATACATAATTTCATCAGAAAAGGTTGACCCCCTATTACTAAGTACAGTAAAACCTGTCCAAAGCGGAAAGGAAACATGAGGGTGTGAACGAGTGGAAGGCAAGTGTTGGCCCAGATTTGCTCTCCAGCTACACCAAGCCACATAGGTAAATATTACAACAGCCCACTTCCATCTGTGGTTACATGCTCATGGCTTCTCTGAGCTCACTTTGGACATCAAAGCTGATTCTACTCCTCTTTGCTGGAGTAAAGGAGCCACATAGCAGCTGCAACAAGCTGATGACGCCATGCGTGACTCGATTGCAATTTGATAGTCCTGCGTACACGCGATGACACCGACGCGATGACGTTGTATTCAGGGAAATCATGGATTCCCTTCGACTTGCCTGCAAGCGGCAGCTTGACTATGAATGGTTCAGTCCAAATTAATTGACCGTTATACGCAATAGACAGGTTACCGTTTTGGACAGGTAGTGGGCAGTGCAAACTAATAGGACGTCATTCGGGACTTTTAAAAGTGACCGTTATATCCAGGTTATCGTTATGGACAGGTGGCCACTAAGACAGGTTTTACTGTAGTATTACAGCTATATCCCTGCACAGTCAATACAATCATCAACAGTGCAGGTTGTCATAAATGCAAATGGCGATCTTTTACTTTCTGACCTAACCACGAAAACGACCACCTGCAGCCACCAAACTTCTCCTCACATATCTTACATACATATACAGACACTATGTTATAAAAACAATTCTCTTACATTCCCATAACGATCAAAATTCACAAAACAAACTGAAGTAAAACTTAACATCACCGGCAGGGACTACCTCCGCGGTTACCATAAAGTTTATTTTATGTTGAAGTGTCGCGAACATGCACACACGGAGTACCTGTGTAGAGCTTTATCTTTATACAGGGACTCAACGCACACAATAACGATAGCGCCACTGTACGGAATTTCTATGAAGCTCATTTATGTAGCGACGACTCGACGCAATATCTATTTTACAGTAACCGTAGAGCTATGGGTAGTTGCCGCCTGTGACATCAAGTGTTAATTGCGTTTGTTTTGTGAATTTTGATCGTTATAGGATTGTAAGAGAATTGTTTTTGTAACGTAGTGTGTGTATATGCATGTAAGATAAGTGAGAAGTTTGGCGGATGCAGGCAGTCGTTTTCATGGTTAGGTCAGAAAGTAAACGATCGCCATGCAAATAAATTAAAAATATAATAACGATCGATTGCGGTATGACTAAAAGGTGCACGACCACACACACACCAAAATGTAGGTAGTGTTGGTAACCAGGCGGGCTGTTGGTGGCACGTAGGAGGTCTGTGTGTGCAGCTTGCCACATTTCACATATGTTCTGCACATTGGAGTAAACAAATTCGCAACTTTTATCATCGCTTGTGGGAACTCGCCGCTTCCATTCGCCAGGTGGCGCTACGGTGCTAAGACTAAATGCTCGTCCGGAAGATCGGATAAAATGCCTAAATTGTGTAACTCCTGCATGAAAGACTCAATTTTTTTAATAGTGCACACACAAACCATATATATATACCATCAGCGGCCAAACTATCTACCAACACATTATATTACATGATCGTGCGTGGTTGTTCGTCAACTTCGTGGTCGTGCGCCTTTAGACTAAAGGGTTTTACTAAAGTTTAGTCAAACCCATCCATCGTGCTGGTGGAATGGGCGATATTACAAGGTTTGGACACACATTTGCAATCACCTTAGATTTATTATCTGCCAAATGTTCGCCTTTCACAAACTCGTAATCTGTCAGTTCATTCATACACATGAGTCCTTCCGCACCGCCCTTTTGAAAACATTCCGGTGGCAATGAAACTTTACGCCAACCAGATTTAGCTACAACACGAAAAGCCATGTTGAATTGATGTTTACGCGGCTACATCAATTTCTTAGATAACTTTGGTAAGTATCAAGCGCCATCTATCGATACACGGAAACACTGTTCCGACGCCATCTTCTTGACCTAGATCAGAGTTGCGAGTAAATAAACGCACGTGGGTACGAGAACAAAGCAAAACACAGGACACAAGACTTTGGTGTCGCTCATTCCAGTGATCAAAGCCAAGTATTTTATGATATAAATCAGACTTACGAGATACCAAGGTGTGTATAAATGAACGGTGTATTATTATATCTTATTCTTAAGTGAATATTCGATCATATCTTTTCATTTAAGGCTACTTAAATTGCATCCATGTTTGGTCGTTGGGCGATAATTTGATTCCTATCTACGCCTAAATACTATTTATGATGGTTCACAGTGGTCTCGGCCCGAGTATCTCGGCCAGTGACCTCGGCCTGTGCGGCAGTGATCTCGGCCTGTTTGGCAGTGACCACCCTCAGTGCCAGCATAGAAAGGTCGGCTTGGCGATAATGTTCTGAAAAATGCTGACTAGTTGAATGAGACCTCATAAGATCATAACATTGTAACCACAATAATACAGACTAGTCAGTTAATAGAACGTTGCCGAGTGCTGGAAACAACTAGAACTAGAGGAGTGATCTCGGCTTGTTCGGGGGGTGTTGTTGACCAGAAACGATAGCGGCATGCAGTCGGCCAGTGAATTCGGCCTGTGCAGCAGTGAACTCAGAAACTGTTCAGCAACTGTTTCTCTAATTTTGCATAGACATCTTAGGGCACTGCCACTATGCACGATAAATCTGTATTTGATTGAATCATTTTAAGGGCTCCCTAGGGCCTCCAAGGACCCCAAAACTGGTAAAAATGTAACATTTGGCCTATTTTTTCAAAAACTGTTCAGCAACTTTTTTTCTAATTTTGCATAGATGTATCTTAGGGTGACGCCACTATATACAAGAAATCTGTATTTCATTGAATCATTCTAAGGGGACCTAAGGGGCCCCCAAAGTGCAAAAGTTTTACATTATCTAGTGATGTGGTTTTGAGAAGGGCCGTTGAGACCACCCCCAACAGTAGATTTTGTTTAATGTGCCACAAAGTCAACACCATGACTACACTCTGCAGCCTAGTGCTACTGTTCCATTGAGACCTTGACTAATCTTTAATTGGTCACAGCGCCCAGGCAGAGTAGACACACTTGACCCCTGTTAGACTGAACAGTTGCCTAACACTTTTATCTTCAAAACTATTGATTTTCTATAATTGCAAGTTGTGTTTATTTTGATGTTCATTTAATTATTATAAAATGGTGTGACTGTGGTGTCTATTGGTTAAAGATGTATTGTCTGTAGAAACCTGTAGGTGACAAACATAGAAAATTAATATTCTGGACAACTATAGAGTGAAATATCCTACTCTTTATTGATATCAAATGCATTCTACTGTTCTGTTTACGCTTGCCATGCCTTGTGTAGACATGGTACTGTGTAAATCAATTGTATCAATATAAACTAATAATTACAGATTCACAATATAGTTGACACCTGAAATAACCAAATGTCAACCATTAGAAGAGTTGACATAGTTCCGCTATACACAAGCAAGAAATCTGTATTTGATTGAATCATTCTAGTGTCATCAGCATATAGTAGAACATACATTTTCTACATCATCATCCCTAAGGTTGTTGTAAATTTCACCAGCTGCCATGTCAAGTCCATTATAATTGTGACTAACAGTGTTCAAAAAGATTCAGGTAAATAGCAAATAACAAAGGACACAAGTTTTCTCCTTGTCATACCTATACATCACATGAGATGAAGGCTGACACAGCCTGGCCTTGATTTATACATGATTTAGCATTTTTGTACATGTTGTATACAACTTTCAACACAGTACCATTAATACCGCATGAAATTATCTTAGGAGGACCGGTCTACTAAATCAAATGCTTTCTTATAATCGATGAAGGCACAATAAAGCCTTTTGCGTTGAGACAAATACAATTCAACCAATACCCCTATTTGAACACTGCCTGTTCTTCACCTATTACATTCACTTTGTTTAGGTATGTGGTCAGTCTAGTGTTCTGAACAATCACTAAGGATTAATGAACACTTGTGCAGAATGTCACCCACTTGGCAGGTTTAATTGATCTATTCAGCAATGAGGACACTGCTTAGGCCTCACTCTGGACACTGTCACTCACAGTGTTGTGTATTGTCTTAGTTGGTGCATTGGGCTAATCTACTTGACCATGAATCAGTGGTGGCTCTGGTTGTGTATTACACCCAGCTGTGGAGCTAAGATTCTCTGCTTGCTATTGTTTGATGGAAACTGTGACTAATGTGTAATTGGTCACTGGCAGTAGCTTGTGTCAACAGACAGCATTAAGCCACTAGACCCCTGTTAAACTGGACAGTTGCCTGTAGGTTTTAAACTGTGTCAAACAGTGAGTCTACCTTTTGCTCTCAAATAATCTGTCCTCTTAGTTTTACACATGAAGACATAATCTGGCATAACTTGATAAGTCTTTGTAGCAGCACATTTGTACTTCCAGTGTATCATTGCAACATATCATACATATTACTTACTGTGTGCCACATTTGAATGTTGTGCATGTAATATTTCCATGCAATCCATTTGCATATATAATGTAAAACTTCAACAGCCGTTTTCTTCATTTTCACTTTTTTTGAAACCTTGTAAAGCACCCTACCAAACCTTTTATAAGGATGTAAGAAAACGATGTTACAATTTTTCCGACTTATCACTCATTTGGTCAGCCGGGGTCACATATAGACGTATTAGTCCAAAGGACTTCAAGGCCACTTGGCCCATTTTTTTGCAACATAATTACATTGTATTATATATTGTGATAACTGCTACGTAATGTCCAATATGTTGCATGGTTGTTTTCGACAGCGATCTCTGTTTTTTTATAACGTATTTTTGTTTTGTTGGGTTATTTATGTGAGGCAGTGATCTCGGCCTGAATTATAGTCGGAATGCCCCACTGCCTGAATGCACCACTACCTGAATGCACAAAACCTAGTCGCAATGCTCCAACCGCCTAGTCGGAATGCTCCAACGGCGTAGTCACAATGCTCCAACGGTCTGGTCGCACGAACAATGGTTAGTAGCATTTACGTGTACTCAATTTGACCAAATATATGTTGCACACTGTTTCGGAGCAATGTGAAATTGCTGCTTCAAATGGTAACAAAATACTGAAAAATCTTGGGAATTTATGAATGACGCCTATTAGAATGTGGGTTGACAACACTAGAGACTAGGAGACTAAGAGGAGACCAAATAGAAGTTTTTAAGATATTGAATGGTTGTGAGGATATTGATAGAAATATTTTCTTCAAAGTGAAAGAAGACATTATAACCAGAGGGCACAATGCAGCATTAGTCAAGGAACATTGTAGATTGGATATGAGAAAATACGCAGGTGGAAAATTGTTGGACTGTCGATATATAGCCAAAGGCTTCCTTGTCGGCATGTTATCTGGAGCTTATAGCTCTGGTGGGCAATCTTGTTAAATCTGATTAAATCTTGTTAAATCACTGTTTGTGTTTTACCGTGACAAGGCGTGCCTAAACATCATACGTTTAATAACCTAATTATGCCATACAGATGCGGAAGACGACGAGTTTACACACTGCACATTTATATAATACAATTTTTATTCCTTTTTTTTAGGTGAAAGAAGTTGCTCGGAGAGACATATTCAAAACATCTGGCAAGATCGTTTACGACGCGCTACAAAGCATCCAGACTACTGGAGAAGATCTCCCATGCGTGAATCACTTGCAGCGGTCTGCCAACCGCGCCAGACATCTGCTGAGGCCAATGAACCCTGCAGATCTAGACTTTGAGGTACGCGTGGGAGCGATCCGTAAGATTAAATTTATTATATTCATTGGCATAGATGTGGTTTTATCTAGAAAATTTACATTTTCTCCCGTGCAAATCTGGGCAACTCAGCTAGATCAATTATAGAATGTTGAATAGTTGCTATTGTCTGTTTCAGGTGAAATGAACCACATACCAGGAGACTTTCTACAGGCAGACTTATGCTGTGACGGACAGCGACACTTGCTGCTGGCATCATCCATACAGTTGCAGCACTTGTCCAAGGCGAAGATATGGTTTATAGATGGGACATTCAAAGTGGTGTCCTTTTGTACAGCTACTAAGCATTCACAGCTTCATCAAAGCTGGCGATTCAATGAAGCAGGTTCCGCTCCTCTTTGTTCTCATGTCTAGGAGGCGGAAGACTGACTACATTGCCGTCTTCAAAGAAATGTTGCGTCTGCTTCCCGTTGAGTTAGGTCTTCGCACGGCCTACATGCACCAACTGGCCGTGAGGTGCCAGATTTGGCAGTTGATGGTATTGCCGAACTTGCCAGCAGCACACATCGCGCCGGCGTTTCAGCAGATTAAGATGAACTGCAGCAGCTCAACGAAACTCGCCGATCTTGTGAAATATATTGACAAGACGTGGGTGTCGAGCACCAGCCGTCCCCCAGCAGCAACGACATTCAAGAGATCCGTCAGGACAAACAACGATGCTGAGGGGTGACACCACCGTCTCAACAAGAGTGCGCCTACGAACTTCTACTTCCACTGCAGGTTAGACTTATTCTAACTATGTACATTATATTCTCAATTATGGTACGTGGGGGGATATGCAATGTAGTAAGTTTGTGAAGCTCAGAAATAGTAAGGCTATTTATACTATGGAAGCCTACATATTTCAGAACCCGTATGTGTGTATGAGTGTGTTATAGGAGTTATGTGCAAATATAACATTGTCGGTCGTGTCTGCTTCAGGTTAGGCTCGTGGCGCAAAGAAAACTCTACCGCCATCAGAGCAAGGTGACGACATCTCGGCAGAAGGCATTGAACACACTGTGGACGCAGTATGAAGAAGCGGACAGGATGTCGACGTCAGAATATCTGCGTCGATGCAGCGAGTTGATGACTATCGCCGAAGATTATATTTAGGTTTGCAGGCGCCAGATTGATGAACATATTACTACGTTATTTGTCAGCAAATTGTTTGCACAGAGTACCTTCTTTCTCCCGTCTTTATCCCAACCACTACTAATCCCCGTAATCGAAGCACTGCGATCGGAACGAAATAAAAAAATAGCCGGAGCAGTGTCGACGTTACGGGCTACTTTATTCCCTCCAAGTTTCTTTTTACCACTCACCCACTATATACGGATTTCCATATTTTTGCCGCATTTTTATTAATTTTCTTCTTTGTTATATTTGATTGATTGATTGGATAATGTTGTACGATGGTTACATTCCGTATGTATGACTACGATCGATGTCCTATTGCAGTAACGTGTGTAGAATATGATTTGTTTCAATGTGCTCTACATTGTAGGAACATTTGATGTAGTCAAGAAGGTGACAATAATAATAGTACGGCCTACGAATCTATATATATATATATATATATGTTTAATTAATAAAATTGTCATCCTGATTTCTGCCTACATCTTTGTGTGTGTAGAATTTAACAGTGTAACTTCACAAGGAAAACAACCATCAGTGTTCTTATGTTTTATGTGTAGCGAACGCATCAGCTCAAACACATGCAACGATCTAGTAATAATAATAAAATTATTAATATATATGTATACATCATGCAGGTCTTTATAAAAACGAACTTACCAAGTTCCGTTTTATATCACCTAATTCACAATAAGTTGTATATTTTTTAAACTATGACACCCACTACTAACAGTAAAATGTAGTTCAAATTTCAAGCAGTCCATGTACATATATCACTATCCATAAAATATTAATATATATATATATAAATTTACGCGACTTTGCGTATATTTCTTAAGTAATATGCGCACAGTCGCGTGGGCGATACTTAAAGAAGTCATTATACTAGCTGACTTACCCGGCGTTGCCCGGGGAAAAACAAACAAACAGAGAATCCATGTTTTATGATATATAGATACCACAAGAGGTGCATTGCGCCAAACCAGTGGAGCATTGCGACCAGGTCGTTATCACCAAAGTGGAGCATTCCGACCAAAAGTGGTACATTGCGACCACCCCGTTGGAGCATTGCGACCAGGCGGTTGGGGCATTGCGACCACGCGGTTGGAGCATTGCGACTAGGCAGTTGGTGCATTGCGACTGGTGCATTCAGGCAGAGGTGCATTCCGACCATTACCCCTCGACCTGTTTGAGTGATGTTAGCCATATATTTCTTTTGTGTATATTGATGTATAGTTTTGTTTTGTTTGGTTATTTATGTATGCAATTCGACATTATCATCAGCAATTTCTGCGTGATGTGTACTAGTATTATAGTGATTGCCGGCAAGATACCTTTCACTGATCACTGAGAGCAAATTGAAATTAAATCAAAATAAAACTGACTTGATCATTATTGGTACATCAATGCAGCGTAGTAAACTTGATGTGTTTTTCCTACGCGTATTTTGAAACAGCATATCACACCAGCAACCTCAGTGAGCAGGGGTGTCATGTAATAAACATTTATATTAACTACTTCGACTTGTAACGAAGTAGTTTTATCTACGATCTGCTCAGTGAAGCAATGCAGGAGTAGCAAGCCAATTACACTTTCACACTTTCTTAACGGACACAAATCAAAGATAGGGTTAACATAAAAAGATAACTAAGGGAGATTATGAAGCAAATTACCATGACACCTACCCTTTCTAACGTACATGTAATATTTTAAAGCTGATTCTTGTGTATTGTAATAATAAATTGGTTAAGTAATTATGACTTTAGCAATAGCAACAATAGCATAAAAATTGTTTTCCTAAAAATTCAATAGAAATTGGGAAGACAACTATAGAAAACTACCAATTGAGATGGCCTCAATGGTCAAACTTGGACAACTATTGACCTCAAACTTGGACAATTATTGACCGTTCATGGGGTAAGCACATGCGGTTAGGTAAGAATAAGATCACGACAGATCGTCAAAACATCTTTACTGCATTGCATATTGTAACATACAGATGGATGCGACTTCATTATTTCTGGTTAGCACCACTCACATAAAAAGGCCGAGATCACTCCTCGAACAGGTCGAGTTCACTCCTCAAACAGGCCAAGATCACTCTTCAAACAGGCCGAGATCACTGCCGCACAGGCTGAGGTCACTGGCTGAGTTCACCGACACAGCCGATATCATTCGGGCCGAGATCGCGAAAGGCCGAGATCACTGGGTACCTTTATGATCATGTCCTAACTTACAATTCTAATGGTTCATGTACATCTTGGAACTACATTTGGGAGAATATATCTTAATTTATGTTCCATTTTTCAATTATATAGCTATCTCTCGGTCTTCTACACGATGGATGGTCCAGAATGGCGCCCAGAGATCGGCTCAACAAGCAGACATTGCTATGCCTTGGATTGCTCCAATGGGGATTATAGACTGTTGAGATGGAGGAAGAGGATTTGCCAACAACACGGGGTGCATCATGGGACACCAGGATGCTCATGTCAACCTCCGTTTGAGTAAGACAATTATTGCAATGGAGATATGTAAATTACTAAATTTAATCCTACTTGATGAAAATGCCATTATATTGGTAAGTAAATTTTCACAAGATCACATAATTAGCATCCTATTTGAGTCATGGGACATAGGCCTATCACCGATCATCAGTGATCAATGTCCATCATAACATTGCAAAATTTTAATGCCTAAGTGGATATACTATTTGTAATTATTGAACCGATGTGAAAAAAAATTATCAGATACATTTTTCTTTAATACTGTATGAGACAACATCAGAGATTGCTACCATGAAAACTAATTGTTATTCACTATTGTAATTTCAGGCTCTTCTGCTTCCCAACGCGAAGAGAGAAGGATTTGCCAAAGAGGAAGAGGTGGATATCGGCATTCTCAAGGGCTGATCCCAAACATTCATTACATTTACTGGAGCCGAAAAAAGATCACCGTGCATGCTCGAGGCACTTCATCCACGGGAAGCCGACCGAGTCCCACCCGGATCCTGAGATAAATCTGGGTCATGTGAACAATGTTGGTCCCGGGGAGAAGTCTCTGGAGAGGGGCAAGAGACACAAGAAGCGGAAGTTGGCTGCTGAAACTGCCCAGTCAACAGCTAGCCATCATGATGATGACAACCTTGAGCATATCCAGGACTCAGCTGCAGTGCAACCCAGTTCAACGTCATGGTCACACATCATGGCCAGATTTCTAATAGCTATCCTCCTCTCACAAGTACATAAATTGAAGACCGAGAACAATAAGATGCAGAAGGAAAATAACATGTTGAAGGCGAAACTGAAAGCAAAATCAAGGGATCATGGATCTAAGATGTGGAGTGAGCTCCTAACAATGGATAATCAGACACAATTCTACACTGGCTTACAATCGCGTGGATTATTTCTCGATCTACATGATCTCATTGCGCCATATGTGAAACGTCGTTGGAAAGGTCTAGGAGCTGTAAGCACCAAGGTTCGACGTTTTTTCCGAAGCCCAAGAACGTTTGGCCCCAGAGGAAATTAAGTAGTCAGAATGAATTTCTGTTGACTCTAATGTGGCTTCGACTTGGATTGTTGAAGAAGGATCTCGCCATCAGATTCGAGATATCACCAAGCCTCTGTAGCCAACTATTCAGTGCATGGCTGACTGCAATGAGCAAGGTGATTCAACCGCTAATAGTTTGGCCGACTAAAGAACACATAATTGCGACAAAACCCCGGAAGTTCAAACATCTGCCAGATCTGAGGACAATCATCGACTGTACAGAGATATTCATCGATGTACCGAAAGATCCTCTGCTATAGACATCAACATCGTCACAATACAAGCATCGCAACACGGCAAAAATCCTTATCGGCATTGCACCAAACTCGGCAATCACTTTCTTTTCAAAGGCGTGGCAGAGCATCGGATAAGGCAATAACTCTAGATTCTGGTTTATTGGATAAGCTTGATCCATATGACATGATCCAGGCCGACAAAGGATTCCTCATACAGGAAGACTGTGATTTTTGTCAGATCCAACTCCGCATGCCTCCTGGGAAACGAGGACAAGCTCAGATGTCACAAGCGGCCAACACCAGAACAAGTCGAATTGCCAACTTGCGAATCCGAATGGAGCAGGTCATTAGAAGGTTGAAATGTTTCCGCATTATACGACATGACATCCCCATTTCTCTGATCCCTTCTCTGGATAAAATTGTCATAGTTTGTGCAGCATTGTACAATTTGAAGAAGCCAATTTACAAAGATTGAATTTGTTTATAGGAACATTCCCAAATTTAGACTTCGTGTGCAAACATAATTGTACACGAATGCAAGGAATGTTCCCAAATGTTACACTGATCTATGAAGTAACTTACTTGAATACAGACTGGCTCTTCGTGTATTATGATTGTATGAATGTTTGTTGTGTCACAATATTCTGATGATGCAAGTAGGCTTTGCAGTAATTTAATAACAATTGTTCGTTATCATGTCAACTATAAATTCATATCGTACCATATACTAGTATATGAGAGGAGCTATATATTAGATGATTGTTTAATATGGAAAATGTTTTTGTGATTGAAAACTAGACAATAAGGATATTATATGAACAAGTTTATTCAAGAATAATTCTATCACTTCTCAATAAAAATAGTAAGCCATCTCCTGGTCTGGTAAGCTCAAATGGAGGAGATGAATTTGGAATAAATGACACTACACAATACAATATATATCTGTAAATACTTCTCTACTTTCGTCATGGTTGATTGTTTTTAAAATGACCAACCCAATATTTTGACATTTTCTTTTCCACATATTTTGCTGGAAAATTCTTTGTGAAACAATTGATACAAATTAATGGCCCATATATGGTAGAACCGTGTCTCCGTGTATATCCAAGGTCATGACATGATGTCAATATTTGTGTGTGCGCGCACGCGCGTGCGTGCTGGTGTGCGCGTGTCTGCTCATATTGGTACATATCTCTGCGTACCTGTGTGTGTCTGTGCGTGGTGCATGCGCTGGCTTGTACGTACATGCGCCGGCCTGCGCGTGCTTGCGGGTGCTGGTGCGTGCCAGCGCGTACTTGCGGGTGCTGGTGCGTGCCTGTGCATGTCTGTGCGTGCCTGTGACCAACTTGCAGCAAACCAAAATGATACCGAACACATCGATCGGAAAACAAATTTCATTTTAACACCAGATTATGTAACATGTCACGGAGAGAAATTGGATGCTGTATTTGGCTAAACTTGAATAACAAAGAATAATATATTGTGAACACGGACAGTCTTTCTTGTACACAATCACATGGTTTACCCCGGTTCAGTTCATTCATAAAACATAACTCAAATTAATTCTATGCGATGCGTCTCTGGCAGTTAGCACCCCTGGTGGATGGTGAACAGTACCATTGTCACTAATTGTGTCTGAGTTGACACAAACCCTTTGACATTTACTGTTGGCAATGCTAATAGAATGTGTCTCAGGTTGGTGTGTACATTTTGATGTTTTCATGTTTGTTCTATTAAAAATGAAGCTGTCTTTTTGTGCTCCATGAGTAGAGTAGTGTGAGGCATTTGACTTCCATGCAGGATTTCATGATGGAATTTTGATTCGTGTTCTGCCCCAGCAGTTGTTTGAAGTAACTGGTGTTCCTGCTGATACAAAATGGGTGCTTAGCAGAAAGGCGACGGTTTCATCCTTTTGGGATCTAAAATTTGCTTGATAATTTTATCCGTACAAATGTGAAACTACCTACACACGATGGGCTAAATTGATTGTGGAAGAACATAATTATACACGTATGTATATTACTTACATAATTATAACCGATCGCTAGATATCAGGTTAATGTTGTTTTCGGAAAAGATCTAAGCATTTCTGGATTCAATAATTTGAACCTAGAACTAGAAACCACAAATGAAACTGGAATTATTGAGTTGTGCAACGATGTTAATTAAACTTGGGGATTAGATAGGGTGACAATTTATGTTGGTGAACATGTGGTTAAACTGAACATTTAGCAAAGCTGGTAAGTTATTTCCGTTGTTAATTAATTAAGATAATGGACTCAATTCGGAACATGCATATTTATTTTCCATTGAGGTTCTTTGTCACCAATAAAAGTGCATGTTTTGAGAACATTATAAATAATTAGCTTTTTGGACAAAAATGCCATTTTCGGACACATCCAATATGTTGTTCATTTGACAATTGAAAGGAAATTTTCATTGTATGGAAACCTGTCATTTTGATAGTGAAAGTGCCATGTTTGGGTCTTTACTCCAATACTATGTATTTTTATGGCACCCTTTCCCCTTTAGAAAACAATCTAGCCTAGTGGGAGCTTGCATTTTTGTGGATAAAATATACTTGTTTAGTCATGCAGTGATTCTAATTGAACTGAGAGGGATCAGTTTGTCCAGTTTAACATTGTGTTAAGCTGATGAAGTAATTTATGTAGTCAATTCAGGTGACACACTCATCCATGAGCATACCTTTCCTGTTTTCCCGACAGGTAGAGTATCACAATTAAAGTGCAAGTTTGGAATAATGCTCTTTTATAAAGAAATTGCTATTTTAAAAAGAAAATGCTGTTTTGGGACATAGCCTCCTGTCTTACTTTTTACAAGTAAGACAGGAAATTATAATGTTTAGCAACTTTCTCTTGTAACCGTGGAAGTGTCCTTTTGGGGACACTGCCCCCATTAGTGTGTCCTTTTATAGCATAGTTTTTGCTGTTGACAATATAATGTAACTCTTGGACTTGCCATTTTATGAAATAAATTGCCCATTTGTCTATAAAAATATCCTTTTTTACCTTGCGGCATTGGAAAATAATTGGCAATTTTTATAACGATTTTGTTCTCCAACTTACGCCTTGTTATGAGACCTTGTTTAAGACTTTGCCCTTTTATTGACAATTTGGTCCTGTTTGAAGCGGAAAGTGCCCGTTTATTGAGAATACTGTCTTGTTTGGAATGGAAAATATAGTCCCGCATAATTGCTCCAATATAGTTGTTGTTTTTATTTTAGAAACAAAATTGCAGTTTACCCTTTCGTCTGTTAGTTTAAACGAAAACTGCAGTTTTTTAGACATGTCCACAAGTATTTGCACTTTTATAGAGCAATTGGCCTATTTCCATACGGACTTAGATAGCAACTACTTGCCTTTTATGGTAACACAAATCAGGATATTACTCTCAACAAATTGCCATTTTAAAGTATGTTTGTTTTTACCATTGAAAGTGCCTTTTAAGGACATGCCCTTTATTGCAAAATTTGCACATTGTAAGATTTTAAAATACCCTCACAATATATATAATACGTATATTACAATGGGCTGATGACCTGTTAAAAAGAAAAAAAACTAAAGATTGGAGTGGGCGGCAATGCCACGGCTTTGTATGTTAACAATTCCTATATGTAAACAGTCATTCGTATAGTACGTAACGTTTAATGGTGGGGGTTCTCCGGAATCAGCATAAAGAAGCGTATTAGGAGGGTCTCCGGGCAAGCGTTACGAAACGTTTAAAAACGAAACCATGTTAGCTAGTTTAGCCATACATTACACACAGACAGCAATAATCACTGCGTCATTTACAGCCAGACGTTTGCGTCCATTAGTGTTTGAACGCATCAATGCAAAAAGAGCTCCTAATGTCTTCATTATGTAATAGTTTTGACGTGCTGTCTTACATAGCGTTGACACCGCCTAGACAGGTCGCTCACAGCCCTCACTTCATGATCAACGGTTCTGGCAGTAGGTAATGAAACGTCCACGTTAGAAAGTATACAACATGTGTGGTCTCTTACGAAACAAACAGGCAACGTAGGGTGAACGAGATTGCCCAATTTTTGAAACCGAAGTAGGCCCAGAAGGACTCGAGCTCCGTTTAACAGTCCGGCAAGACCACTCGCGCAGCTGTCGCCTGCGACCCTCCCCCTATTAATAATCACGCCTATTAAAAGTAGGTCTAAACATGAACAATTTATATATTATTGTTAGTTATACATGTACTTTATTCTAGCAATTTATAATTTGTTATAGTACTTTATTCTAGTTCTTATGTACTATGATAAATAGCCCTAGGGTCTTTTTTCAAAAAGAATGTCCTTTTATGCGGTAAGTAGGTCAGTGTTACGAAGCAACATACTATAAGGATGGAACCATGCAACCACCGTGTTATAATAATAACGTAATTTTGTTATGGAAAGCATTTACACACACGAACATACACATGTCACATGGGATTAATTGTTAACGTAACTAAAATACATCCACTCCTGGTTAGCACGTGAGTGTTGACATTATATTCAGGAAATATATAGCTTTTCTGCGATTGAAATTGTCATTCGCCGAAAAAATGTCGTATAGCTCTACGCCAACGAGCGTTCACTTTTGATGCTTCTGCCGGTTAGATGAGTGCAGCATTTGACAGGAGAGATAAAGCCAATTCTCCTGCAATTACACGTCAACGGATTTTCGCTCACGGACTTGTCATGGTTCGTTGCGTCAAATCAGCATGTTGTTTCAATTACCGGTGAAAATTCTAAGCATCGCGTGAATGCGTCCAACAATCCTGATCTGGTTACATGCCAACACGGAGTTATCCAATTTAGCTTCTATTACGTAACAAACCCTGCCGAGCGGGCGCTTCTGTCAATGCACCTGGCAATTTGTAAAAGCGTAAGGCGACCAACCGGCGTTAAACAACCGCTAGTACTAATGTGGAAGGAGCGCAGTTGCCACGTTTGTGCAAAGCAATAACATCCTTCAAGTGTAGCAGTACCAGTTAAACTGGGATTCGTGCGTATTGTAACATCGCCAGACAGTCGAACAAAACAGACATCAGGCAAGGTTTGCATTTCCCGAATGGTTGGCGCAGAAACACGCACTGTGGAAGGTTGGTTAGTAGATGTCGTGATGTTTAGATCAACACGCGCGTGATCAAGGACAAACCAGACACATAGTTATTCAGATGCAGAGACAAACAGACAGTCAGACAGAAACACATATACATACAGACATCCAGGCATATTTACACACACGCACTATTGTGATGTATATTGAACATCTTGCCAGTCTCAACACAGATATACATATGCGTGTTCGATTAATCAGGTTATATTGCAATTATCAAAGTATTAAAAAGAAATGTTATTGTATCATTACTTACCACACAATTATATGTAACAGTTGAGATATTTATTAACGAAAGGCACCACGGGGGAGTAAACTGGCCATAGCCAACTGTGGCTACTTAAAGGGAATAAAAACATATATTGCTTATATTACATCCTGCTATCTATTTCCACGTCCACCAAGCAAAAAAAGCCAACAAATTCAATGAATTAGAAATTCCACATTTTATGCTGTATATCCGAACATTTTCGAATATGCATATTTTTGGCGCGCTTTTCGGGATGCCAAGATGTGACGTCACTTATGACTCAAACTCGCATCAGGTCGACCCTTTCCATGCATTCAGACCATGTTTACAAGTATAGCTTTTGGGTCGAAACGAGCGTCAGAATGAGTTATTGTGCAATTTTCCGACGTAATACAAACACTAGTCATCATAGAGGAACAAGCAGTTATCTTACAGTTCCACATGAATCCAATTTTATTCAAAACAACGTATGCGAATGGGCCTATAAGTCGACTAGGTTTCGCCGGGCTTGGGCTCGTTTTCAGAATAATCATATCGAATGCAACCAACGGGAGATAATCTACACCAATAAACATACATAGCAAACATATATTGTATCCAGCTACATAAAGTAACGTGTATAATCTCATAATATCACTAGAATATCGATATATGAAGGAGTTGTACAATTTACCATAACAACTTAAATCAGTTACAGAGTTTCCGCTGGTCCCGCTAGTTCAGTGGGTAGGCGCGTTGGTTGCTTGTTGTCTATTTTACAATCGGGCGACGCCGGTTCAATCCCGACAGCATGCAAACTATTGATTTTCTTTACACTTTTGTTGTTGATGTTTTCACGAAGTAATATAAATCGAATGCAACCAACGGGAGATAATCTACACCAATAAACATACATAGCAAACATATATTGTATCCAGCTACATAAAGTAACGTGTATAATCTCATAATATCACTAGAATATCGATATATGAAGGAGTTGTACAATTTACCATAACAACTTAAATCAGTTAGAGAGTTTCCGCTGGTCCCGCTAGCTCAGTGGGTAGGCGCGTTGGTTGCTTGTCATTTATTTTACAATCGGGCGACGCCGGTTCAATCCTGACAGCATGCAAACTATTGATTTTCTTTACACTTTTTTTGTTTATGTTTTCACGAAGTAATATAAACCAAATAATTTAGTATACTATGATGCACTGTTTGTAAATAATTTTTATTTTGTAGTAATTATTTATTCGCCACAAAAATGAAAATATGGTCATTATATAACGATGTTTCTAAATTTTATTTATCCAAACAAATACAATGTAATGGATATCTAATTTATTAATTGTAAATATATTGTACAGTAATATATTGTAATTATATATGTGAAAACAGATTGTGATCTGTCTGGATAAATACAATTTAGAAACATCGTTGTATATAATGACCATATTTTCATTTTTGTGGCGAATAAATAATTACTACAAAAATATTTAAAAAAATATTTACAAACAGTGCATCATAGTATACTAAATGATTTGGTTTATATTACTTAGTGAAAACATAAACAAAAAAAGTGTAAAGAAAATCAATAGTTTGCATGTTGTCAGGATTGAACCGGCGTCGCCCGATTGTAAAACAGACGCCAAGGAACCAACGCGTTTACCAACTGAGCTATCGAGGCCGGCATAAATTCGCTGACTGATTTCAGTTGTTATGATAAATTGTACAACTCCTCCTTCATACATCGATATTCTAGTGATATTATGACATTTTGGATCATATGCGGGAAAACTCGTACAATGATAATATACACTCACTAAGTATGAAGACTTGTGTAAATATGCGCATAGAAGTGATCACAACAGCTTTCGTGACGGACATCACGATTAATTGTGCATGTGACAGACATAATGCAATGCTTGCATGTACAGTACAACTAAACACAAACACATGGAATCAATATTAAACCACATTGCATGTGAGACACTAGGGATACACTAATCAATAGAGGTAGTAAAATCAATGTTGAGTTTAATATGGCTAAGCTGATGTCTTCACGACATTTGCATTAAAACAGGGACAGGATGTTTGAACGTCCACATATATATGCCATTTAAAGATAACCAATTATTTATTTGCAGTGTGGGTGAGATTATGTGAAAGTTTAAGAGTGTATCAAGTGACTGCTAATAGTACAGTATGTTACCTTGTCGCTTATCTAAATCCGCATTAAGGACATCATCTAAAATGTGCTATTTTTTCAGGCTGTAATTTCTGTTTTCATTGATTTCAAACTATGGTTCTTTACACCTATTTATTTCATCTTTGAACCAGAAAGACAGATGGCGGCGAGTTTCTGAATTTAAAAGCCTTCTAGTGACATTATACCAAATGTGGAAAAAGACAAGTGACATTTAGGTGGGAGCTCCAGTTTGATCAATCATATCTTTGGAACCAGCTGTCGTAGAATATAATATTTAAAAAAGTCTGTGTTTCTGAGGCTATTTGTCTTACAGTTAGTCTGAAATTAGAAGTATATAGTAATCTGTCTTAAAGTAATGACAATGAGACAAGAGGAAGATGGTGAATTTGAAATAGGAATATTTTCCGTGGCCAGACCCAAATACTTTGTGTGAGTTATTTATCTAACCATTTTGTTGAGTTGTGCAGTTTATAGCAAATATGTTCCAGTGTCGTGTGTGGCAGGTTCAAATACTGCCTGTGTTCAGTATCCAAACACAACAGGTTGTGCACATACACTGATTCCATTCAACAACTTCAGCCGCATTTTATAACATCACCGAATTGCATGGATATTTTATTTCCACCTATACTGGAAACTGTAGACAAAATTAGCATGCCACTTTTAAATAATAATAAAAAAAACATTCCTATGGTCTTGCATAACCCACTTCACAAGAGATAGGGTGATATACATACGTGTTTACAATATGTTGCTCTTTTCTACAAGGTCTTTCAGCAACCTGTGAAAACCTGTACTGTATTGAGTAGTGAACCACTCTCCTCCAGAGGGCGCCACAGTGTGTTCATTATATACGAACTAATGGGTCCAATGATACAGTGTATACATTGCCTACAGTGTCTGCTTGGCGTCTCTCACACGCCTGACTGGGAAGCAACGCCGGCCGCTGGGACCAACACCCAGTGGGTTAGAGATAGAGACCACCACCCCTGTGTAGGATATTTTACTTCCCATGGCATAGACACCAGATGGAAGGGACCAACGGCTTTTAGTGCCTCTTCCGAAAAGCACAGGCAATGTGAGATGAACACCGCTCCCCTCTATGAACACATTCCAAAAGATCAACATAATGTAAGGGAAGGTCGGTCCCACGATAATAGGGAAGCTTTGAGTAACTCCTGTAACGTTGTTAATACTTAACCGACGTCTATTTTGTCGAGTTCTCTAGAAGCAGGCTTTGGTACTTACAACTCCACAGCCATTTGTTTCATTACGGACGACTAACGGTGCGCAAACTTACGATTGCACGCGTTTTAACCGATAACATACACTGTATTTTCGAGTAGAGCTATATATATATACATTGCATATATATCAAAATCAAATCAAATACACCACATATCTCTACAAAGCAGATTCAGGGGTGTTTACAAACTAAAACATGATGTAAGAATACACGTTGTCGTTATAATATTTCAATACATGGGTTACGTATGCTAACACAACTACACATTTCGATTAATATGTAGGCCATATACATAGGCCATATATATATACAGCTGTATATATATATATATATATGTATATATATATACAGCTGTATATATATATATATATATATCGTGTTTAGTTGTTTTCTTTATACAACTACCACGAGTAATGCAATGTTGTTGTCAAGACAATGGCATATTAACAGTAAGGGATATATGTTCTGCCAATACCTGAAACAGATATTGGCAGATATTACTCGATCTAATTTACGATAACACTCGTTTTACATGTATTAGTTAAACTGTAAACAGGGAACGCGCCAACACCTTGTAGGAATATGGAAATGACATGATCCTTTTATTCTCACCAGTATCAATACTGTTGGCATCGGCGCGAGGGTTTCACATCAGGGCAGCAGTCTGCTCTTCATATATTACAAACATGAAAGCCTAGCCCACTCAGTGGGCAAGAAATCAATGATATATGTTATTACTGAAATATACGTTAGCAGGTCGTCACTGATCACCTGCTTTGCCGTCGGGTCAGTAACTTTTCCGAGTTACTAGTCCGTGTGACTGCCTACTTTTCCGGGGACATTACACCGCTTTACAGCAGTATACATCAGCTTGTCGTCAAAACTGGCCACCAGAAGTGGCTGTCTGCATTAAAAAAAACTGTTAATAAAAATACAATGCGTTTTTACGCTCAATATAGCCCAATTTCCTTTATCGTGGGACGTGACGCTCACGAAACGCGCACGTTATAGTTATTTTTATAGTCGAATAAGCTGCCGTAACGAACGTACGGTAATTTACTGAGTATCAAAATAGACTATGCTCTTCGTATTTATCGGAAAACGTCGCCAATTACCAAACATCTCCCGGGAAAACTGTTAGAAAAATGCGGAAAACTCTGACAAGCGTCATCGACATTTCCGTGAGACCTGGCTGCAGAATCCACGAATGGAACACTTCATATAAGAAGTCGCGAAGACCACACATCATGACCAGGACACAGAAGAATGTGGCTCTTCGGGTTCTCGTCGAAGCACTTGGTGAGAACCAAGGAGAAGAAAACATGGACCAATCGGAAACCACTGTTGCCGGCCCTAGTGATGAAGTTAACCCATGCGGTCGTGCTGATGACAGCGACTCTGACATGTACAGTGTATGATATTAGTTATGGCCATACTCTTGCAGTGGTGATATATCTGCTGTTAACGCTGTCCATGAATGCGACTCTTAAGGATCTTTGCTCACAGATGGGTAAAGAATGGTCGATTGCCAGTGTGTGCCATCTGTTTCAATTAAATAAAATTGAGGAACATTTTCCAAATCTCTGTTGTTCGTAATTATTTTAGCGAATGTATAGAACTAAGTTTAATTATCTGTATGGTGATATATAAAATCAGTTTATAAGCGTACATATCAGCAGGATAACACCTTGTGCCATTGCTAAAATGCTTTAGGACCAGTAACTTTTTTAAGTTGCTGGTCCGGTTGACTAGCACCTTTTTGAGGTAAACGTCGAACACTGGTATAAACTATCGGAAACATGTGAATAAATCTCTCTAAATAAATGTCGTTTTTTAATACGTGACCAATTGAAACGGTAGATTATACAGGCCAACGATCCAAACGTTGCGAGTTAAGAGATGATCTTAAATGATTCCAAGTTAACGTATTTATAATATTATATAACTAACCGGCATTAGACGAGTTAAATTTATATTATTGTACTATCACTAAATTCCATTGACCGCTTAATTTCACGTAATTTACTAATAGAAAGTGTAATAATAATAATAAACTTTATCTAGACACTAAAATCCAAAGTAGAACTCTGTTCAATAGTGTTGACAATAGTCGTTAGAAATTATAAGAAAAAAATATTATAATAATACAAGTAACACATATAAATACAAAACTGAACTAGAGAAACTAAATCAAAGATGACATTGATGTAAATTATATTACATATCATAAGTAATAAAAATAATGTGACAAGCGCCCCAGTGACAGCTATTTAATTTTCTCTGTGTTTAAACTTGAATTTTACTTATTTGTATTACTACGACACTGGTGAGATTTGAACATCGTTTTGATAACATTACCCTGAATGCACGGGGCTGTTCGTTCGTGTTATTGGTTTTATATGTGCGTGTATTTCTGCGACTTTTATTCCGGTGGCACACCTGTACCCATAGTGACCTACACTCGGCAGGAACTATTTGCCCATAACATTACGAGTGTCACTGACGGAAGGCTGCCTCAGCCTTTGTTCGACACGTTAAAGGACAATGGAATGTGTGCGGTCACACGAGGTTGCAGAGCCGGTCGCAATCGCCATCGTACAATACGTCCAGTAATTGGACGTCGGCCCAGCTTTATACCCACTTATCACCAACGCGGTGTCAACAACATTACACGTGTGAAACTGTCGTCTCGTCAAACTGATGACAAGGATTTTAAGAATCGTTACACCAACATCGCATTGATCAATGCAAGATCTGTGAAAAATAAGACGCTGACTATAAATGAGGAAATTATCCAACACGATTGGGATGTTTTGGCCATCACCGAGACGTGGCTAAAAAAAACTGGATACGAAGCGATTGTGGCTGAACTGACGCCTCCCGGCTACACATTCAATCATGTAGCACGTGCCTCTGGTCGTGACGGCGGAGTTGCCATAGTTCATCGAAATACCTTCAACACCAAGATCCTCCCAAAGCTGCCATTCACAACCATCGAACTTCTCCGTCTGCAACTCACCAACCCGTTCATGTTGAAATACAATGTCTGGGTCGCTTATCACCCGCCTGCATCAAGTAAGACATCTGGGACAATATCGAATTTTTACGCTGAACTTGAGCAGCTATTCATCGAGGCATCCATCTCCGTTGTTCTTACTGTCATCATTGGTGACTTCAAAGTTCATTTTTATGATACCCTCAAATCAGAACCACTTCGCACTCTATGTGAATCGTTCAATCTAACTCAACATGTACATTCGCCAACACACCAAACTGGACATATATTGGTTCTTGTGATCAGTCAAACTGATGACGACTTCATTACTTCCGTTGCTGTGCATCCTGACTCTCTGTCTGACCACCATCGCATTGAATTCACACTAAGAGCACTGAAGCCGGGAGTAAAAACTAAGACGATTGCAAAGCGGAATTTCAGGAACATTGAAACAGATGCACTCCGAAACGATATCGAGTCTGTATGTGCTGACATGACATTGCGTACATGCGCGAATGATCGACAAGCAGAGGATTTGGTGGATATGTATAACACCTGTCTCACTGAGTGCCTTGACAGACATGCCCCGTTACGCAATGTGAAAGTAAGAGACAGCACACCACATCCTTGGTACGACTCTGACATCGACGACGCCAGGGATAAAAAGCGGAAACGGGAGAATGTGTGGAGAAGAACTAAACTGGAGATTCATCGGCAATTATATGTCACCGCTCGTGAAGAATGCACTGCTTTGATATCAGCACGCAAAACGGATTATTATCAAAACCGCCTGGAGAAAGCAAACAACAAAACCATGTATCGATTACTGAGATCGCTTGATGACCACCGCATACAGGAACACCCTGAATTCCATTTGACAGCCCAAAGATGCGAAAAATTTTCACGTTTCTTTAGTGAAAAGATTGACAAGCTCCTGTCAGGTCTGCAGTGTTTCAACATCATCGATAGGCCAAAAGATGAAAGACGTTGTTTCACTGACAGTATCCAATAACTATCCATGCGTTTTATCCAACAACGAACACAGAGATCACATCGATTTGTGGTACTACTGGCAAAACGTGCGCGTTGGATCCTCTGCCTGCAATTCAGCTAAGAGACAATATGACAAGTATTGTGTCTGTCATCACACGGATTACAAATGCTTCGCTGGACGAGGCAGTCATGCCAAAGTCGCTGAAGTATGCAATTGTCCGTCCGCTTTTGAAGAAACCATCACTTGACAAAGACATTCTGAGCAGTTATCGACCTGTGAGTAACCTTACACAATTATCCAAAGTAATTGAGAAAGTGGTCGCGCTTAGGATAATGACGCATGTTTCTGACCAGCAAATGGTTGAGTGCTTTCAGTCGGCGTATCGGAAAAAACATTCGACCGAAACCGCGCTACTACACGTTACAAGTGCCATCAAAACAGCCATGGACAATAAACAAGGAACCATCTTGGTTCTCGTTGATTTTAGTGCCGCCTTCGATACTATCAACCATGACATCTTGATTAAGCGTCTACGTTTGCGCTACGGCTTTGTTGGAAAAGCACTGGACTGGATGGCATCGTACCTGCAAGACCGGACGCAGCGAATAGTAATCGGTGACCAATCGTCGAGTATTACTACTCTAACGACAGGTTTTTTAACAAGATACAAGATTTAACAAGATTGCCATCCAGAGAATTAACTCTAGATGGCAGGTGGACAAGGAAGCCCTTTGGCTTATCTAGAGTCCAACCTTTTTATCTACATATATCCAGCCCTTCTGAGGTATGTGTCGATTTTATTTTTAAACATATTCACACTACTAGCACCCACACAATCATCAGATAATCTGTTCCATTCATTCACATTCCTTTGTGAAAATGAGAACTTTCTCACGTCTAATCTACACTGCTCCTTTAATAATGTAACTTCATGTCCTCTAGTCTTTCTATCTTTCTTAACTGAAAAAAACATATTTCTATCAATATTTTCATAACCATTCAATATTTTAAACACTTCTATCTGATCTCCTCTCAATCTCCTGGTCTCTAGTGTTGTTAAACCACATTCTTTTAGGCGTTTTTCATAACTAAGATCCCTCAGTTTTGGTATCATTTTAGTCGCTCTCCTCTGTACTCTTTCTAGCATATCTATGTCCTTCTTGCGGTATGGCCTCCACGCTTGTATACAATATTCTAAATGAGGCCTAACTATTGTTTTGTACAGCGGTATTATTAGTTCTTTTTCTTTATATGCTATATTTCGCCTAATCAATCCAAGGATTTGATTTCCCTTTGAAGCTGCAATTCCACACTGTTCTGAAACCTTCATGTCAGCACTAATTGTCAGCCCTAAGTCTTTTTCTTTTACAGCAGTACTTAGTACAGTTCCCCCCATTGTATATTCTACATATTCGTTCCCATGTCCTGTGTGGAGGCATTTACATTTCCCAAAATTGAACAACATTTGCCACTTTTCAGACCATTTGATCAACCTGTCAAGATCATCTTGTAAATGCTGTATATCACCATCACTTTCAATCCTTCTAAACACTTTTGTATCATCTGCAAATTTCAACACCTTGCTAGCTATATCATCGTCCAAATCGTTTGTATATATTAAGAATAATATAGGTCCCAGTACTGATCCCTGTGGAACCCCACTCAAAACTGATTTCCAGTTTGAAGCCTCCCATCAACAACTACCCGTTGTCTTCTGTCAATCAGCCTATTTTCTATCCAGTTAATTTTACCCATTTCCTATGCCATGGGCTTTTGTGGGCTTGCCAGTAATCTCGATGTGGCACCCCTATCGAAAGCTTTTGAGTAAATCTAAGTAGATGAGCATCTACTGCGATCCATCATCTACCCAATTTAGTGATATCTTCCAAAACATAACATATTTACAAGCATGACCTTGCTTTTTAGAAACCCATGTTGAGATGGCCGTGATAGTTATATTAATCAAGAAAATCCACCAAGGATCTTTTAATTAGTCTTTCATTAATTCTATAAATCACTGATATGAACCCATCATCTTATAGTTCTTGACTTGTTTCTCGAACCTTCCTTTTTAAATAACGTATACTGCTCATTTTCCATCTCTAAAGGAACCACTCTTCTAATGACAATTCTGAAAACTAAAAGCGGCATGCCAACTTGTTCTGTGTACCCTCCACTTAGGTAGTTTGGGTGGAATACTCATCCACTCCAGGTGACGGCTTCTTCCTTCATAGCCCTAATTTCTTAGCTACCATTTCTGGGGTTACAATTAACTGTCTTAAATAGTCTGATTCTGCCCCCTTGAACTTAGCCACTGGTACTGGCAGTGAACTAGTGTCTTCTCTGGTAAACACTGAACTAAAATACTCATTTAGGTCTTCAGCCATTAAGAATCCTTCTGATATTATATTTCCAGCACTATCTTCTAGAGGACCGACCTTATCCTGAACTTTCTGTTTGCTTCGAACATACGCATAAAACCTCTTGCTGTCATGTTTTATATTACAAGCTAATTTATGTTCATAGCTTCTCTTTGAATTTCTAATTTCAGCCGTAGCTTGGTTTAGTGCTTCTTTATAAATGTTGTAGTCTTCGTCGTACGCTTCAGCAATGCCCAAGACGACTGCACAATCATTTGTCTATACCTCACTCTTCAACGGCTCTCTCGATGCTAATTCTCTGGTCCGTTTCAGTTTTCTTTTAAAGGGAAATAAATTTATCTACGATGCACCTCTATTTCATCTTTTAAGATATTCCAGCACTTGTTGCTATTCCTATTCTTCAGTCTATCTTTACAAATATTTCATTCTTTATATCTTCCTTTGTGGAAATTTCTCCTCAAATCATGCTTTTATTCTTTCTTCTTCTGATTTTACTTTGATGGTAAATGTGTATCTGGCTGTGATCACCACTCCCAGAGGCCCATATAATTTAACATTGTCAACTAATTCATTCTGTGAGGACAAAACTAAGTCTAACACATTCTCTCCCCTGGTTGGTTCTAGCACATGTTGAGAAAGGAAACTATCTGGTACTAAAACTAAAAACTTGTGGTCCTCACTACCCATACTCTGTAGAGATTTCCATTTTATATGCCCATGGTTAAAATCCCCTATAATAACACAGTCCCGTTTGCTCACTTCCCTTATAGCGTTTTGTATTTTTTCATTCTCTTCTATGCTTATGTTTGGACTTCGATAAACTAATCCAACCGTTAACGTTGGGTTTCCTGTAACTATGTTACACCAAACAGCTTCTTCGCAATCTGCTTCTCTGTCTAATTTTATTTCATAAGCCTGGATAGATTCTTTAATATATAAAATAACTCCACCTCCCCTTCTTCCTGTTCTTCATCTTTCCTAAACATTACATTATCCCGTCAGTCCCACCCGGCATCTGATATATAATGGTGGCTGGCTCATGTAGATCTGGTTATAATTTATTGGTGTGAGGGTCAACATCTTCTACCATAATGCCTGAAGCTCCCATTTCTGCTTAGTTTGGTACTCCTGTATTTAAACAAACATTTTATATTCTCCAGCTTCTGTAGAACAGCTTTCCAGACTGTTCTTTATTGGAATTATTTGCTGCCTTTATTCAGCTTCCAGTTTCTGTGCCTCTCTCAAGTGAGTCCCCTGCGAATTCTAGCTTAAATAGATGCAACCTGTCCCACTGTCAACAGATCGTAAAATTCTCTGAGAATACTGCCGCCCCTTTCCACTTAGATGGAGGCCATCTCTCATGTACATATCTTCTCTCCCAACAAAGTACCCCCATAAATCTATGAATCCCACGCCCTCTTCCTCTCACATCTGCTCAACTAGTGCGTTGATCGCCATCCTCTTACAGTTTCTGTATCTTGCCCCCCTTCCTCCCATTACTGGCAAAATTCTTGAGAGAATAACCTGTTCCACTCTTGTCTTCTTTAGCTTCCTCACTAGATGTCTGTACTTCTGAACTATACCAGTTGTTCCCTCCTTGTCTGCATTGTTTGTCCCAACGTGTACTAGTATAGACCCTCCCTTGCCATGCCCCAATACCTTCTCTACCCTTTCGGTTACATGCTCTATCCTAGCCCCCGGTAGACATACAACAACGTCCTTCTCCTCGCATATAGTCTTGTCTGTTTTTCTCAAAATTGAATCGCCCATAAACACTCTCTCTTTTCTCTTTGCCCCCTCAATCACTGCCTCGGAGTAGCTCCTCCGGTTTGCATATGTCTGGTTGTTGTCTTTTCCTCTTGTCGTCTTCTCTCCTGACACATTCTTTTCCATTCCCTTCTTTCCTGTCGTGTTTTCTCTTGTCCCCTTTCCTCCTGTCATCTTCTCTTCTAGCACATTTACTCTCACTTCCTTTCGTCCCTTCTTCTTTCCTCCCATCACATTTTCTTTTCTCCTCTCCCGTCCCTTTTCCCCGGCTACCTCCTTCACTACGGTCACTTTCGCCCCGTCACCTTCACGCCTGTCATGTTTTCTGTTTTTTGCTGAACATTCTGTCTTCTTCCATCAGTCTTCTGTCTCACAGTCTTACCAACTGCCTCTGTGGTATCTACCTCTTCACCACCTGTATCGCTGTCGTGTCTCTCCTCGTTCTCTAAGTCTGATTACTTGCTGATCTATCCCCACTGGCCCGTTTTCTCTTCCTCTGCCGAACACTTTTCCTCCATCCCTCTGTTTTCTCAATGTCTTGTTCCTTCACACTGGTCACCTTCCTTCCTCTCAGTCTCCTTTCTTCAGTCTCCGTGTCACAACTCTGCTCCTTCTGTGTTGTAGAATTCTCAACTCTCTCCGCGTCATCCCTCTCTGCTCCATCTATTTCTATGTTGAGTCTCGCCTCCATCTCCTTCACTATATCCGTCAACTTACACACCTCCTTCATCAGACATTCCACCCTCAAACACCCCATACACCGAAAGGTGAATCCGTCATCTTTGGTCTCTGCCCATGATTTTGGACAGCCAGACAACGCAAAATCCACCCAGCTCTGGCAGTCGTTGCAAACTAGGTGTCGTTTAGCCCTGAGTTGCCGCTTGCAAGGTGCCATATCAGAATTTATTTATGTTCAAAGTAGTTTTATGTAGTCTTTGAAAAGACTTTTGTGTGTACAATTTACACCAGATTGTTTAGGTTATAGTTAGTTATATTTGTTAACACACAGTGACACACCGTGCCTTACCTAGTTACGATGTCGATGACAATGTATTCAAGTTAGGCTTAGATACAAGGTAGTCTTTACAAAGACTGTTTCCTGTGTACTATTATACACTTTAAAAGATTGTTATTTCTTTAAAAGATTGTTATTTCAGGTTTTAATTACTCATCTAACTACACCGATTATCTCAAATAACGCTATTCTATTGTCGTTCACGGTACGCTAACTTCGCCAGTGACCTACTTTGTAAACAACGTTCCGATTACATTAACGTCCCCAATTATCGCTCGCAAATCGCCTACTTTTAATCTACCCTAGATTACTCCCTCTAGCTAACTTTTAACAAAAAATATTGCTTAATATATATCTATAATTACGTTATGTATCCTATACGCTCAATAATATCACTTATCTTGATCAAATATCCTTATATTTTCGCAAGTTTGCTGCACCAAATTCAAATCAATTCACCACCGGAAGTCCCCCAAATACCGCAAGGCTCCGTCATTGGACCACTGCACTTTTCATTATATGTCCAACCTATCGGTGACATTATTTGAGCCCATGGACTCTTCTTCCACCACTATGCTGACGACTTACATATCTACTCACATTTCGACCTGAATCGTTTCGCTTTAACGGCTGCGGTTCAGCAAATGGAGGACTGTTTGGGTGAAATAAAGAACTGGATGGCATGGAATTCTATGTGCATGAACGACGGCAAGACACAGTATCTTCCGATTGTACCCAAGTCTGCGGATGCAATCGTTGATGGCACTGTGATTCGCGTTGGTGGTTCTATAATTGCAGCTTCAAGATGTGTTCAAAGTCTCGGTGTCTTCATTGACAGGCACCTAGATATGAAAAAGCAAGTGTCGCAAACTGTCAGCGCATGCTCATTCTACCTCCGCCACATCAATCAGATTAGCCGTTTTTTACCCAAACCAACAAAGGAACGCGTAGTCAATGCCATCATCACATCGCGGATTGACTACTGCAACGCACTCTTGTACGGCACGTCTGCAGTTAACATCGCGCGTCTGCAACGAATACACAACTCGGCTGCCAGACTGATCCTGCGTCGTCCACGTAGTGACAGCGCCACGCCCCTGTTACGCGAACTTCTTTGCCTGCCTGTTGCGCGCAGAGTGGATTACAAGATACTGGTACTCACGTACAAAGCCATGCACAATGACGCGCGCGTGTACCTGTGTGAACTCGTGCACCCATATCAACCGGCAAGAGCACTGCGCTCTGCGACAGTAACATGTTGGAAGTGAAGCGCACTCGTGTCAAGGCTGGGGACGGCTCGTTCGCTGTCGCTGCTGCGTCCCTATGGAACACTTTACCGAGAGTTGTTAAAACCTGTGACACTCTCGCCAGCTTCAAATGTCGTCTGAAGACACATTTCTTTTGTGTTTCATATTAGTGCCACTCTACATGAACACTGCCCTCTACTAAAACCAATTTTAATTAGTTATCGTATTCGTAATGATTATTCATTATTCCTCACGTAAACTATTTTATATCAAATGTTTTAGTAAATTATTTATTATTATTAATCATACAGATATATATTTATTTATTAG
>CM034543.1:14442550-14494156 GCA_020002185.1 Paraescarpia echinospica | reverse complement strand
ATTTCCCATGTTTATTCCAAAAGCATTTCAACAAAAAACCAGCTACATACACTAGAATGAAATCTAGGGAGGGGATATTTAAGCCATAATAGTTTGCCTAACTGGACAACATCTCAGGATTTCTGTTAGGTTGGAAGTACATTACCATTTAAACAGACACTCCGGATTTCGACATACACATCTTTCGAAACGGTGTACACAATGATAGTGATCGGCAGTTACAATGGTAAAATATAGCGTAAAGCGAATTAGAATCTACATTCACACATGTGATGTAGTTACAGTTGAACCTTGGTTTAGGGTCACCTCATTAATATAGCCACATTGCAAGTTAGGTCACCCTAGGACAGTCCCAAATTAGTTCCATATATAGTTTAAAGTAAAGGAAATTAGTCCCACTAATATGGTCACCACGCTATTCACGTTACTTTTACCCAGTCCCAATGGTGACATTCATAGTGAAGTTCCATATATATATATATACCGTGTACAGGGGACTGTTGATTCATATTTCACGGCGTACAGGTGTTTTAAGGAGACAGGAGCCAGTCTCCTTAAGGTTTGATATATTATTGTGCAACTAATGCGTTTCATGTTACGATTATCCTTGCTAGTGTAAAGAACTATCCACTATGGAATAAAAAGGAACATTCTTAGCTGGGTTACAACTCTGCTGGCCCATAGAAGACAACGAGTAAGACTAAATAACATATGTTCAACTTAGCAGGACGTAATCAGTGCTATACAACAAGGATCAGTGATTGGCCCCCTTCTTTTTGTTATATTAAAAATGATTTACGTGATGTTATAAAGAGCTCTGATATTTTCTTGTCTGCGGATGATATTAAACGCTTCTATCCTATTTATACCGAAGAGGACTGAACAAAACTGCAACAAGATCATATTTCTGCCGAACACTGGATAGATACATCACTTTTGTAATTCCATCCAGATAAATGTAACCATACGAGAACTGGATCACCATCCACAAGGAATAAAGGCTATTCACTGGGAAGCAACCAGACAACACTTAAAAGTACGGAAAAGGTGAAAGATATTGGAGTCACTTTCGATTCATCGCTTAATTCTGAGGCATGAATGTCAGAAAAAATAATAAAGCCAACTCGATGATGGGGATTCTTTGGATCTTGGATTGTGCCAGACTCAGACGCATGTGTACAGTCCGAGCAGATGTCAAAAATGAGAGCTGGCATGTAAGAGGCAGAGGCAGTAATGCCTAATCAAGCCAGAAGAGGACCTGTAAGAACCTGTAAGATGTTATTCACTTTACTTGTCAGGTCTTGAAAATGGCCCAGCAACATTGAAGTTCATTTTTGCAAGACAAAAAGAGAGAATCAGGAAGTGGGAGACACTTGAGCCGTTACTGCCTATGATGCAGAGCTAACTGCACCAATGATTGGCTCGGGACATCATTTGGGAGCTCCTTACAACCCTACTCTGGAGAGTAGTGTCACAATCCTTATCTCTCACAGTTGACCCACAACCGTGTGGTTGTGCCCTGCAGGGGAGGGATATATCGGCCCCCAAGCCTTACCGGCGTTCCCATAACCGGTGTGGTCATCCATGCCACGTGATATAACCCTATATATTGAGCACGTCAAGCTGCAATTAACATAGAAAATTTACCTGCTTTTATAACCAGCCAAACACAGTCAGGCGAAATATGTGGTGTGAACGTCAACTTTAATTAATCTTGCATATCTACACCTAGTGAAGTTATTTATTTGTTAGAATGGTATTAAAACTTTGGTCATATGTTATGTTACATGATATGATGCAGTAAACGTAGGTATATACGGCATAAATAATATTACTAATCTATTATATGTATTCTGATGTATGCAAGTTCATGGATAGTTTTGGTTGACGACGATAGGGGGCGAATCCAATATGGCAGCACACAGTCGGGAAACTTCCAAAAATCAAATCATATTTATTGTGTATGTGTTACACTAACAACGGTTCAAATACAATAAACAGAGCGGTATTAATGGTGAATTAAAACAAAACGTGGAGAGATGGTGTGAGAACTTATGTTTACTCTGCTGTGGTGAGTTGCGTTAATAAAAGTTTCAATTAGTGCATTTATGTTGTGTGCCTTAAGTGACCATACATTTGTTTCTAATACTTTGATCACAGTCAAATATTCTAGCTATAATTTGCCAAGTACAAGCGTGTGCTTATTTGCATTTTGATTGGAAAGATGTACTATGAACACACCACGCTAGTGCGTATGTACGTGTCTGTCTATGTATGTGTCTACATTACGATATGATACTAAAGTAACGTTTAAACACAATAACCATGTTCTTTTCTTGAGCGCGCGTGCCTGCCGCCGTGAACAGACAAGTAAACAATAACGAATTGTCTTGTTGTATCCAAAGGTATATATAAAACAGTCTGCAACTACTTGCCGTTCTAAACATCCAAAGTGCCTACCTTCCTTCGGTTGGCGTTGTTGCAGCCATCTTGCAATGGCTACCCATTTACGCCGTCTTTGCGGCATTTGTTTTCATGTCCTATAGTTTGTTCCACAGTTGCAATCACTTGTTGCACGAAGCACCATATCGTGCGTCAAGCGAATATTGTTTGTTACATACATAGAATGTGACTGCATCCACGCAAATGAACCATCCACCAGTTAAGTCGCTGCTATACTGAAACCCGTCGTGTCACCTATATTTTAATCACTGCATTCCCATTGGTCGTTTTACGCTTCACAGTCACACGGGTATAACACCTGTCAGGTGGAACTCGACAGAGGTAGTTATATTAAGAAGATTCCATTGTTGGCTCGCACGTGATACCTAGCATGTTCATCGGTAGTTGAATCATTGCATTGTCTCTGAGGTAATGCACCATGACATTGTTTGTGCATGGACGAAGTTTAGTAATAGCCTTGCCATTCGTGTGAAATGTGCAAAGATCCATGACCGCACCCAATTACCAGTGGATGCGAGAGAGAGAGAGAGAGAGAGAGAGAGAGAGAGAGAGAGAGAGAGAGAGAGAGAGAGAGAGAGAGAGAGAGAGAGAGAGAGAGAGAGAGAGAGAGAGAGAGAGAAGGATAGACAGAGGGAGAGAGAGAAAGAGAGAGAGAGAGGGAGGGAAGTATGGCGAGAGGGACGGAGTTAAATAGAGGAGGGAACGAGGGACGGTGAATGGGACTGACATAGAGGGGAACAGGGAGAGCGACGGGGATGATAAGGATGGATGGGTAGAGTGGGGAGAGATACGAAAAGGGAGAGGAGGGGACAGGACGGGAGAGGAAGGAGGTGGGGAAGGAGATGAAGAGGGAAGATACGCGGAGGGAGAGTGACAATAACAATGACAATGATTTTTTTGCCTGACGACCCCTTGCGGATTATGAGAGGATTTTCTCTCTGAAGTACATTTTAATAGAACATATTGTATTCTTAAGGACATCCAGACTTATATTATATAAATCATATTTACAGCATGTAAAACATAAACAGCACACAGCGCATAACACATTCAGTGACCTTAATGTATTAAGTGTTTTCGATAATTTTATAATTAGTAGTGCAATCCAGATAATATAAAATGATATAAAATAAACCACGTATTATACATGTATGGTACAATTTGAACTCATTTACAGTAATTATATCACTAATAAATTAACTGTAACCTGCAATGTTTCTTCTACGCAATTCACAGTTTTGACAGGGAATTTGTTAGACAGACAAATTGTTTTATGATTACATTAATAAATAGGGAAAGATCTGTCAGCTGTTTCACATTATGTACATTAAACATCTGGTTCATTTTCAAAGTATTAGGTCTGATTCTAAAGTATTTTTTATTTTATTTTGATCTTCTACTAGTGATGGACATACAAGTGCATACTGATATGCATCACCTTGTTCTCCGTTGTACATAATTTATAGAGACACTGAACATTTTAGGGAGATACTAACAAAAAGAAGTAGGTAATTTGTGATTGCCACAACAAAATGTACATAAATTGATTCTGTCAGATGGGGTCGACTAGATCATATATACTTCTCGAGTCCTACTTCATAAAAAATATTCTGTAATTTGAACGCGGCCTATTTACATGAATTTCATTGTGTCATGTTTGTCTGTTTATATCTTTCATTTTAAGTTCTACCTGCGTCGTGTAAGTAATAAAACATAATATGAGATATCTTGCTTTGTTTGTTTCAATTAAGTATCCCCAAAATGTATAATTCTCTTTTTTATAACTGTTGTCACACTTTGTCGGCAAACTTTTCCATTTTTTGTGGGGTCCCTGCTAAGTTTTAGTAGAATTTTCAAGAATTTTCTATGGTATCTCTCAATCTGCTGTACATTTGGAAAAATCCATATTTCACTACCATATAGCAGAATTGGCATTACAAGCTGGTCAAACAATCCACACTGTATGTCTATCGGTAAATCAAGCTTCCGTATTTTAACTTGTTTTGTTATGGCTTTGTTAAACAGTCCATTGTATAGTTAGACTAGTTCCCAAATAGATGTAGCTAAAAGTTATTTCTAACTTGTTTTGTCCAAATAAGAACACTGTGTGTGATCTGAACTTTCCACGAGAGATCACAATAACCTTTGTTTTATTAGTATTAACAGATAGGTGCCATGTTTGACAATAATCTCATGCAGCAATTAATGCAGCCAGTAACTCTGCAGGTGTTTCTGCCATAAAAAATAGAATGAAATAGTAACGCAGAGAGAGGAGGAGAAGAGACAGACAGACATACATGCAGACAAACTGATAGGCATTTATTGCAGCCAGTAACTCTGCAGGGAGAAGAAACATATAGGCAGGCAGACAGACAGACATACACACAAACTGAGAGAGAGAGAGAGAGAGAGAGAGAGAGAGAGAGAGAGAGAGAGAGAGAGAGAGAGAAAGAGAGACAAACAGGCAGGCAGGCAGGCAGGCAGGCAGGCAGGCAGGCAGACACACAAACTGAGAGAGAGAGAGAGAGAGACAGACAGACAGACATGCAGACAGACAGACAGACATGCAGACAAACTGATAGGCATTTATTGCAGCCTGTAAATCTGCAGGTGTTTCTGCCATAACAATAGTATTAAATAGTAACGCAGGGAGAGGGGGGAGAAGAAACATATAGGCAGACAGACAGACAGACATACATACAAACTGATATATATATATATATATATATAGAGAGAGAGAGAGAGAGAGAGAGATATATATAGATAAAGAGAGACAGACAGACATGCAGACAAACTGAGAGAGACAGAGAGAGAGAGAGAGAGAGAGAGTGAGAGAGAGAGAGAGAGAGAGAGAGAGAGACGGACAGACAGACAGACAGACAGACAGACAGACAGACAGACAGACTGACAGACAGACAGACAGACATACAGACATGCAGACAAACTGAGAGAGAGAGACAAACAGACAGACAGACAGACAGAGAGACAGATATGCAGTCATATAGAATACAGAGAGAAACAGACAAAGAGACGTACAGACACAGACATACACCAACGTAAATTGCCACACACTACACCAGAACAAAACGCAAAAAAAAACAAAAACAATTGCAGCACCATTTTTTTTTGCTTGTACCGTTTATGTACTAATTCTAATTCTTAATAAAAAAAAATTGTAGCATCAATTGTTTAATGTTATCCTTGGTGGATATGTTATTGTGTAGAGAAGACCACACTGTTGCAGTAGGGAACATTAATTAAGAATAGTTTAATTGTATGACAATTGATGTACAGACTGGCAACAATGGGTAGAATATGTGACACTAACATTATGTACTGTTATGCATTGACCAATTTAAAATTGCATTATGAGTTTTCTTGTAAGGCAACATGTTCGATACATTGTATAATCTATTTTTTTAACTCAAAAAATTGTATTATAAGGTATTTAGTTGTAATTTATACAGAAAACTTTTTAAATAATGTACATTTTATTATTTAAAATATAAATGCACCATTTAGTGACCAAAGGGAAGCACTGTTGGGTTGAGGAAGAGATTGAACGTCGCATTTATTTACAAAACACTTGAAATGGTGCATTTTGGTGACACAACCTAAACTAAACCAATCTTATGTATTGTTGTTATATTATATTAACTTTGTTGTCTCAAGTACGATGGGCGGACCCCTATTTATATACCTGGGAAAGAGCAGGATGGAGTAAGAGAGCGAGGCAGAGGCAGAGGCAGAGGCAGAGGCAGAGGCAGAGGCAGAGGCAGAGGCAGAGGCAGAGGCAGAGGCAGAGGCAGAGGCAGAGGCAGAGGCAGAGGCAAATATAGGGAGAGAGACAGTTCCAGGAACACAGACCTACACAGTGTCAGAGGCAGAGGCATAGGTAGAGGTATTTATGGGAAGGCAAACATACAGTCAGCAGGCAGGTTGGTAGACAGACAGACAGACAGATATGTCGACAGACAGACATATCGACAGGCAGGCAGGCAGGCAGGCAGGCAGGCAGGCAGGCAGGCAGGCAGGCAGGCAGGCAGGCATAGAGACAGACAGTCAGAGAAACATACAGGCAGAGCAGGAGGTAGGCCGGAAAGCAGCCAGGCAGGCACACAGGCAGACAGGCAGGCAAGCCGAAAAACTGGCGGACAAACGTACTAACAGACTTATAGACTGACATTCTAACAGACAAGCACAGAAGATGGAGGAGAGAGAGAGGGGAGAGAGAGAGGGGGGGGGGGGAGAGTTGGAGAAGGGGAGACGGAGAGAAAAACATACATATAGAGACATATAGGGACAGGGAGACAGAGAGACAGCGTGCTAGTTGCGACTACAACATCGCAACAGTGTAGTCAAGCAACCAACGCTACATTGCTAATTTGCGTCGGCTGTTCTAATTTTAGAAGTGCTAATTAAACCCCATGTAATAATCAGTCACCCTATAGACACTTGTCTGAACTTGTACATACAAAGAGTCGGAGAAACGTGTTTTAGCTAAGTACTTCTTTTAACTAGTAACTATCACATTATCTAAGGTCTAACATATGCACACGACATACCTATATATCACAATAATTAGTTAAGATGCTTGCTAGATATGTAAGTCGTCTGTAAACACAATTTAACATACGACACAACACTGCTACACTCGTTATACCATAGCCGGCATGCCCGAAGTGACGGTTAATGGGGCAACAATGTACAATTTAAATTATGCATTATTCTAATAATATCACTGTTATATATATTACGTATAAATATGAACAAAATAACTCACCAGACCGGGTATATTGATACACGTAATACGGATCCGAGAGAACTGTACGTATATCTTTGTGGACACGTCCATGGTCCCTAGCAATCTGCGAGTGGGTGTGGCTCCAGCTACACTACCCGCGTCTGGCGACTGTCATAACAATAGCCTGTGCAACCGCTTGCACGAAACAATTCCGCCAGGGTTACATAATATATTACACTTGTAGTGTTGCAGATTCTTTGTGGGGTCGCACATGCCAATTAACCGGCCCAAAACACGAACGGATTATATCCCCACGAACATTATTATTTGTAAGTTTACAACTTCATAATTAACTACTTTCCAAACTTGTTTTTTTTCCGGTTTATTATGCTATTACATACAATTACCACTTTCGTGAATTGCACGCATGATTTGATTTTGACTAATAATTTGTTTTGATTCTATAATGTGTTTCAATCAACATTCAATAAATATTAAATTAAATTACTGCCGAATATACCAAAAATCTCAGATGTCATCAGACATAGAAGACTCCGGTAACTTGGGCATGTGTGTCGTATACCAAAAGAAAATCCCCTGAACGTTGCTTTCATACAAGCTTTTTGTGTATTAGAAGGTTTGTTTTATGAAGCGCAGTATCCAGTCCTAATAACCTCTGTATGCGCTTTACATTTTACCCCTGGCGCACATATTTCTTCTTACACCTTTATGAGAATAAATGATTACTTTGATGACACAAATATTAAATAAATTTGCGAGCGCGCGTACAAGGATGCGTTATGCAACGAGACCATAAAATATTGTGTTTCCTGTAAACTGTTAAAGATGAAAGGACAGTTACTTAATAAAATATCAAAGTGTGTATTTATGATTTAGTAGACACCAAAAGAATGGACTGATGTTTTAAAACAACGTCAACATACCTATAAATAGTGTAGACTATATTTAATAATGGATGCCTTTCTAACCGTATTTACGCAGACGTATAGGTCTAGCTAGTGCCATACTTATAGAGAAAACTTGACAGAGGGAACTAACGATACGTAGGGCGAAAAACAAAACTAATTGTTATTTGTATTGACAACGAATAGGAAAATATTGTAACAACTAAAACATGGTCAGAATCGTATCAATGTTCAGTGATCAACTGAATATAAACAGAAGTACGGACGCCAACACAATTACAAAGACACGGTCCTACCTTCCGAGCCGGTTGTCCGGGATCAGCAGTCAGAATTTTCATCGGGCAGCTGGGTCGCGTCGTAAACGAGACTTTGGAAAGTCAGCGTTGATGCTCCACCGGGTATCCTTTTAGGCCGGTGATTATATCAATGCTGGATGGTAGTGGCGAATCCGAGCTCTGGATGCAATTAAGTTTCCCCGCACTGCATTGAAGAAAGACGCTGGATAACCCACAGTGATATCGCAGGCCGGTGTTGGAGGTTCACGACATTCACACCCCATATACCATAACATTTTCTGTCTTGGGCCTGGTTGGCAGAGAATGACAGCTTATAGCTTGTAATGCCAACCATGGGCCAATGTTGATAGGCCAGTGGTAGGCCAAGCATCGGAACTGCCATTGTTGGACCAAAATTGGCCCCATCTTAACCCAATGTTTGCTGCCAACATTGGCCCAATATAGTAACATACATTGGGCCAATATTGGCCCGAGTTGGCTATGAGTTCAGTGAGCCCCCGGGAGCTCTGGTCCTTGGTTTTTTCATCGGCGTTCGGGGAGCTCGGGTCCATGGGGCACGTGACCCAGTCTGGGACGGGTCCATAGAGGGTAATCTATGGGAACCTCCATTTGTACCCTCCCCCATTCAACCAAGCTCAGAGGCGCATCAAAACAAAATAATTGGTCAATCTGAAAATCCATAAGCATTATTCGAGTTGTCAAAATATGGGGTCAAGGCGCTAGGGAGCTATGGTTCTAAAGATAAGTTTTTAAATGCATGACGACGGAATTTTGTAATATTTTCAACTGATCTAACACTAAGATGGAACCTATTCCAAAGAGTTGGTGCAGCAACAGAAAAAGCCCTAGTTTCAATGTTAGTTTTGAATCTAGGAACAAAAAGTAGGCACAAACTAGATCATCGAAGCTGTATAGGTTTTCTTACAGGAGTAAGTAGTGAATGCAAATAAGATGGTTGCTTTCTGGACAGTGCCGGGTATGTAATGGTACAGATCTTAAATATTATACGATATCGTACAGGAATCCAAAATGCAAAGACTTCAAAAGTGGTACAGAAAAACGAGGAGATCATCTTGTAACTACATACGTTTTCTTCGTCTTTGTTTTCTTCTTATTATTATTATTATTACATCGCTTTATTGTAATTGCAATAAACGGCCACGATGACTTCGATATGTGGACTATACAAGTTCTACAATGCGTGCGATACGGCAACAGGACCATGCAAGTTCACGAAGCGGCTGCAAAGCTTTAGGCTTAGAGACTGTTACATTATTCATATATATATATATCGGTCTTTAAATACGAAGGTATTAAAAAGCTTGTATCGTTTTAATTTATTTAAAGTAACCATGTTTGGCAGGAGAATAAACTCCTTTCGCTGTTGAAGCACCCTGGTAAATCACACCACCTCCTCCCCGACAGTGATTTGTGGTTAGTTGGTCGGCTTGCAGATTCCTTCCACAGCTTACTGTCAGTCATTTTAACCGGATATTGTTTTGATCTAAAGTAAGTTAGCCTTAACTGCGACATGGCTAGGAACCGACACTGATAATCAGGTTATAAACGAACTCGTGCCATCTGGTTACACAATACAACACATCTTTCGACCCAGTGAGAAGCGCGGTGGAGGTGAGGCCGTACTCTACAAATGCGGATTGACCATTAAGACTGTGGATTCTACACGCAATGGCATGTTTACACATTTCGAACATATGGACTGTACGGTCACTTCCAATGATGTGAATGTGAGATTATGCAGCGTTTACCGTCCGCCTCCCTCTGAGCGAAACGGTTTTAAGAACAGTGTGTTTTTGACGAGTGGAGTTTGTACTTGGACCGCCTTGCTGTTATAACCAACGATGTAATCATAACAGGTGACCTTAATTTCCACCCCGACAACATTAAAGATGCAGATGCGGTGCGCTTCAATGGCACGTTGGAAGTTCACGGATTGGTACAACACGTGGTGGGACCCACATACAAGATGGACGTTGTCATCACCCGGGACATTAGTACCTTGTTGATTGGGATGCCAACAGTTTCTGAGCCATGTCTTGGTGGCACAAAGGGTAACCCTTCCGGCGACCATCTGGCTGTGTGTTTTAGAATTAATTTAACGAAGCCAGACAGATTTCGCCAGCTGGTCACTGTCAGGAAGCTTCGGGACATTTATATTCCTGAATTTATCAAGGATTTAATTCCAATTTTAACAACACTGATAAGCCGCTAAATGACTTGTACACGCCTACACTACGGGAATTGAAGCTGTTGTCGACCAACAAGAAAGTTTATAACACTGAGACCAAACGGGCAATGGTATTCAAATGAACTGAGACACGCCAAACACGCGCGCAGGCGAGCAGAGAAGGTATGGCGGCAAACCAAACTCACCGTTCATCGGCAGCTGTTCAGGGAGCAATGCAATGCAGTTAACAAACTGATGATCAGTGGAAAGAAAACATTCTTTTCTACAAAGATGAGAGACTGCGGGAAGGATCAGAAACAACTGTTGAAATTAACGAGACCTTAAATTTTGATGGGTAACACGAGATACGTAATGTTACCAACCCATGAATCGGCCGAACAGTTAGCTATTGGTTTCGGTTACTTTTATATGGACAAAGTCGTTACTATCCGACGTAACATTAATACCGGCAACCCAAGTGATATCTACTAAACAGCATTGGACGATGACGTTATGTTTGACGGAATCCCGCTTCAAAGTTTCTGCCAGCCACCCATGATGAGGTGAAGGAATAATAGCAAACTCAAAATCTTGGAGTTATTGTGAACAACGGCTTAACAATGCAGAAACAGGTGAATGCGATCTCCAAGTTATGTTTCTACCACATCCGAAATATTGGCAAAGTTAGGCAATACATCACAAATGACGCCTGTAAGATTCTAGACCAGGCACTGTTAACATCTCGCCTGGATTATAGAAACGTGCTGCTGCAAGGTTTGCCTCAGGTACTAATTGAACGATTGCAGAGTATACAGAACTGCGCCGCTCGCCTAATCACCAGGACACGCAAGAGCGGGCACACAACGCCTGTGTTACGCGAACTACATCGGCTAGTAGCTGCCTGTGAAATACCGGCTTAGCCTTAAGGTCAACACCTGTACGTTTAAAGTGCTCAACGGATTGTCACCGGCATACATGAGTGACATTGTGCAGAAACATCAACCTACTCGTACCATAAGATCAACGGAGAAGTCATTTCTCGTCGTACCTGTGCTGCTGACTGTAACTTATGGTGAACGTTCGTTATTTCAGCCAACACGCGGCCGTACTGTGGAACGACTTGCCTGAGAACATTAAACAACTGAACACTCTCAGCTCTTTCAAGAGACATTTAAAAACATATACCTTTAAACTGGCGTACGATTGACGTGATTGAGTCACGCTCTCATTTTAATGACATTGCTATACACTAATGATTTATTCGTAATGTTTTATTCATGTGTGTATTATAAGTGTAATTTCTATGTATTTATTTATTTGTTATGTTCAAATGAACTCTTTTACACTATGTAGTTTTTTTAAATAATCTATATTTTATAGATTTATTTAATTTATGCTGCTTTGTTTATAGCGCCTGAGAGCATGTAGTTTTTTTAAATAATCTATATTTTATAGATTTATTTAATTTATGCTGCTTTGTTTATAGCGCCTGAGAGCATTTTATTTCAAGTAGATTCGGGCGCTATATAAATTCCGATATTATTATTAAATTATTGTTTGATTGCTGACGGTGCCTTTTTCGTTATTCGATGCATCAATTCGTAAAAAAATCCTGAAAACATCTTACATCACCTACGAGACCCCGCCCGATGCCCTTATGGAGAACAGGTGATCCTCATGTTCAAGGCCCAGACAGTGCCGGATAGTCTGTTGATGTATAACGCCCAGAGCGACGAGGGAAAGGGTGACTTCATCTCCCTCGCCATCAAGAACAGACGTGTCGAGTTCAGGTTCAATAGTGGATCAGGTATGGCGAGTCTTCATATAAAGGGTGTAGTCTGTTCCTAGTTTTTCATATATTAATTTATTTACTGTTCTTAAGACTATACCAACTATGTTGAATGTATGTGCCCACCAAATTGTGTTTAGCAATCATATAACAAAGGTCACAATTTGAAAGCACAACCACGGGTGCATGTTCAAATAGTAAAAAAATTTTTTGTCAATATGGCTGAGTTGGGCTGAGTTACCTTCTATGCCCTTAGTTGTTCAACAATGCTCACTTTCCCACAGTCAACACAGCAAACTTCTGGATAGAAATTACTATGCCCAGTAATTCCGGGTAGACGAATAGACTACGACCCTTTCATGTAATAATAATATGATAGTAGTGTTTGTGGCATTTTCAATATATGATGGTCCAAGAATTGTTATTTGAATTAAACTAGATACACATTAAAGAGACCATAGTGTGCTGCAAGCAGACCTGGGGCCGAGTACATTTTCATGAGTACAAGTACGAGTACGAGTACTTTGATGATGGATGAGTACAAGTACGAGTACATTGCTAAAAGCTGAGTACGAGTACAAGTACGAGTACATTCTCACGAGTACGAGTAAAAGTACGAGTACATTAAAAAATATATAAATATTAAATAATAACGTATTTTAAAATTATTTAATTAATCTAATTGATATAACTCAACACAGGTGAATATGCAATGGCAGTTGATACATTTGTTATGAAGAAAACTAAGAACAATCTCTATTTCATCAACAATGAAATTCACTTCATTGGCATTCATTTCAGTGGCATCCTATGATCTTATCATCTATTTGCCATTGCACCGAATGAACATGAGTTGTTCACAGGTTGATTCTTTCAGGCTGCACCGTTCAGGGCAGAATACTTTCTCGGCTATGCTAAATACCCTTTCAACTGGGGCTGATGAGGCCGGAATGCTGAGATGGTGAGGGACCAACTGAGCCAGAGTTGGAAACCTCAGAACTGCAGTGAGTCACTGTGATGATCTGTACATGGCTGACTGAGGTATTCTCTCACCTCTACAATCAGCAATCTGCTGATATTATAAGTTTGCAGTTTATATTTTCTGATCATAGACTACTAGTTGTTGAGAGGGTTAGCACATGTCCACATAACAGGCTCAGCATCCCCTTTGGACTTTTTAGCCAGGCTGCTGGCATGGGATTATACTAGTGTAGGAGGCGGTCTGACTTGAGCCACCTTACTTCTACAGAGGAAGACTGGCAGTTCTTGTTCTTAGCAGTTAGCACTGTCAGCCACTGTCAAGTGATATGGTCTCCAGACTACATCAGAGGCATTTCCTGTCTAATTGGTGGGTTAACTGCTAATTGGCTCTTTATTGACATCCTGGTGGCTTAATTAAACAAACAGGTTTATGGCCTGAACTGATAGCCTACAATTATTGTTTGTTGAAGAGGGTGTTTCTGGCTGGGAAAAGATGCTGCCATGTTTGGGTATCATAGTCATGGTTATCAGAGAATGAGGATGTACTATGTGTAGGGATGGTAAGGTGGTATTCTATCAGAATTAACAAAGTATTAAACAAATTGTTGAACATTTAAATATTTCAGGAAAGTTAAAAAAAAAAATTATAACCAAATATATTTATTTTCCCCAGTACATATTGAAAAAGTACTCAGATGTACTCGTAATGTACTCGTAAAATCTGAGTACAATGAGTACGAGTACAAGTCCATGACCCATAAGTTTCATGAGTACGAGTACTTCAAAAATGTACTCGAGTACATGAGTACACGAGTACCGAGTACTTCGGCCCCAGGTCTGGCTGCAAGTATATGCACCTAGATAAATGTGCTACAAGGGTTACTAGATATTATGCAGGCACATAGCACGTCATGCCAGTGCAGTCACATATGTAATGAAATAGTAAATTAAGCAGCAAGAAATAAACTTACTTTGGAGCAAATGTTTAAACAAAGTAAGTTTATTTTGTGAAGTCTAATGGAGTCTTGGAGTCATGAATTATATTATATTTCATATATAATAAATTAGGCATTTTATAATGCACGGTATATCTGGATTTAAACCAGCTCAAAGATGGTGCCAATGTAAAATGTGTAAGAAAAGTCTAGTTAAATTAAGTAAATTAGTTTAATTTCAAACCAATCAAACTAAGGTAAGATAATAATAAGTTAAATCCAGTTAATAAATACTTTGAAACCAATGTGGTTACTATATATTTTAACAGTCCTTACCAATCTTTACAAATTATTACTTCTCATCATTTATTCTGTTTTCCCATAATTTCAGTGGTGTGTCACTTATTTTAATAAAACAAAATAGGTTTGAATATCTGTTATGTGCAAAATGGTGGCAACTGAAGACTCCAGTTAGAAAATGGTGATGCAAGATTCCCAACATTTAAACATACTGATTTTTCATCATATTAATAGCTAATTATAGATCATACTTTAACCGATATGAATTTTAAAGCATTTTTTCAGTTTAAAAATAAAACCCAGGTATTTCTTGTATTAGCTATGGTATGAATAGATGAATATGGATGATGTTGTTGACTTCAGAACTGGGAGGAAAGGAAGTCTTGAGATCAGCGGATTCAGCTTTGTAAAGGGAGAATCTGGAGTGGTATTACTCATGCTGAACACACGCGGCAACTTGTATATTGGTAAGTTTCACAAATATTTAACAAGATTTAACAAGATTGCCATCCAGAGAATTAACTCTAGATGGCAGGTGGACAAGGAAGCCCTTTGGCTTATCGAGAGTCCAACCCTTTTATCTACATATATCCAGCCCTTCTGAGGTATGTGTCGATTTTATTTTTAAACATATTCACACTACTAGCACCCACACAATCATCAGATAATCTGTTCCATTCATTTACAGTCCTTTGTGAAAATGAGAACTTTCTCACGTCTAATCTACACTGCTCCTTTACTAATGTAACTTTATGTCCTCTAGTCTTTCTATCTTTCTTAACTGAAAAAAAACATATTTCTATCAATATTTTCATAACCATTCAATATTTTAAACACTTCTATCTGATCTCCTCTCAATCTCCTGGTCTCTAGTGTTGTTAAACCACATTCTTTTAGGCGTTTTTCATAACTAAGATCCCTCAGTTTTGGTATCATTTTAGTCGCTCTCCTCTGTACTCTTTCTAGCATATCTATGTCCTTCTTGCGGTATGGCCTCCACGCTTGTATACAATATTCTAAATGAGGCCTAACTATTGTTTTGTACAGCGGTATTATTAGTTCTTTTTCTTTATATGCTATATTTCGCCTAATCAATCCAAGGATTTGATTTCCTTTGAAGCTGCAATTCCACACTGCTCTGAAACCTTCATGTCAGCACTAATTGTCAGCCCTAAGTCTTTTTCTTTTACAGTAGTACTTAGTACAGTTCCCCCCATTGTATATTCTACATATTCGTTCCCATGTCCTGTGTGGAGGCATTTACATTTCCCAAAATTGAACAACATTTGCCACTTTTCAGACCATTTGATCAACCTGTCAAGATCATCTTGTAAATGCTGTCTATCACCATCACTTTCAATCCTTCTAAACACTTTTGTATCATCTGCAAATTTCAACACCTTGCTAGCTATATCATCGTCCAAATCGTTTATATATATTAAGAATAATATAGGTCCCAGTACTGATCCCTGTGGAACCCCACTCAAGACTGATTTCCAGTTTGAAGCCTCCCCATCAACAACTACCCGTTGTCTTCTGTCAATCAGCCATTTTTCTATCCAGTTAATTATACCATTTCCTATGCCATGGGCTTTTAGTTTAAGCAGTAATCTCTGATGTGGCACTTTGTCGAAAGCTTTTTGAAAATCTAAGTAGATGATATCTACTGGTGATCCATCATCTACCCACTTAGTGATATCTTCCAAAAAACATAACATATTTGTTAAGCATGACCTCGCTTTTAGAAACCCATGTTGAGATGGGTTTATCAAGTTATGTTTAACAAGAAAATCCACCATGTGATCTTTAATTAGTCTTTCTAATAATTTACAAATCACTGATGTTAAACTCACTGGTCTATAGTTCTCTGACTTGTTTCTCGAACCTTTTTTAAATAACGGTATAATGTTTGCTTCTTTCCATTCTAAAGGAACCACTCCCTCTTCTAATGACAAGTTGAAAACTGTTGCAAGCGGTATGCTAATTTGTTCTACAATTTCCACTAGTAGTTTGGGTGGAATACCATCCACTCCAGGTGATTTATTTTCCTTCATAGCCCTAATTTTCTTAGCTACCATTTCTGGGGTTACAATTAACTGTCTTAAATATTCTGATTCTGCCCCCTTGAACTTAGCCTCTGGTACTGGCAGTGAACTAGTGTCTTCTCTGGAAGACACTAGTCTTAGTACATATCTTGTACTTAAAAATGTAGCAAGGAACAGTCATAGAAAACATGCATGGCATTGCATACAACTGTCCCAAGTTACGCAATCTTCATCAAATGTCTCATATAAATACGTCTTGAAACCGTCTCTTGCGTCTATGTGGGTAGCGCCATGATGCACACAAAATACTAAACTAAGCACTTGGTTTCTTACCTAACCATGACAATTATCACTATACAAATGACCAAGTTATCCCTTCTGATGGACCAGTATTTTTGTTAGTCTGTGTAATAATTTATGTATCTACTACATAGCGGTTTTGCTTACATCACAATTGAATTGTGTATGTGACCTCAGTCAAGCTTTGCTTTGCCAACAATGTTGTTAATGGTTATATATATATATACATGAATTACATTGCTATTGCTGCATGACATCTCATAAATTAGACATTCCCACATACAGTTGTCAATTTACAAACTTTGCTTTATGTTTTTGCCATCAAGAAACACTTTTCTGACCAGATTTTCAACAAAATATTCGACGGAATGTCCGAACCCACCACATGTTTTCTGATGACTTGACAGAGGTTTTGCTCGGCAACAGGTCACGTGCGGATAGGTTAACTGTAGCGTGTTCGACCAGTGTTGCCAGAGGGTTGACAGTGGTTGTTATGTTTCAGGTGGCATGCCTAACCTGGACGGCATGACATTTGGCCAGCACGAGAAGATGCAGGAGGGTTGTGTCAGCAACCTGTACATCCAGGGCAAGGGACCCCTTGACCTCACCGCTGACGCTGTCGGGGTATGTCATGGCGCCCTGACACCCCTCATTGCTGCGGCTGTCCAGTTGCTACAGTGTATCTTCGGCCTACTCAAAACCAAGAAACTCAAACTCCTACATTGTATATATCTCTAAATTGTTCTTGTTTCTTTATGTTTTTGGGCCAGTGTTGCAGTTTTTTCTTAAACAAAAAATGTATTATTTTGTCAGCTTTATTAGTTTTATTAACAGAAATGTAACCGATTAAAATTTTATATTTCGACTGGTTAATACTTGATTTGAAACTTATTAACCCAACAAGAAGAACAAGAATAAGAAAGCTTATTCGGCTGGTTGATATTTGAAACAAAAGCAGTTAAAAAATGTCTATAATAAAAAGATCTATTATATGACTGATGAAATTATTAAGTATCGGAAATTGTGAGAAGTGGCAAACAAAATGTCATGAAGGTGATTGCCTATGCAACAGGAAGGGAGAGGTTGGAGTATTGGTTGGTTGGTTCTGCTAGGCCTGATGCTGTAATATGTAATGCTGAAGAGTAGATATTGACTTAGGCAGCGTAGCCAAGTCAACCAAAGAGAAACAACCGCTGTATTTGCAGTGTTGCAAACAGCATCTAGACAATGTAAACTTGTGTGTAGCTACAGTGATATGAAATGTGTAGATCAGGTCTATGCAAAACAGGAGGTTAAATAATGTCTGAATGAATTGTACCATTAGCCTGTAGATATGAAGTCTTTGTAATTTTACTTGATTTGTACACATTTTCTATCAGTAAATTGTTGTCCTTGAATGCTGAAGGTCAGATTCACAAAGCAATGTTAATATGATGGAGAGATAAAATAGTTATGTGCAATCATACCACTAGGTCATGCCAACAGAAGTGATGGTTTGATACAAAGTATTTATTGAGTGCAAATGTCAAATATGCCAACTACAAATATTGAATATTTGTCCACACAGAAACAGAGTGGTAGGGGAAAGAAAATTTGTGATGTATTTCATTAGAATGTGCAACATTTCACATGTCCCTTGCCTGCTTTTGTAGAGTTGGATGAACCAGAGAGAGGTGGATTAATGATATCTATGTTTAAAATATACCATTGTTGCCTTATATTTTAGATGTCAGTATGTTATAATGAAAATGTCAAAAGCATGCAGTAATGAAACGTTAGGTTTAAGTAGTAAATTATTTAAAGATTTATCGACATGCTCGTCTAGCTGTGGATATCTGACCTGGTGAAAACTAGATGCTCATTGGTTCCAAGATGAAAACAGTTTATGGTGTGTAGATCTACATTTAGGTGGGTAATGTTGGATTTTCTTTCATATTGGGAGTAACAAGCAAACAAAAACTATCAATAGTAACTTGTGTATTATTTATTTTGATATAAAGAAACACAATGTTTCCTCAAGAAGAACATTATTTTGTTATTCCCTAACTTGAACTTGTTTCAAACATTTGACATTCAGTAAAACTGTCTTTTAAAATTTGTATTTAAAAATCTCAAGGTGGCAATAACAGTACAGATGTTACAGGCCACGTATTGTTGAATATAATACACCTTTATGGTAAACACATCAAGACCTGGCATTATGTTAATTAAGAAAAGAGCAAGCCGATTCGTACTTAAATATAGAGAAGTGTAAACAAAAAGACTGGTCACTCATTACCTCTGATCATGAGGTAAAGTAAAAGAGAAATGCCTGTTTTAATACACATGTTTGTCTGAAAATATTGTTGTCATACGGATTACCACTGCCTAGTATTATTCAGCATGTGTGTAGATGTGTCAATAAATTGTTTACAAAAATGTTATCTTCTTATAGAAAGTGTTCATATGATACAGTAAAACCCTGATAACCTAGAAACCATAACGTCAGGACATAATATACCTTGCAAAATACATGATTAATTTCTTTCAAAATCCATAAAAATACATTAGTGATTAACGTCCATACTGTATGAAGCATGTCAGTTCAAATTGCACAACCAACAAAAGTACCTGGTAAAAACAGTTCGGTATTATCCAAAGTTTTGCAAACAACTACATTTAAACCTTGCAAAATTGACTATTGCATTACAGCAGTACACATCCGAGTACTGCACCCATCCTTAGCAAACACCCCAAAAGATATATGTATCAGCAGTATAGCCTCTCATAGTAGAGTACAGTTGTACTTGTCGAACATTAGCATGTCGTCGGCTACTGACGTCTTTCTGTAGAAACCATGCAAGTTGGCTCCTTTCCTCCAGCCATCTTTTTACTACATAGCACATAGGCAACATTTGCATCACATGTTGGGGTGCTATGATATATACAAATGGGTGATGTTGGGGGATGAAGTGTTGTATTCATGCCCTCTTCAGGTTAAAATACTCCCTTGTTGATAGATTTTCTCTGTGAATTTAAAACTATTTATGTACAAATTCCTACATTTTCATCCCACTTTGGTAATATTTGTTTTCCAACCTTGTTTCCACGACTGAGCCATTGCTTAGCCTTCTGAAGTTTGTTCCTACCTAACTGCCATTGCCATGTTATATGTGGCATGCTAATTTGCTGTGCTATTTCCAATAGTTGTTTAAGTGGAATTAACTTACTTTAGGTGGAGTCATTGTAAACGGCTGAAGTCATTGAATGAAATAAGTGTGTGTGCACAGCCAGTAGTGTATGTTTACTGAGCACCAGCAGGGATCGAACCTGCCACACACAACACTGAAACACTTGTCATAAACAACACCGTTCAACAGTTTTTAAACAAACAAATGACATAGTATGTCTGCATTTACAACACAATACTCTAACAGCATTCAGTCACAAATATATTGTTTACATTGTTGGAAAAGTCATGGTACATATACGTATATTAAATTTGATAAACGAATGTTAATGTTTCACAAAGGAGATAATATATGTTTGTAATACAATATATACTTGTTACGAAACTATCTGAACAAACATATAAACCGACTTGTCCAGTGTTCAGCTCCCAACTGTATATATCTTCATTTGCTATATTAAGCCGCCAGCCCGCTCCTGTAACAGAAAACTAAATTCGTATTACTTATTGGAAGAATTCAAATTTTATTTTCAACTGTCAGGCATGGTTTAAATAATAACTAATTCAAACATGTTCCACACAACGAACTTGTGAAAGAAAATTAAATTTGGATGCTCTTCCGAAAACAAATTTACATATGTGTACATTATGTAAGGGGCTATCTATAAAGTGCGGATGGAGGTCTGTGGGCAAGCATGATGAAGTATTACATGAATGTGGTGGTCTCTGCATCAGTCTTACATAATAAGTCGTAATATTTCCAAAGTTTATTCCAAAAGCATTTCCACGAAAAACCAGCTACATACACTAGAATGACACCATGTGTGTGCATGTTTGTGCGTGTGCGATCGAGTGCTTGTGCGTGTGCGTGAAATGTCTAACAGTCAACGTTTTGCATCCCCTGGAGAGGCATACTTAAGGCAATCTTATCAGACCACCTTTGATTTTATCTGCTGAGGGAGTAGAACGATGTCACATTGTGCAGATGACTTATGAAAGACCCTGCATTGCCATCTCCTTCCTAGGAGTAAAAAGTGCCCTCCTGGGAGAAAGCCAAGATACTTTTTGATGTCAGCAGGAGAGTTAAGCACAATAAACATGTCTCTGCAGTCAAATATAGAAATACGACCAGTCTGACCAGAGCAGGTATGGAGACAACAAATAACGAAGACGTCATTCTAAACATACTGCTGGACAACATATTAGGTACAGTCTAGGGAGGGGATATTCATGCCATAACAGTTTGCCTAACTGGACAACATCTCAGGATTTCAGTTAGGTTGGAAGTACATTATCATTTAAACAGACACTCCGGATTTCGACATACACATTTTCGAAACGATGTACACAATGTTAGTGATCGGCGAACGAATTAGAATCTACATCCACACATGTGATATAGTTGCAGTTGAACCTCGGTTTATGGTCACCTCATTAATATAGTCACACTGCAATATAGGTCACCCTAGGACAATCCCAAATTAGTTCCATATATAGTGTAAAGTATAGGAAATTAGTCCCACTAATATGGTCACCACGCTATTCACATTACTTTTACCCAGTCCCAATGGTGATCTTCATAGTGAAGTTCCATATATATATATATATACGGCATACAGGGGACTGTTGATGCATTTTTCACAGCTTACAGGAGACCGCTGTTTTAAGGAGACAGGAGCCAGTCTCCTTAAGTTTTGATATATTATTGCACAACTAATGCCATTTATGTTACGATTATCCTTGTTAGTGTAAACAGTTTAGGCATAAAGGAAATAACTTGTGCCATTATTAAGAATTTTATTTTACATTTTGGGTGATTTTGAGCATGTTTATTCCAGAGCTTTACATATATTGAAGTCGATAGTGGCATCAACATTTTAAAAAGTAAAGACATTTAAATCATCAGGTCATGATGACCTCCATCCTCGTGTCTTCAATGAATAAACAAAGAGCATCAGCACTCCATTATTAGTCCTATTTAACACATCACTCACAACAGAAAAATTATCCACTATGGAATAAAAGGGAACATTCTTAACTAGGCTACAGCTCTGCTGGCTCGCAGAAGACAACAAGTAAGAGTAAATAACATATTTTCAAAATGGCAGGAGGTAACCAGTGGAATACCACAAGGATCAGTGATTGGCCCCCTTTTTGTTATATTCACAAATGATTTACCTGGTGTTATAAAGAGTTGCCATATGTTCTTGTTTGCTGATGATATGAAGCTTTTCAATCCTATTTATACTGAAGAAGACTGCACAAAACTGCAACAAGATCATATTTCTGCCGAACGCTGGACAGATACATCACTTTTGTAATTCCATCCAGATAAATGTAACCATATGAGAATTGGATAATCATCCACAAGGAATAAAGGCTATTAACTGGGAAGCAGCCAGACAACACTTAAAAGTACGGACAAGGTGAAAGATATTGGAGCCACTTTCCATTAATTGCTTAATTTTTAGGCATGTATATCAGAAAAATTAATAAAGCCAATTTGATGATGGGGATAATCCGACGTACTTTCTATCACACGGATGAAACATTCACACTTAATGAAACATATTACAGCTCTTGAAATTGTTCAGTACAGAGAAACCAAATTAAATCCTGGTTTCAAAGACCTTGAATACAAAGAACGTTTATAGAGACTGAAATTTCCAACTCTAACATAACGTCGCCTCAGAGGAGATATGATTGAAATGTATAAGATACTAAGAGGGAAATATGATCCAGCAGTCTCATCCAATGTTGTTACATCGAGGGATAACGAAGCATATACGAGAGGGCACCACTTAAAAATATTTAAAGACTGATGCTGATTAAATTTTAGAAATAACTCATTTATATACCGATGCACAAACGTATGAAACATTCTCCCCCAGCGTGTGGTTGACGCTTCACCGGTGCAGTCGTTTGACATAAAAATAGTTACGTTATGGCAAAACCACCCTATGAAAACGGAATATACTGCCCGATTCCTACCTTGGATTGTGCCAGACTCAGACGCATGGGCACAGTCCGAGCAGATGTCAAAAGCGAGAGTTGACATATAAGAAGCAGAGGCAGTAATGCCTAGTCAAGCTAGAAGAGGATCTGTAAGAACCTATAAGATGTTATTCCCTTTATTTTCAGGTCTTCAAAATGACCCTGCAACATTGAATTTCATTTTTGCAAGACAAAAAGAGAATCAGGAAGTGGGAGACACTTAAGCCGTTACAGAGCTAATTACACCAATGATCGGCTCGGGACATCATTCGGGAGCTCCTTACAACTCTACTCTGGAGAGTAGTGTCACAATCCTGATCTCTCACAGTTGACCCACACTGTGGTAGCACTCTGCAAGGGAGGGTTAAATCAGCTCCTAAGCCATGCCGGCGTTCCCATAACCGTGATATAACCCTATATATTGAGCACGTCAAGCTGCAATTAACATAGAAAATTTACCTGCTTTTATACCCTGCCAAACACAGCCAGGCGAAATATGTGGTGTGAACTTCAACTTTAATTAATCTTGCATATCTACACCTAGTGACGTTATTTATTCGTTAGAATGGTATTAAAACTTTGGTCATATGTTATGATTCATGACATGATGCAGTAAACGTATGTATATGCGGCATAAATAATATTACTAATCAATTATATGTATTCTGATGTATGCAAGTACATGGATAGTGTTGGTTGACGACGATAGGGGGCGAATCCAATATGGCCACACACAGTGCGGTATTAATGGTGAATTAAAAACGGGGAGAGATGGTGTGAGAACTTATGTTTACTCTGCTGTGGTGCATATCGTTGCGTTAATAAATGTTTCAACTAGTGCATTTATTTTGTGTGCCTTAAGTGACCGTACATTTGTTTCTAGTAGTTTGATCACAGTCAAATATTCTAGCTATAATTTTCCAAGCACAAAACGTGTGCATATTTGCATTGTGATTGGCAAGATGTACTATGAACACATCACGCCAGTGCGTATGTACGTGTCTGTCTACATATGTGTCTACATTACGATACGATACGATACAAAAGTAACGTTTAAACACAATAACCATGTTCTTTTCTTGCGCGCGCGTGCCTGTCACCGTAAATAGACTAGTCAACAATAACGAATTTTCTTGTATCCAAAGGTAATAGAAATATATATAGAAAAGTCTACAACTACTTGCCGTTCTAAACATCCAAAATGCCTACCTTCGTTCGGGTGGCGCCGTTGCAGCCATTTTGCAATGGCTACCCATTTACGCTGTCTTTTCCGGCATTTGTTTTCATGTCCTATAGTTTGAGCGTCAAGCGAATATTGTTTGTTACATACACAGAATGTGACTGCATCCACGCAAATCAACAATCCACCAGTTAAGTTGGTGTTATACTGAAACCCGTCGTGTCACCTATATTTTAACCACTGTAATCCCATTGGTCGTTTTACGCTTCTCAGTCACACGTGTATAACAATTGTCAGGTGGAACTCGACAGAGGTAGTTATATTAAGATATTCCATTGTTGGGCTCGCATGTGATACCTAGCATGTTCTCCGGTAGTTGAATCATTGCATTGTCTCTGAGGTAATGTACCATGACATTGTTTGCATGTATATAGTAATAGGCTTGTTATTTGTGTGACATGTGCAAAGATCCATGACCGCACCCAATTACCAGTGGATGCAAGCGAGAGAGAGAGAGAGAGAGAGAGAGAGAGAGAGAGAGAGAGAGAGAGAGAGAGAGAGAGAGAGAGAGACGTGACAGACAGACAGACATGTAGAACAAAATACACACACAAAATGACAGCGCCATTATTTTTTCTTGCTTCTAAAGTTTATGTGCTAATCCTGATTCTTAATTTTAAACATTGTAGCATCCATTGTTTAATGTTATCCTTGGTGGATATGTTAATGCGTAGAGATGTGCACACTGTTGCAGAAAGGAACATTAATTAAGAATAGTTTAATTGTATGACAATGTATGTACAGACAGGCAACAATGGGTAGAATATGTGACACTAATATTATATACTGCTATGCATTAACCAATTTAAAATTGCCTTACGAGTTTTTTACATGTTACTATTTAAGTTATAAATGCACCATTTAGTGACCAAAAGGAAGCACTGTCGGGTTAAGGAGGAGGGTTAATCATGTCGATTTTATTTACAAAACACTTGAAATGGTGCAATTTGGTGACACAACCTTTAATTAAACCGATTTGATATATTTTGGTTATATATTATATTAACTTCGTTGGCTCAAGTATGGGGGGCGGTCCCGTATTTATGTACCTGGGAAAGAGCGGGATGGAGTAAGAGAGCAAGGAAGTGAGAGAGCGTGTGAGCGAGATATAGCGAGAACGAGTGAGATAGAGGGGAGAGGGAGGGAGGGAGGGAGGGGGAGAGAAACAGAGCAAGAGAGCTAGCGAGAAAGAGAGAGCAATAGAGTGAGAGAGAGACAGAGAGACATACATACATGCAGCAGACACAGACAGAGATACAGTGGCAGAGGCAAAGAGAGGGAGAGAGACACAGCCAGGAACAAAGACACAGACAATGTCAGAGGCATATGCAGTGGAAGAGGCAGATATAGGAAGGCAAGCGTACAGTCAGCAGGCAGCTGGGAAGGTAGACTGGAGAGAGGGAGGCAGGCAGGCAGGCAGAGGAGGCAGGCAGAGGAGGCAGAGGAGGCGGGCGGGCGGGCGGGCGGGCGGGCGGGTGGGCGGGCGGGCAGGCAGATAGGCAAGCAGGCACACTGACGGAATGACGTACTGTATAACTGCCATTCCAACAGAGAAACATAGAGGATGGAGGAGAAAAGAGAGAGGGGGAAGAGCATGAAGGGAGAAAGAAGAGGGAGAGAGGAGAGATAGAAGAGACAGAGAAAAGAGAGAGAAGAGAGATAGAAGTGAGAGAGAGAAAGATGAGAGAGAAAATAGAGAGAAGAGATATATAGAGAGAAAAGAAAGAAGATAGAGAAAATAGAGAGAAGAGAGAGAGAAGAGAGAGAAGGTAGAGTGAAGAAAGAGGATAGAGAGAGGAGAGAGAGGAGAGAGAGGAGAGGAGAGAGAAGGGAGATAGAGGAGAGAGAGGGGAGAGAGGAGAAAGAGAGGAGAGAGAGAGAGAGAGAGAGAGAAAGAGAAGAGAGAGAATATAGAGAGAAGAGAAAGAAGAGAGAGATAGAGAAAGAGAGAAGAGAGGGTGGGAAGAGAGAGACAGAGAGACTGAAAGACCGAGACAGTCACATAGAGATAGAGATGGGGGGTGGGGAAGAGACGGGCAAAAAACAGGCAGAGATAGGCACATAAACATATAGCCAGCTGACAAGCAAGCAGGCAGCAGTTATACAGACATGCTGGCAGGCATACAAACAGGCAGTCAGACAGTCAAGGCATAGAGGCAAACAGTCAAGGATAAACATACAGGCAGATAAGGCGGCAGGCCGGCTGGCAGCTATATAGGCAGATAGGCAGCAGGCAGGCAAGCAGACACACAGGTGGACTGGTGCAGTGTCTAACAGACTAATAGACTGGCATTCCAACAGACAAACATTGGCGACCATGTTAACATTTTGTGTGATTATAAGAAAACCTGACCTACAATATTTCTTAAACTTCTCACCTGCTGTTATTATAATCTCATTGACATGCTGGTCGAGTTTAGTAAAAATCTAATATTTCTAGCTCTCGTAAAATGCCTCTATGTGTGACACCCGTCAATATTTACGAATGGATGCAGGCAGTAATCCGGCTAAAGGGTCAACTAGCCAAATTGCTGCCAAATACCCTTCCACGTAATAAAATCAGCTAAAAATGCAACAGTTTACTGTCAACAGCTTCTACAATCACACCGGGGAATCTGACTACTCAAATGCACTTATATCAGAGCAGGTGAATTTGGTAAAAAATCATTTCTCAAAAATACATTGCACTTTTTTTGCACTGTAACCAAGCAGGAAGTCTAACAGTGTCCTGCCCTCTACATTTATCCGGGCGTTAAATAATATCCGGGTGACGTTTCTGTGCGTGCGCGTGCGTATCTCAGGGAATGCATTTAGCACCAGCTACGACTGTCGCGTTTTCATTTATCCGGGCGTTATGAATGTTTATATGTATATATATATATATATAGTTTATGTCTGTGGGAAGCAAACATTTTATAATTTATGTATATATATATACATATATGTCTATATATACATAAATTATAAAATGTTTGCTTCCCACAGACATAAACAATTTCTGTCGTAAAACAGTTTCCTATCCACGCACACGTCACGTGACATACTCTTACACTTTGTCACAAATCTGAAACAGCAAATTATAATTATGTACTCTAACTATAATGCTCGTATTACGACAACAGACTAAACATATTTAACTATTGAATATTATTGATTACTACGTGATCTACTGGTGCCAAATATTATGCCTTACATCACCCGGATAAAATTAACGCCCGGATAAATGTAAGCGCGACATCAGCGTTACAGGGGTGAGACCACTGTTAGACTTCCTATGGGCGATATTTTGGCTAAAGAACTCTCTTGGAGAGTAGAGTGATTAGGTACGGCACAGCACCTAAGCTATTTGATAGAGCACACGATGAGAGATGCTAACCCTGGGCTCGACGCCAGTCACCGGTGTCACAATTAATAGTGTCTGTGTGACAGCATCACACATTAGTCTGGAACCACGTCAACTCGGGTCGAGTCAGTAATAATAGACGTTATTGTCTCAGTTCAAAACAATGCTTTGGCCACCCACGTAGAATATGCATATTGCCTTTTAGAGCTAGCATTGTCCAACCCATCGAAATAGTAAGTAACATTTACTTTTTTCGTGCTGATCAATCATTGTCATTGTTGTCATAGCTGTTGGCTTTCGCGTCTGTTAACAGACTGTCATCAATTGAAGAGTGTAGACCTCCAGTTGTGTCAGTCATAATTTCATTGTGTTCGCAGGTATGTAGCCAGCAGATCACGTGTGGTGGAGATAAATCCAGTGTGTCGGCACTGTTCTCTGTGTTGACTGTGTGACTTTAAATTTACCACAGACTGTACATTCTTTTCAGCTACTCACTCTATGCTTAAATAGCTGTGGTCGGCTAACTTTCTCAAACGTAATGAATAGGGATGGTGTCTTCCGTGTCGCAGTGCTGTCAAGTTCTTTTTCCGACACCTCCTTTTCACAACAGCCTCAGATGGGGCAGTTGCTGATGGCGCCGTCTTCTTTTTCTTACTTCGAATTGTTTATGTCATGCATTTTTTCTCGTTTCTGCTTCAAATCATCCATTGTATGCTGCGAAGTTATGCTAGCAGTCTTGTTGGCAGCCTTCTGCATAACACTGCGACTTGGTGGAGGTACATTTGTTGGTGCAAGGATGTGACGCATCTTCTTGCTGGCAATGGTTGAGTCCTGTAGTCCGATCTGCAGTGCAATGATTGTCATTGCAGCTTTCTGGCCACGGCTGCAAGTTTCGACTTCGTCATACAGCTTGTACATGCCGGACTGGAATTGGTAATTCACACAGTGCAGAGACTGCATGCTGCCATACAAGGCCTATTTTGTGTTCCCTCAGTACAGAGAAATGAGGTGTACATTTGTCGCTCTGCTCGGCGTGCAGCTGAATGCAGTCATTCCACACCATAGCATTCTTCTCCACACTCAACAGCCGCATCTCGGAAACTGCATGCGCATCTTCTCCTGTCTGTCTCCAGATAGGTGTCGGTGAGAACAGGACACCGGGCAGGTTGTGGACGAAGTAATTTGCTACTTCCTGGTCGACCTTCCGAGTCTGGCACTGTTAAAAGTCCAGTTGGAGTGACTTGCACGACTCTTGAAAAGTCGTCCTGGTCCAACCGTGGCAACCAAATGCCAGCAGGTGTCTCAGGGATTTCTGCCTCGCATGGTTCGTGATATGGATGGCCTCTAGCTTCTGAAACCACCAATATTAGTTTTAATTCCACAATAAGGCGGCACTTGCCCGCGACGTTTACTTTTTGGTTCTTTCATTGTAACGCGCCAATTACTACATTAGCACGAGCAGCCGAGCGGTATTGTGTATTCGAATAATTGCTTCTATACTTCCTAAAGATTGCATGTAACACGAGCCACGGTTGGTTGACATTAGTTTTATTATGACCACCTGACCTGCCGAGATCCACTGATCTAGTCAGCGATTTCATATACGCTCAGCTTAAATTCAGAGTTTCGCAAAGCGATCAGCCAGGAGGTACTGCTGGCTGGCACTGACGTAATCAGTAGCAGCGACTCCTGGCGCGCGAGGATGCTGCCACCTAGTGAATAAGCATGTGATTAACAGGCACTAAACTAAGAAACAAAGTTTAATGTCAGTTTTTGTGTGTGTGACATGTTTCAATATAAATTTAATGTTGAATAGTTGTTATAGTATAGTATTTTCTGATAAAAGTGCTTTCTTATTTAATTTGTTATTTCAAAGTTGGCCTGAGAGCCAACCATCGTCTCTACCCGAATTCGGGGTAAAGCTCCCTACCGGTAACATTGGCAGGAGCTTAATAATCCAGGCAGCAGTGAGGGGGCAACGCTGCCACCTCACGGGGACACGGCGCCTGGATATTCGAGGCTATGCGTGGCGAAACTAGTCTCGCTTAACCGACTCTCGCCTGGGTGCGTGACTTCGCCAGGAAGATAGTCTAGCTCAGAACCGCCTTTTGAATGTTATCCGCTAGACGGCAACACTGGTATATCCATGAAAGCGTCATCAATTTATGAAGTGATATATAAGGGCGAGCCGAATGAGGTGGTCCTTTATGCCAACGGCCAATTACAGCCATTAACTCTTGACATAATCTGACTGAGACAATATTAAATAAATTATGATTTGTGTATATGATATTTTTTATCGAATTGCCCATGAATTGTACACCAAGTTTCTTGTAAAGGCATAATAAACTATCTTACCTTTTCTTAGCCCGAAATAGTATTATACAAAATAAAATTAATCTAAAGCTAAATGAACACAACCAACAGTTTCGAGTAATCTACGGGATTCGAACCGAGGACTCTAAAAATAGTTGCTCGACACGCTATACCAACTTAGCCACCAAGATCAGTTTGCTTTGGTTGTACTTTGGCGACTACATATATTAGTTAGCAGTCCGACCGTTGCGCGCGACATTGATTGCACTTTCTTTAGTTAAATTTGTCCTTGTTTGGTATTTATATAATGCTTATTCATACTTTGTTTTTCGTTTCTGCTCGAGCATTATTAGCAAGACAACGTCAAAACGAAATAATTTATAGCCACGAGAGCTGCCACCTAGTGAACATACATGTGATTAAAAGGCACGAAACTACGAAAACAAGTTTAATGTCGGTTTATTTTGTGTGTGACATGTTTCAGTATAAGTTTAATGTTGAAGTGTTGTTATAGTGTAGTATTATCTGAAAAAAGTGTATCTTTATTTAATGTGTTATTTCACAGTTGGCTTGAGAGCCAATCATCGTCTGCGAATATGTGGTAAAACCCCCTACCGGCTTGTAACATTGGCAGGACTTTAATGTCCCAGGCGGTTGTGAGGGGCTAAAAAGTGCCACCACCTCACGGCGCCTGGTCAGATAAAATGATACTTCAATTATGAATTTACTAAGACAATTACATTTCAAATTAACTATTTGGGTCTTATATGCCAGCTATGGGAATTATATATACTACATGATTTTTAATTGACTATCGTTACCATTTAAATGCACTACATATCACATCAATTCTGAAGTTCTGATAGAAGTGTGTGTGTGTGTGTGTGTGTGTGTGTGTGTGTGTGTGTGTGTGCACGTTTATGCACGTGTGTGTGTAAAAGAGAGTGCGCGCACGCGCGTGTGTGTAAGAGAGTGTGTATGTGTGTGTGTGTATATATATACGTGTGTATGTGTGTGAGTGTGTGTGAGGGTGTGTGTGTGTACGTGTGTGTACGTGTGAGTGTGTGTGTGTGGTAGGTGCATGCGAGCGTGTGTGCCTGTCTGCGTGTGTCAGTTTACTCATGTTGCCATGTCTATGACGCAGGGGCCGTCTTCTCAACGAACATGCCGCATGCGCGTGGTTGCTGCGATTGTTAAGTTACGTTTTAAGTGCACATTACATTTTACGTTCCGAACAATTGATTTACTTCATAACAGATTGGAATGTTGACATATATGGGGTATTTTTGAAAATGAAATACGTCTTACGTCCTATATGTGCTACAGGGGTCCTAGATTAATCCCTCGAAGTTTGGTTCAAGCCGCCTAAGAGGAAAACGTTAGCCTACCTGCATACATACGCAAGCTCCATTGTAAGAAGATACGCTATGTCGCGGTCATTTGTGCTCCATGACATTTTATAGTTCCCACAGCAAGACCGGAGGAGACATATACTAATAGGACAAAGTACAGCTGTACAACTATTAATTAAAACTCCCGCACTTTGCGTATAGTCCATGTTTTCTGTTGTCGTTTTCATAATCCAATCTACGGCAAGCAGGAAGAGAAATGGTAACAGAAGACATCATGGCCTCACTGCTGTCTTCATATATGAGTCTTTGAGTTGTCCTGCATGAATGGCCTTACATGACATGTCTTCATAGGTACTTTGTATCAGAGAAATAAATTTCCCTGGTATCCTGTAATGTAGTAGGAGCTTCCATACCATCTCCCTGTCGGTGCTATCAAATATCTTCTCATAGTTTACAAAGTCTATATTTGTACAGGGATAAGTCCCATTCCATGGATTGTTCAAATATGATCCGGAGTGTAGCTATTTGGTTGGTGCATGTCTGTCTTTATAGGAGCGTAGCTACCTAATGATCTCTGAGTCTAGCATCCACAGCTGTTTTCAGTCTGTCCAAAATTACTCTGTTGAGGACATTTCCGGACAATGACTGGAGCGTTATCTCTATGTAGTTCTTGCATTCATGCAGATGTTCTTTCTTTGGGAGTTTCAACAGGTATCCTCCTTTCCATTCAGTCGGTATTCCTTCTTGGTCCCAAATCTTTCCAATAAGATCATGCAGCATCTCTGTGGAAGTCTTCATGTCTGCCTTGATTGTCTCGGCTGGAATTTCATCTGGGCCGGAAGCTTTCCCTCTCTTCGGTTGAATGGCTTTCTCGATTTCTGCCTTGCTTGGTCTTTCGCAGTTTACCTGCAATACTTCTTCAGTTGGCGGGATCTCTGGTGGGATCTCTGGTGGGTTCTGTGATGGTGTCGGTTCAGCAGTTCCTCAAAATGCTCCATCCACCTCTTCATCACTGGTAAGTACGTTGCCGTTCTTGTCTTTGATAGGCCTACGTATGTGCTTGTACTTTCCTACTACCTTTCTTGTTGTGTCATACAGTTGTTTCACGTTCATTTTGCTTTTCTTGACCGCTCTGTTTGCTTCTGCACACTGTTCGTAGGCTGCTGCTTTCGCTGGTCTAGTTCGGTTGCTGTTAAAGTTCTACTCCTTTCTTTTCCTTCCTCTCTTGCACTGGTATTTTTCTTTCCCATGATTTCATTGCACGTGCTCGTCCATGTTTCCTTGATCTGTTGCCACTGGATGTCTATATCCATGTTTCCTTCTTCGAAAAAGTCTTGTAAGGCTTCATATTTGTAACTGATCTCCGATGATTATGTTATTAAATACGCATACGTCTGCCAATAGCTGGCCATTTTCATACATTGTGCCCAGTCCATGCATGACTGCCCATGACTTCTTCGTACCCGCTGGTGGTTGATCCTATCTTGGCATTGAAGTCTCCCATGAGTATCGTCATGTCCTTCTCCTTCAGTTTGTCGAACACTGTCTGCAGTGTGTTGTAAAAGTCCTCCTCTGTTTCTTCATCCTTGTCATTTGTTGGTGCACTATATGATGTTTAGCTTAATCTTTTTCTTGTTTGTTTTGAATTCGGCATAAATTATGGTAGGTCCTGCTGACGAGGGTACTCTGTGTGTCTTGTGACAATATGAATGCCACTCTTTCCGTGTGATGGGCAAGTAGTAATAGCGGTGGTTCAGCGGGGACGGTTGGCGCGGCGCGGAGGAAGAGGAATGACGTCATAACTAGGTCAAGCACCCGGATGTAGGTCAAGGTCAAAGGTCAAGGTCAAATATCCGGATGTAGGTGAAATGGCGCCCCTAGAGGATTTTTGGGGAACCAAAAACAAGGGGGCCCCCTAGCGGATAGTTTGTGAACTAAAACAGCGCCCCTAGCTGATTTTTAGGAACTAAAATAGTACATGTAGCGCCTCTAGCGGAACTGGTTCCCCTGGCGGATATGTTGCGAACTACAAACAACAGTGGTGCCACCTTACGGACAAGGGTTACTGCCTAATTTGGTGCGTTTTATTTATGAAAATTGGCGCCCCTTGCGGATAGGTTACGAACTGAAAGAGAAGTACAAATAACTCCCCCTAGCGGATTTCAGTGAACCAAATATCGGTACTGCTTAAGTTCGTGCCTCTTGATTCTTTTTTCTCTTTTTACTATAAAAACAGGCCAAAGACGTCATTAAATAGGTCAGTGACGTCGTTAAATAGGCCATTGCGCATGCGCAATGGTGTCTTTTCTTATGTCCCATAGGTTGTCGACCATTTGTTTAGGTGTAGGCCTCTCCTAGCCTATACATTTACAACTTTAACATAGGTCCAAACCTGACGAATAGATAGAGAGAACTAATAAAATAAGTCAAATTATGGCATATCTGATCACCATACAGATCTACGACCTTCCCATCACCCTGTTTGTAAATCTTTACCTATCAATGTCTCTTATAGTCAACCATTTGTTTAGGTATAGGCCTCTCCTAGCATATACATTTACAACTTTAACATAGGTACAATCCTGACGAATCGGTAGAGAACTAATAAAATAAGTCAAATTTTGTCATTTCTGGTTACCATACAGATCTACGACCTGCCCATCACCGTTTTTGTAAATGTTTCCCTATCAATGTCTCTTATTACTTGCATACGTCGACTTCTTCCGGTATTATCAAATAGGTGTTTGTCAATTTTTGCGTACCCATGTATGTTGACCACCGCTATATACAAATTCATACAAATAGATACACACATAGAGACATACACAGATACATACATAGAGATATACATAGAGACAGCCATAGATACAAACATAGAGACAGACATAGATACAGACATAGAGACAGACATAGATACATACATAGAGAAGAAACATACATAGAGACAGACATAGAGACATACATAGATACATACATTGATACATAGATACATACATAGAGACAGACATATATACAAACATAGAGACATACATAGATGCATACATAGAGAAGATACATATATAGAGACAGACATAGAGACATACATAGATACATACATTGATACAGACATAGATACATACTTAGATACATACATCAATCAATCACAATCACAATCACAATCACAATACTTTATTGTCCCTTGGGAGGGAAATTCATTTGGAGTGTAGAGCAGCATATTAAGACAAATAAAACAAATGTACATGCAATATAAACAATGTAAAAATAAAAAGAATAAAAGTTATATCAGTTAAATAAATAAATAAGTTAAATATGTTACAACAGTTTTTAAAAAGTCAAATCATCTCAGGCTCACTCAGCGTCAAACTGGCAGGGAAGACTGCCAAAGATGGAGAGGAACGAAGGTGAGTTACTCATTCATTAGTCTTATTGACGAGGGAACAAAAGAGTTTCGCGTGCGGTTCAATTTGCAGTGAGGGAGTTGAAAGCGGCGGCCAGAAGGAAGTAGTTTATAGCACGGAAACAGGGGATGTTCGGGGTCTGAGGAGACGTTCCTTCCCTTTCTCTCTGCCCGTTGCCTGTATAGATCTTCTAGAGTGGTCTGGAGACATAGAGACATACATAGATACATACGTAGATATATACATAGAGACAGACGTAGAGATGTACACAGATACATACATGGACACATACATAGAGATACTTAGATACATACATAGATACATACACAGAGACACACATAGATACATACTAAGAGACATACATAGATACAGACATATATACACACATAGAGACAGACATAGCTACAAACATAGATACATACATAGATAGATACATAGAGACATACATAGATACATACATATATATATACATAGAGACATACGTAGATACATACATATATATATATATATAGAGAGAGAGAGACGTAGAGATATACATACATACATAGAGACATAGAGACAGACATAGATACATACATACATACATACATAGAGACATAGAGACAGACATAGATACATACATAGAGACAGACATAGAAACGTACATAGAGACAGACAGAGAAACTCATAGAGATATACATATATACATACATAGAGACAGACATAGATACATACATACATGGAGACATAGAGACAGACATAGAGAAAGCCATAGAGATATACATATATACATAGAGACAAACATAGAGACATATATAGATACAGACATAGAGAAGGACATAGACACAAACATAGAGACATACATAGATACAGACATATATACACACATAGAGACAGACATAGCTACAGACATAGATACATACATAGATACATACATAGAGACAGACATAGATACATACATAGAGTCAGACATAGATACATACATAGAGAAAATACATACATAGAGACATACATAAATACACACATAGATACATACATAGATACATACATAGATACATACATAGATACATACATAGAGACATGCATAGATACATACATACAGCGGTGAAAGACTGTTTGATTGTTTTGTTAGACGCAGGTGTGAAGCTATCCGACGTGACATTCGAACAGTTGTGTAATATCAATACTTGGTTGCAAGAAGCCGTTTCGAAACAGTGGCGAAACACTATGAAACATATGGTTCTGGCAGTAATGGAGGGTGACCTGTAAAGAACTTTCCTTTATCTTGTACACGATTAAACTTTGCAAGACTCTGTATCAATGTCTAGTCTCTGGTTCTCGTAGTTACGGAGCGTGACATGTAAATACGTTTGTGTTGTTCACGAAGAAACTGTGCAAACCTTATCTTGTGTATTCACTTAACCAAACTAAGACCAACGACTTCCACGAATCAAACTTTGACTAGCGAGATGCACGAACCAAGCATTCAAACAAACTTGTCGGACAAACGAAATACCAAACACTTAGACCAACGAGTGACAAGAACCAAACTTATTGAACAAACGAAACACCAAATACTTAGACCAACGAGTGACAAGAACCAATCTTCTACGATTCTCTTCAGTCCATCGAATACACAGGTGTGTGTGTGTGTGTGTGTGTGTGTGTGTGTGTGTGTGTGTGTGTGTGTGTGTGTGTGTGTGTGTGTGTGTGTGTGTGTGTGTGTGTGTGTGTGTGTGAGTGTATGTGTGTGTGTGTGAGTGTGTGTGTGTGATGTGTGTGTGTGTGTGTGTGTGTGTGTGTGTGTGTGTGTGTGTGTGTGTGTGTGTGTGTGTGTGTGTGTGTGTGTGTGTGTGTGTGTTGTATGTGTGTGTGTGTGTGTGTGTGTGTGTGTGTGTGTGTGTGTGTGTGTGTGTGTGTGTGTGTGTGTGTGTGTGTACTAACTAGTCCATCGTCGACACACTTGCCGTTTATTGGTGGTAACACAATTGTCTAAACAAGAAAAAGCTAGACTTAAATATGCGAAATCCGTATCCATTTCGCAATATTGGAAGAGAGGGCGCTCTACGTAATCATCTATCAAATCGTAATAAAATTCCAGCATTCTCAACTTTGCATACTGGTAAACCATAAAACCAATTTGAAGAGGGACATCGTATTTAATGGATTTCTTGTTCATTGTCAATTGGGTCTAGCTGACGAAAACGATGACTGTTAATTCCTTGGCTCGCCGTTTTACTATTACAAAAGATAACTTTTCTGTGGAGATCCTTATTAGTGATACATTTTCCATAGCCACTATTCCCAAGAAGTTTCATCGTATCACCAATAACGGCCTTGTCCGGGTGCACGTAACCTTCGCGGCGGGCATTCGAGACGGCATTGGCAAAATGTTTGAAACACGGACTGGGTTCGTATTCTAAAACTTGATAAACGTGAGATACGATCAGTCTGTGTTTCAAATACCATTTTAACAAAGGTGTACCTAAAAGAATTTGTTTACCAAAATACGAAGCCACCAGTGTACGCCGAGGAGTAGATAATATATTGTGCTCTTCAGCGTAAGCTCGCATATAGGGACCGATGTCGTCGTGGGTAATGTCAATGTTTTTGAAAATGGGTTGCATTTCACCAAAATAATCTGTAAGATGATCTGGAACAAAAATGTCGCACTCTACCATGCCAAATAGGCGACCTTCAACTACATTTTGTAAAACTTTATCTTGTGTCATTTCCCACTTAAGGTTACGGTGAGGAAATTTTGAATTTAGAAAATGTTTAATTTCATAATTTTTCCGAATTTCTTTCCATTGACATTCCCACATTTCGACGACCTCGGCATATTTAACCAAATACGTAGTATTCTTTTTAGTTTCTGTTAGGAGATCGACCATAGACTTTCCGTTGATAGAGTTGGTGTGCTCCACGTTACAAGGACAACCGTGAAAATAGCAACCGTGAAATTGATAAATGGTGCGAGTCTGGGCACACCATCCATCAACGGGAAGTTTATGATCCCCAATGCGTTTCTCTTCTCCGTTAAATTGATGCCTTATCGTTGTATTCTTCTCGTGAGCTACCCACTCTAGCCATTCAAGAGCCATTTTTCCGTAAACACGTGATGTTTTAGGTCTAAAATTATTGTCTCGGCTACGACGCGTATAACATCCGGTGGGCATATCTTGTGAAAGAGCCCAAAGGTATAAGGCATTAGCATCATAGCCAATAATAGAACGACAGGGGTGAGCTGAGTCGCCCATTTCCGATTCACGAAGCCGTGTAATGTCGACTTCGTGATGGCGGTGAAAAATTATTGCTGGGCCTCCAACTATGGCTTTTTTAACATATCATGTAAATCCGAATCTTTTTGATTAAAGAGACTGAAATAAATATCACGTGGTAATGTGTCAAACATAAATTTCATGGTTAGACCGGGAACGCTAATACCATCTTTAAACATATCAATGTGGCGGAATTTATAAAAAGAGAACTGTTTTTTTATAGCTTCAAGGAAAGGAACGACATCTCTATTGTTGTACCAAATAAGAAAATCACGAAAAGTTTTCATATCGTGATCGCGCCAAATTTGTTCGCAGTACGCGTAATTTTCGTCAGAAATATCTTCGTTTTTCTAATCGGTATGAAAATCTTCCTTTGGAGGAAGGGATACACAGCATAGTTTACTTAACGAAGTCATCCACTCGTAGGGAAAGTATCCTTTAGTTTGTACACATCCGTAAGGTTTCAGAAAATTATCGTAACTAAAACCGGGGGCCAAACAATTTATAATGTCCAAAAATTTCAAAGTCGCTGTTTTTAAACACATTAGATTAGTATGACGCATTACCACGAACATGGAGTTTTTAGATTTCTTATTAGATTCGTTCTCGTCCGTCTCGTCACCTACGTCGGTTGTCAGGAAGTGTGGTGTGATATATTTTTTTATGACGTTCAAATCGTATTTTCCGGAATTAAAGCCAATGACGGGTAGTTCTTCAAGAAATCCGTGAAGCAAACCAATTAATTTTGAAATTTGTTCTTCTGGGATAATAGGTAAAGGTGACCCGTCATCTAGAATTTCGTATAAGTCAGGTTCGAGCATTCTAGCCTCTGGTGATTGAATATCTTTTAGTTGTTGGTTTAATTCATCAAAAACAAACTGATAACGTGTTTTCAGAATTTCGGACGCGGTGTCGCTAATTTGGTAAAGATAATTTAGAAAAGGGTCGACTAGTTGGCTCGGCTCACCCTCGCTAATAAAACAGCGTGGTTCCTTGTACCCGGGAACATTGGATGATACACTAACGCTAAGTATTTCGTGTAGAGCCAACCACTCGACCTTTGGAGTATTTACCGGTAAGATGGTAGTGTCAAAATAAGATTCAAAATCAAAGGTGGCCCGAAACGGATAATACCGGTATTTTTCTTCGACGTCAATACCCAACTCATAAAGTTTCTGAAAAACTGTTTCCTGAACATGAAATATACCACCAGGGAAAATTCTCTTGACCTCGACTTCGCAACTTTGTTGGTGTCTTTTTAAGGACCATTCTGTATGCTAAAGTCTGTCACATTTGATACATTTGAAAGACCGTGTATATGTTTTAATATCGTGGATATAAGAAAAATGTGTTTCGAAAAGATTCAAATTTAAAGTATCGGGGAATTTACAAGTTGAACGTCTCAGTAAATGACACGCTACCGAGTTCTCGTCGTCGTCGTCGTCGTCGTGATGATCGAGTAATTCATAAACAACAATATTGATATGGAAAAGCTTTTCAATGTCATAAAGATCACTTAACTTAAAGCCAGGGAAATGGTTCATAGACGGGGCATCGTTTATAGCCTCTTGGTACATGTTGTATAAAGCAGCAACATGAGGCTCTAAGTTTGAAATATTACCTCTACGACTAAGTGCAAGTGTGCTAAAAAAACAAAGATTATCTCCATACGGAGGCTTGCCGTGTCAGGATAAGTCACAGACCAATGAATGTAAACCTTTATTTGTGAGCACATAGTCGGGAAGGACTATGTGCTCACAAGTACCTATAGGGTGATCAGGTATGATGTTTATAAAAAAAAGTAATGTTGGTTACCAAACGACATATCCACTGAGAATTGGGCCTTTGCACAATAGCCCAACTTAAAAAAAAATATTCAAACGAATTTAAAAACGACTGAAACTCATCTGCATTAGTAATTAAAGGGGGCCTGTCCAAAAACCTACCCGAAACATTTTTAGAAGAATGAAAATAACGATGTTCTTTTGTTTTCTGGTTATATAAAATAAATCCGAAGCTTAAATAATTTTGAAGGCGGTAGTCTGTTCATCAAAAATGCTCCACAATGTTGGATGTAACGAGGTTATGTTAGTATCCGTTAATCGAATGTTGTAGGTTCTCTGGACGGACCCCCTACGATAATGTGTGCGAATAGCCGACCACTGACTCCTATAAAAATTAAACAAATTATCAGTTACAAAATCTACCACTTCCGGTGGTACAAGTGCATCTTGTTTAAGGAGTAACGGAGAAGCTGCTGGTGGCGACGGCGAGGCTGCAGGTGACGGCCGTTTCGGTGATGGTGATGTTGCGGTCGGTGATGACGAACTGGTCGGTGATGACAACCGGCAGCGTTTTCGCGATTTCTACAATAACATTTTTTTTACAATACAATACAATACAATAGGAGATCATTGTCCAATAGTAATTCATAGGATAATTTTCCTTTTGTTGAAGATAACATATTCCTTGTTAGATTAAGTTAATTAAGTTAATACAACCAACAAAGTTGTTCATAACTTGGATAGTGAAACATGTAGTAAAGTTTTCAACTAATTAAACACACAAGATTGAAAAACACTGCAATAAAGGAACGTATCACTAGACGGGAGAATAGTTTCTTTTATGACGCGTTAGTCAATTTCTTCAGTTGATATGTACACTAAATACAGACGTGGTCAGTGATAATACCCGACATCTTCAAAGATTATTCACCATAGTACCTTTGTTTACGGGCGCAGGCGGCGCAGAGGTAGTTGGAACACTGTCAGCAGCAGCGATGCGCTCCTTTTCTTGGCGCTGAAATAAACACACAAGTTGACTTTTAATTATGATATATAAAGTATAATAAGACGGGATTTGTAGCAACACCTGAAATAAACACAAGTTGTGTTTTAATCATGGTATACAAAACATAAACAGATGATATTTGTAGCAGCATCTGAAAACATTTAATCAACATGATCAATTTACCATTATTTCTTCAACGTGCGCTTCCCGCCGCTGGTCCTTCTGTATTTTTCGCTGGCACCGCCCCTTTTTGATTTGACGCTGCCAATCCCTTCTCCGCGTGAAGGTGGTGTTGCAAACACAGCACGCGAAGTGCGGTATCAGCGGCGCCGGGACGGTCGCAGTGGCTGACGGGGCCACAGGGGTTGTCGCCGTGCCTGTCTGGACCGCCGGTGCTGTCCCAGTAGCTCTCGGGGTTGATTGTATCTTAGGGGGCATAGGCCCCGTGATTAATTTCTAGAACAATAATTAAATATTACAGACTCTATGTTAGGAAAACATGTGACCAAAAGACACGTGACTTTTGGTCACGTGACCAGAAGTCGCTAGGAAGATGATAAGTATATGGAGACAGTGCTTCAATAGGAATAGGACGGGAGCAGGTATGTTGACAAGAAGTATGTATGAGCCGCCATTTTATTGGAAGTAAACAAAATACAGGGACGCCATTTTGACGGAAGTAAACAATATACATGTAAACAAAATACAGGGATGGCATTTTGACGGAAGTAAACAATATATAGGGACGTCATTTTAGCGGAAGTAAACATACACAGCGGCGCCATTTTGACGGAAGTAAACAATATACATGTAAACAATATATAGGGACGCCATTTTAGCGGAAGTAAACAATATACAGGGACGCCATTTTAGCGGAAGTAAACAATATACAGGGACGCCATTTTAGTGGAAGTAAACAAAATACATGTAAACAATATATAGGGACGCCATTTTAATGGAAGTAAACAAAATACATGTAAACAATATATAGGGACGCCATTTTAATGGAAGTAAACAAAATACATGTAAACAATATATAGGGATGCCATTTTGACGGAAGTAAACAATATACATGTAAACAATACATAGGGGCGCCATTTTGACGGAAGTAAACAATGTACAGGGGCGCCATATTGTTAATATAAAGTTTAACTCACCACCAGCGCGTCCAGCTCGGCCTCCTCGGCCGTCCTTTTTGGGCGGCGACAACTGCCGCGGGCGACGTGGCGCTTCCAATTGTCTCGGCGACTAAAGTGCACGCTGCATACCGAGCACTGAAACCCCGCCCGAGAGGGGGGTGGTCCCGTAGGGATCCCACAGTCGACGTTCTAAATGTACGAAGGATTGTTATTAGACGTTTTCATTACTGTATTAATACAAGATAATTATACACACGAAAAATAGTGAAATGGAAATATAGATTATTAATAAAGACCTACCATTAGGGACGGTTGTGGTGCTGGCGCTGTCAGGACTGCTGGTGCTGCAGGCGCCAGGGTCGGGGCTGTAGGCGCCGGGGTTGGGCTGGTCGATGCCGTGGCCAGTAGTGGGGGAAAGGCCTCCCTGTACGTGATGGGGGTCAACCCCGCTACCCCAGTCGTAATGGCCTGCGGCCCTCTGGCCGCCTCAGCGTAGCGCCATCCAAACCGAGTGAAGTTAGCCATGACGATGTCAAATGACGAATGACAAGCAGATCGTTTCCACGGCCTTATATAGGAACACTTTGAACGTAAAGGTCACGTGGGCGTGCCGAAAGATAGAAAATTCAAAAGCACGGACCTCAGAGAAGAAAGTACAAAAGCACGGACCGAAGAGTAGTTATTTAGTTCACCACTTATCTAACAGGGGTGCTTTCAGTTGATGATGATGTATCCACCAGGAGTAAGCACTTGACAAAAACAAGAGACACGAACTTAAGCAGTATCGATATTTGGTTCACTGATATCCGTCAGGCATGATGTTTGTAGTTCATGATCTATCCATCAGGGGGCTCCATTCCTCTTCCTCCGCGCCGCGCCAACCGTCCCAGGTAGAACACCGCTATATACAAGTTCATACCAGCTTGCATCCGGGTAATCAACTGTGATAAGTGCAAATGTCCTATGTAAAACTGTAGCATTGTTTAAAAACTATAGCACTGATGAATGTTAAAGCATTGCGAGACCTCGATTTTGTTGATAAAGATGTCTCAAAGAATGTTACATGTTCAGGAATCACTTCACGTCTGCCATTAATAACATACATGGGTACGCAAATATTGACAAACACCTCTTTGATAATACAGGAAGAAGTCGACGTATGCAAGTAATAAGAGACATTGATAGGGAAACATTTACAAACAGGGTGAGGGGACGGTCGTAGATCTGTATGGTAACCAGAAATGACAAAATTTGACTTATTTTATTAGTTCTCTCTATCTATTCGTCAGGTTTGGACCTATGTTAAAGTTGTAAATGTATAGGCTAGGAGAGGCCTACACCTAAACAAATGGTCGACAACTTATGGGACATTAGAAAAGACACCATTGCGCATGCGCAATGGCCTATTTAACGACGTCACTGACCTATTTAATGACGTCTTTGGCCTGTTTTTATAGTAAAAAGAGAAAAAAGAATCAAGAGGCAGTATCGATATTTGGTTGACTGAAATCCGCTAGGGGGAGTTATTTGTACTTCTCTTTCAGTTCGTAACCTATCCGCCAGGGGCGCCAATTTTCATAAATAAGACGCACTAAATTAGGCAGTACTCCTACATTTAGTCCAACCCTTGTCCGTAAGGTGGCACCACTGTTGTTTGTAGTTCGCACCGTATCCGCCAGGGGAAACCAGTCCCGAAAAATCCGCTAGGGGCGCTACATGTACTATTTTAGTTTCGGGGAAAATCCGCTATGTGGTGCTACTTGTACTACTTTAGTTCCGAAAAATCCGCTAGGGGCGTTGACCTTGACCTAGTTATGACGTCATTCCTCTTCTTCCGCGCCGCGCCAACCGTCCCCGCTGAACCACCGCTATTACTACTTGGGCATCCTCTTCTTCATGCCTCGAGTAAAGTATAATGTCTCGTGTATTCAGTCTGATTTGTGCTGACTGTGTCCACGTTGTTTTGTGTAGTCCTAATATCATCATGGGGGTAAAACGGCGCCCAAAAATACTGACAGGATAAATAATTTCCTTCGCGAAAATTAAACATATAATAGATTAAATACTTCCAATAATAGATTAAATACTTCCAATATTAAAGATGACAAAATATATTGAATAACATTATCGATCGTATTGTTAGTTATTACCTAGGGTAAAACGGCCCTGTATACCGCGCAGTACTGATTTTTACTGCAAAGTGACATCTTATTGAATAACTGGCTTGGACGAAATGTTCACAAGTTCGTGCGTACTATCCGCCAGCGAGATGATAATAATAAAGATATAAATTGCGTTTGATTGATACATATCATGATGACTTACGAAGTTGCGACATTCGCCTTCTAAAGATCAGCAGGGAGTAAAACCGATATTTCGATTTTTCAGATTGTTTTTAAATATCGCCCCTTGCGGAATATCATATTGCATATGACATAGACCAAATAAAAGTCGGAAGCGTTGCATTTGATCGGTAAAACCCAACAGCACCTGACAGCCTTGAGTATAGTTTCTCCACTTGCCGCCCCTTCTGCCACGGGGATAACCTAGGAGTATTTGTGCCGTGCGCATTGCGAAGGGTGCGTGAAAGTGAATTTAAAAATAATAAAAAATTGATTGCGTAAACCAAGAGCAATTAATAATTCGTGCACTTAAAAAACACAGTCCATGTATCTAGAGTCTGATAAGGTGGGCTGGATCAACAAAATAGACGGTACTCAATGGACGGTACACACAGACGGGCGCACACTGGAAGCTACGCTACAGCAGTCGAAGATCATGGGAAACTCTTCTTCGTCCGTGCCGAGGCCTGTCCACGCCACATCGAATGACGAGGGGCGTCGCAACTCTTCACGTGGAGGTTTCAGTTTTGGTCGCCAGGTGGCGACACAGATCGCAATCCACCAAGAAAACGCTTTCCGCCTGATCGCCAGGGGACGCCACATCGAGACGATCGACCAGTCGTGAGCAGTCGGCAGCGGTACAGACGTCACAAGGGGGCAGCACCGGCATGCTCAGGCTGTGGTGGACCGCCACACGACGATCGGCGAATGTGCAAAGCTTGGGGCAGGAGATGCTACAAGTGTCAAAAGCTAAATCACTTTGCTAATGTTTGCAATGCAAACACTCAGCAGACACAATTAGTAGAAAATGACACACACTCGCAACGCAATGACAAGTTATGTGAAGACACGTACACACTTGGCCTGTATCACACAAGTGCCACCCACACCATACCACCGTACATTTGCAATGTCCAGATAGAGGGAAGTGAAGTGGCTATGGAGATAGATACCGGAGCAGCAGTTTCGCTTATATCGGGGGATGACTGGGCTAAAATCTGCAAGACATCTGTGCTCACTCTCGACACGCGTAACGTTCCGAGGTTGCGAACGTACGCACGTACCACAATTGAGCCTTTAGGGCGAGCACAGGTGAACGTTTGTCACAACAATCAACAGCACAGGATGCAGGCAATCGTAGTGCCTGGGTCGGGACCTAACCTACTGGGAAGGGACTGGCTAACAGTGTTGAAAGTGAACTAGGCTACCGTGAACCAGGTAGACAGAGAGGACTTCCTAAAGCCTTACGAATCAATGTTCAGTGAGGGACTAGGCACTCTAAAGGGGCTGACTGCGAAGTTCTACGTTGATGACACGGTTAAACCGAGGTATTGTAAACTTCGACCTGTACCTCTTGCTTTACGAGCCAAAGTAGAGGACCAGCTAGATCGTATGCAGAAGGCCGGAATCATCCGTCCTGTGGAGTATTCTGAGTGGGCCGCGCCCATTGTACCGGTCTTGAAGTTTACCGGCGCAGTCAGAATCTGTGGCGACTATAAGGTAACCATCAACAGAGCCGTAAAGGTAGACAAGTACCCGATCCCGAACGTATCTGATCTTTTTACAAAATTAGCAGGTGGTACACCGTACACCACGCTGGACATGAGCCATGCGTATCAACAGGTCGTACTGGATGAAGAATCACGTCCGTTGACTACAATCAACACGTCGAAACGGCTATTCGCATTCGAACGTTTGCCTTTCGGTGTGAGTTCTTCTCCAGGTATCTTCCAGAGAATCATGGAGCAGTTACTACAGAACATACCCTTGACCGTAGTCTACCTCGACGACGGTCACAGGAAGAACGCCAGACGAACACGATCGTAATCTGGCTACTGTGCTAACGCGACTACAAGACGCAGGGTTACGCCTGAAGAAGGAGAAATGTGCGTTTCGTCAGAAATCGTGCACCTATCTAGGTCATGCGATTGATGCTGAAGGTATTCATCCTATGGAAGACAAAGTGCGAGCAGTACAGAACGCGCCTGCACCGCAGAATGTACAGGAGTTGAGGAGTTATCTAGGACTCATTCACTACTATCACAACTTCTTGCGCAATCTCAGTACGCTGCTTGCTCCGCTGCATGAAATGACACGCCAACACACAAAGTGGAAGTGGGGTCCGACGCAACAAAAGGCTTTCGATGAGTCTAAGACACTGCTCGTTTCTTCAGATGTGCTTGTACACTACAACCCTGAACTTCCGATCATCTTGAGCAGTGACGCATCTCCTTACGGGATTGGAAGCGTACTGTCACACAGATTACCCGATGGCAGCGACAAGCCTATCGCATACGCATCACGCTCTCTCTCAACAGCGGAAAAGAAGTACGCACAGCTGGAAAAGGAAGCGTTGTCGTTGGTCTTCGGGATATCCAAGTTCCATAAGTACCTTTATGGGAGGGACTTCACGTTGCAGACCGACCACAAGCCGTTGATCGGGCTGTTGAAGGAAGATCGTGCCATATCCGCAATGGCTAGTGCACGCATTCAGTGATGGGCACTAACACTAAGTAACTAGCAGTACCATCTGGAGTACAGACCGGGTACGAGTATCTGTCATGCAGACGGATTGAGTCGCTTGCCGCCACCAGACACTCCTGAACGAGTACCAGTCCCGGAGGAAGTGGTTCTAGCACTTACAACCATGAACGATACACCCATCACGGCAGAACACATCGCTAAATGGACAGCAACCGATCCGATACTGTCACAAGTTCTACGGTTCGTGGAAGGAGGATGGCCTAGCGATGTACCACGCGAGTGGGAGAGTTACACTCGAAGGAAAGACGAACTGAGTGTCCAACACGGGGTGCTGATGTGGGGAGCAAGAGTCATCGTGCCACCAAAGGGTCGTGACACGTTGTTGAAAGAACTACACGAGACGCATCCGGGCATAGTGAAGATGAAGGCGTTAGCCCGAAGCTACCTCTGGTGGCCAGGTTTGGTCGCTGAAATCGAGATGTGTGTTAAGGACTGCACGACATGCCAAATACACAGCGAACAACCACCAGTGGCACCACTGCATCCATGGGAATGGCCGGGACGAACGTGGCATCGAATACACATTGATTATGCGGGACCGTTCGAGGGACGTATGATACCCATCATAGTCAATGCTCACAGTAAGTACATCGATGGACACGTTGTATCAGCTGCGACAACCAGTGCAACTCTCACGAAGCTAAGACAGACGTTTGCGATTTTGGGTCTACCAAGCGCAGTGCATGGTATCAGATAACGGAAGCTGTTTCACCAGTGAGGAGTTTGAACAGTTTTGTCGAGCTAACGGAATCAAACACATCAAGTCTTCACCTTATCACCCATCCAGTAATGGCTTAGCTGAACGCGCCGTTCAGACTGTAAAAGCAGGGTTGAAGAAGACAAGTGGCAACCTAGAAGATCGTCTCTACACCTTCCTAGCACGCTACAGGGTAACTCCACAAGCTACAACCAGCAGAGCTCCAACAGAGTTTGTGTTGAAGACACCACCGAGCACACGACTGGATCTTCTACGACCATCCATTCAGAACCGAGTCTTGCGCAAACAGGAAGAAGACAAAGAACGCCACGACCAGAGAGCAGTGGAGCGAAGTGTCATGAAAGGAGACTGTGTCTGGGCGTTGAACTTTCAGGGACAACCGAAATGGGTCGCTACGGTGATAGAGAACCGGCTGGGTCCGCTGACCTTCGCGGTACGTCTGCAGGATGACAGAGTGTGGAAGCGTCACCAGGATCATTTGATCGACTGAAGAGTGTCTGGTACCACTGAGGATTGAAGAGCCTCAACTTCCACCGAGGCTTGCAGAGCGTGAAGTACTACCCCGGTTCGAGCGAACACCATCGACACCACCACTATCATCTGGCAACTCGGACGTGACTACGGGTACAGCCACAGGAGAGGTGATCTCAAGACCAACAGTTGAACGGTCGCAGTCCTGTGTAGTACCAGACGTGGTAGTACCGCTGAGAAGATCACACAGAGTGGTGAAGCCACCGGACAGAGTGAACTTGTAAAGTCTATATTACTGTCATAACGGACAATGCATAGATCAAGATAGCCAGAATAGACTATGTTTCGGTAGTTGTGGCTAGTCGCGAGAGCACTAGATTAGTACTATAAACAATGGCATACTATCTATCTTAGATATGACATTGATACGTATAAATGACTCTCGTTGGCATTAAAAGTTTACATTTTTCTAATTTATACTAATGTTTTTCTTAAAGGGGGAGGAATGTTAGATCCTTGATCGCGGAACCGTTTACCATGCCCCGTTTCCTCTTTTCCTTTGAATCTCGAGTTCCGCCTATGTCACAATAAACGTGTTCATACTTTTCTCTACGAGAATCTTCATTCTATAATGTCGTTGTACGCACAGCCAACGGCCAGTACACGACACGCGCTTATTATTTTCAGGAAATAAAGCAATATTTTGTTTGCAAAATAAAATGTTTGTAAAACACAAAAAAATTATTGTATGTACTGTATCATAGCGACTGATAAACAATATTAAAATGCACCAGTATTTACACAAACCAATAGTCGTAATAAAGTTAATATTATTAATTAAATATCACGTATTTTATTGACTTTATTTTACATTATTGAAATCTAAATTGTGATCTATCCCCACGGCTGAAGGCAATCGTAAAGTGGCGCCACCTACTGGAGTTTACGATGGAACTAATGAATACACGCAAAAAAAGTGAGTACATTTTGATCAATAAAAGATAGTAAATTTAACTGTCTGTTCACGTGACAAGTGCATATGTGTAGAATAGGTGTTGTAGATATATGATGTGAAGTTTGGTGAATGTAGGTGACCGTTATCATGTTTTTCTCGAGGTGCGGGCCTAAACTGCAAAAAGTACCACCGCGACCGAGAACTATAAATAACTATTGAACGCGTGTCGTAAACATCAGACACGTGCGCAACATGACGTTTGCGCTGTACGACATCATCATTTGTCGAAAGTGGGGCGTTTCCGGAAAACGCGTAGGCCGATTGTGACGGCCGACGAATTTTGTTGTAACTTTCATCGGCAAAATAACGTCCGGTAAGACCTCCAGTTATGCAGGTTGGCGATACACGGGTAACGATGGATCCTATATGTTCCGTTGGCGAGGTGCGAGTGGCAGACGACGCCGACTTCGCGAAGATTAAGTTGTTGTGCCAGTGCCACGACGGCTGGAAACAGGAGTTCAACAAAAGTGGAACGACCGTGTGGACGCGAGCGAATGAAGTGTCTGATTTCAACATGATCAAGGTAATTCTTTTTTAACAGTAGGGGTGAACAGACTTGGCACTACAGATAACGTGAATAATAATAATAGTGCCACAACGATAACATTCCAGCTGTACAGACCACGTGGGTACCACGTCATAAATGGCACATAACTCAACCTCAGGCTGTTGCCGTTGGTGTCTTTTTAAAACGACTATGACATGTTAAAGTTACTGATTTTAGATTTTGAAATTTGAGCTATGACTTGGTAGTGATAATGTTCACTACCATATGTGATAAAACATCAGAGATGTGAAATAAATATCATTATATATGTCCTAATTTCACTGTTTGTACTTAGAATTATATTATTATTCAGAGTGATTAGTCATGACCACTATCACCACTGTATTGACACACTATGTCCATACTAGTCTAGACATTTTTCACAAATGCCATCTTGTCAGAAATCTTGTGATTCAACCGCAGACCCATAGACGTAGCTTCATTTATTCAGGCTCCATGATGTGGCACCACTGTTTGTTACTTACAACAGCCACATGGCCAAGACTCGGAGACAACTCCCTGTTGTGGTGAAGATAATTGATTACCTGAATCAGGGTAACCAATGAAATTGACTCTTGTACTAGTAATCAAATAAGAGCAAACTTTCTCAGTGTAAGTGAACTTTTTAAGCCATCTCCTAAGTCCTAAATCTGAATATATTAAACAGTGACATAAATAAGACATTGATTATAAAATAAATTAGAACAGAAACGTTTTATTTATAGGTTTCTGGTTCAAAACCATAATAGTACATTTTTTGAGTTTAAGGTACATTTCAGTAAAACTATTAGAAACATATTAATGTAATTTACATTATCCAAAACACTTATTATATATTATATATATTCTTTATAATAATAGGATACATTGTACATAAATACAGACACTGTCGCTGAAATTAAATGCTCTGCATTGCATCAGTCTGTTGTTGTAGCTTCCAAAATGAGTGATAATCAAGAACTTGAAAAGTTATTATTCAATTCAGAGAGCTGTTCCAATCGTGGAGAATGTACTAGAACACAGCATGTTTTTAAACATACATGTCCTTTTATACCTGAACTGATGACAGAAGCATCGGAGCAGTGCATAGAAAAAATTTCTTGGAAATATGGTAAAACATTTGCACAAAACAACCAGTGGGAATTAGTTCCTTGCTAAAGGGGCAAGCCATGTTCAACTTGAATTATGTCACACTCACAGGGATCCATCGTGTGTACATAATTAATTTTAGGAGAGCAGATTGCAAGCATCAGCATTATTTAGGAGGACTGTTTTCTCTAACTCTATACATCATTTTCCCAATTTGAACTTTTTAAGGCCTGCATGATGTCTGTCTGTCTTGCTACTAGGTTAATTCACAATATATATATATCAAAGTAAACCTGCAACAGTTGCGAATTGTGATTACGATAATTACAATGCCAATTGATGTGTTTATCATAATCATGTCACTTATCATCATGCATGTAACTATTAGTTTGACAGGATCGTTTCAGTGACGTTAAATTATATGGTCCAATTTTAAATGCCCAATTACAGTTTACAGCGTTCTAGTAGTTTACATTTACACTGTAATTGTGATTATTTACAAATTACAATTTTTTTTATGCAACCCTGATGTCTGGTAGTGAATTACTGAATGAGATTACGATACTAAAAAACATTTTCAATCTAACTTCTATGTACATCATTATTGTTACTTAAGGCCTGTTGACCTTCTTCAAGTTGAGTACAGGTTGCCCTGCTTTAGTGACTTGATTTGAAGTACTTGGTATGTCACAGGGATCTGTCGTGAATGCATGTGGGTTGTTTACTACATAAATTTACGAAAGCAAATCATGCTCCTTGGCAACACTGCCTGCAAACACAACATCAAAGATGATACATTTGATTAAATTGTACGTAATCTGCCCTGGTTGGAGGCTTGGTTCCTTATTGCCTTTGGGCAACATAGCGGTAATAAACTTAATGTTACATCCTGGGCCTACTGATACAGCCTGG
>CM034543.1:14349037-14441550 GCA_020002185.1 Paraescarpia echinospica | reverse complement strand
CTCCCCTCCTCACTGCCCCCTGTCCTTCCCCATCACCCCTGACATTCTGCATCTCACCCTCCCCACCACACCCTTGTCCTTCAACATCTCCCCCTCCTCACCACCCCCTCTCCTTCTCCATCACCCCTCTCCATCACCCCCTGTCCTTCTACATCTCCCCCTCCCCACTGCCCCTTGTCCTTCCACATCTCCCCCTTTCCACCATCCTACCTACACCCCAACTCTTTTCCCCATCTCCCCTCCCAACCACCCTGTCCTCCCCCCTAACCACCACCTCCCTGTCCTTCCACATCTCCCACCCCTGTCCTTCTTCCCCATCTCTCCTCACTCACCCTGTCCTTTTTCCCATCTCCCTTTCCTACCACTCCCCGCCCTTCCCTACCTCCCCCTCCCCACCACCCCCTGTCCTTCCCCATCTCTCCATCCCCACCACCCCCTGTCCTTTCCCATCTCCCCCACCACACCATGTCCTCCCCCACCACGCCTTCCCGACCTCTGTGGCCCTATCCATCACCCTCTCCTCTTCCACATTCCCCATTCCTTTATTACCTTCTTTTCCCTGCTTACCCTCCTCTTTTTTCTAAGAAAAGTTGATGACATTGTAGCTGATTAAAAAATGTGTTAAAACCATACAAGATCATCCAGATATGCTACTGATGTCTGCTGAGTGTCTGTTGTCTGCTGTGTCTTGTGGTCAGTAATCTACACACAAACAACATGTATTTGTGTAATAAGCATTACTTCAGATTACATCTGACACATATATTTGATATTGACTCAAGAGGGATGGCACTGTCTGTATAAACACATTTTAATAAGATAAACTAAATACCTTTGTTTTACACCACCAACACGTGTGTGGTATGGTAATATAGTTGTTAAAACAATCAGATGAGCCCTGAAATTAAAGGGAATCCAGGTTTGAGTCTTCAAGATTGCTGGCATTTTGAAGCTTCCAGGGCAATTTTGTTCTTTTCACATTGCCACAGTTCATTGAGCTGTATTTATAAATGAGTATATGGCTACAAAGTACAGACAATGGTGGATGTATCAATATCATGCAAACATCATGTGTATGCCCACATGCACACACGCACTCAACTCACACACACACACACACACACACACACACACACACAACTCACACACTCAACTCACCCACTCACCCACTCACTCACTCAAACAGACGTGTGTATGTTGTGAACAAATAGCCCTCATGGCGTAATCACCATGTGGCTAAATGCTTCCAAAAGAAGTCAAGATGGTGCTCAGATGAGATGAATAGGTCTGCCGGGGATTAGTTGAATGTGCAGGCCTCACACTCCTAAGGACTATACCACTGTTACCACGCTCTATTATAAGAACTTACAGTTACGTGTGTACGTAACATAAAGGGTCCTGTTATTGGTGAACTGGTATAAGCACACATCTGCAGCAGGCTACTCAGATTTATTAGTTATTTATTACCAGTTATGCGAGAGGCGCCTGTTACAAAGTCACAGTATGACGCCTTCTGACAAAGTCTGTTACCCATAAATGACATGCTAGTTAATAATAAGCCATCATAAACCCAGAGACAAATAGGAGGATTGTAAGCTTTGGACACAATCGTTTTTCTTTCTAATGTTTAAATTATTAACTACTGGTGTCATGTGATATAATTTGTCACTTTCTTTTCTCAACAGGAGCATAAAACTTACACCATATGTTGTATTTTAAAGTGTTTTTATTAATTTGTTTTCTTAGTTATTTTACTTTGCACAATTTAATATGCATGCATAATTTTAGCTGTACATGTAGTAATAATAATAATAAACTTCTGTAGTACCATTATCCCAAGGAATCTGAGCTCAGAAATACAACATACAAGAATCATTGGGCAAAATCATTAACAGGGTCAAGGTTCATCATTAGAGCAATATGATGACTCTTCTTGTCCCTCTTAATTATCTTTTTAATCAATTTTTGAAGTTTTTCGAACACCGTAAGTATAACCATTTTGAATTATGTCAATGGCAAAACCGGTTTTGGTCATTCGGTAATCGTAAAGATTTCACACAAAAATAATTTGATTAATCGATCATCAATCGCACAAGAAGGTGATAAACAGATCGGAAGCATGGCTCAAGCAGTCATTGACAACGTTTAATAATCGGAACAACACTAATAAACAATATTCTTATTTTTTATTAATGTGTTTTTTGTCCTAGTTTTGCACAGACTTTATGAAGACTTTCCCCTGCAGTAGTGAATGAAATAGTTGCCGTAGAAACATTCTAGAAGGCCGTTAAAAGAGCTCTGTGTTTTGCCACAACCACCTGCTACCGTGGGTGACATTCGTCATCATAGATATTGATGAACTGACAACTGTTACATGCAGATTGTGCTGCTTGTTTTATCACCGTTTTCGTGTACAATCCCTGTGGATTTACGCATTAATCACTGGGCCGGATGTGTCCAAAAATAAGGTCAGTTAGATGGCGTGATGCTGGTGCAGAATGTTTGTAGCTAAGCAACGTGATATTTTTGTTTAATCACTTCATTGAATGTTCGTTCACAAAGCAGTTCATTTAGTAATAAATTTATATTAAATATAAATTTATTTTACAATATAAATTTCATATTATGTTTTTATATTATATATGCTTGGAAAACAGCTTCTGTTGTTGTGCAAAATTCCACTAGAAACCTATGTTCTACACCGAATCTACAACGGCAGTATACGCTTATGTAATCGTACTGTAAGTTATGAAAACAACCGTTGACCATATAATGCACTGAAGCATTGACATAAATTATGAATGTAGTTCTAGTGTAGAATTGACAGAGTTGAGGTTGACCATTTCTATAGATTTTGCGTCATTGCATTTGACTTTTTCAGAAGCCCATATTTGTTTTATTTGAAGTTCACACTTTCTGTATTAGGTTAAATAAAGCAACTTGTATTTGGTGCATACAAGATACATTTGACCTGCATGAACGTAATCATTTTAGGGTATTAATTAATTATTAGTAGATTGTATACCTAACGACGCTTTGTGGAGCATGTTGGTGTAACACTTCCAGCACTGGACTCTCAATCGAGAGATTCCTGGGCAAATTTGTTCTCTCCACGTTGCTCCAGTTCACTCAGCTGTATGAATCAGTACCAGGCTGTAGACATTGGTGGATGCATGTGAATTGTCTTTACACAGTAATTGCAGCATTGCTGAAGGCTTCCCAGAGATGTGCCGATGTTCGAGAATGAACATGTCTGCCAGGGAATGTAAATTGTAAAGTGCTATTTGCAGTCATAAGGACTGGATACCACCATACCACACTATTTAAGAATTTAACTATATTCCACTTTTCACCATTCAATTCTCCAGTAATACTTTATTAAACATAACATATTACATGCATTATTAAAAGAATAGAATTTACCTGTAATTGACAGGTATATACCTGACCCTTTTTATGTATAGTGTACACATTTGCAATTAACCAGGCTATGTATTGTGAAATTTCTAATAGAGCACACTTTTATTTGATCAAATATATATGTTTAACATTTTATAAGTGTGTACCTGGTATATTTGTGTTTGAAATATTAAAATGCAACATGTTTGATTTCGATCCACTGTTCAAGCGTATTTGACTCCAACCGTGTCACTTATCAGTACTGAGTCCAGTTTTATTTTAAATGTACATTATATGCAGTTTTCCTAAATATAAAGAGTAGAATTTTTGTAATTACAAATAGCAGTAATCATTACTAAATCATAACCATTTTTGATAGGTGTTATAATGTAATGAACTTTGTACCCAATCCAGTACCTGGACGCAGTTTTATTAATTTATAATCTGTGTCTGATAACTAAGACTTGGGATTCACACTACAAAGACATGTGTCTCTCATAGAGGTAAACCAATTTTCTGTTCCAATAAAGACCTAAACAATTGTGAAAATTTACAATTTGGTTCCTACTATATTCAGATTCACTTGATGATTTGGTTGTTCTGTTAGTATTGATGGCTAATGTAATTTAGCATTCGCTAATCCTATATAGAGAGATAATGTGATTACAGCATTAGCGGCTGGTACAGTAGACCAGTAGTTGAAGTGTCTCAGGAGACTTGTCATGTTTTAGGTCTTGCTGCTTCAAGATCACTTAGATTAATGCGTTCCCATCCCATGGCGCAGAGCTGTTAATATCAGTGGGGGGAAAGAAAAACAGCATGCACGCATACATACACACATATGTGCACACACACATGCTCGCATGCACGCCTGCATGGCAGATGGACGGATACATGCATGCACATACACACTCATACAATTACACCTGTGTGTGTGTTCATGCACAAATCCCTGTATACACACCCACACACATATATCACACTTATATACAGTGTACATATTCGTTTCTAGTAACATTATAAATTGTTGTTTTTTGCTGCAGAGACATCACAGTTTGGTCAGCATAAAAACACTCTGTTTCCCGAATTATTCGTAGCTGACGTTTAACAAACATGATGTAAATTTGAAATTTTGGAAAAAATTAAAGCATTACTTTTCTTCCAAGTTGTTGTAAATGAGCCGCTGTCAGTTTAACTTCCAAGATGCAAAATATCTAAGAGGAAAAGTTTAACATACAAGTACTAGTACATACATGCATGTCACACACACGCACGCATACACATGCTAGCTCGATTATGGTTAGATAATCTTTATCGTTATGTAATAAATGAATCCCTCCCCTTTTAATGCATCATTAGTATTGTTAAAATGACTCTACCATTGTTTATGACTGACTTGCAAATTCCATAACCCAATCGGAAATACTGTGGCAGGTTTTTAAATTTTATTAATTATTGAACGTTACACTTGTAGCTAATGTAAAATATTGATTGATTTGCTATTACACAAGTCTCTACTATTGCAACCGTGGTGACGCAGTGTATTGTACAAACTTAATATAATTTCTAAACAACAATTGCGTTCCATAGTTACATTATAGGTTTATATGTATGTTTTATTTGTATTATTATTTTGTATTGTACAATATTAGGAAAATAAATGTATTTATCTATCTATCGATCGATCTATCTATCTATCTATCTATTCATATAGGACACCACTTTACCAGTTACAGTACAGATCTATAATATGACATTTGCTCTGTATTGGTATCTTTTGCAGCCTGACTAATTTACTTATCAAAAGTAGTAGCTTGTGACATTTCTAGAAGTCAGGAGATTATTCTGTCAGTCATTAATTACTCAGTTGATTACACTGGTGGTTGGCTGTATAGTTTAAAGGTTTTTTGATGATTGTTACCACTGAATATTAATCACCTGGATTAGAGGACTTTAAACATGTAAATTGAATGTCTTAGAGATAGCAAATCCCCAGTTTTTAAGTTAGATAAGAAAATCAAATTAATGATCCTGTTGTTACTGGCTACACATGAACTACATCAGCAAGCCAGTTGTAGCGTGGTATTGTAATGTGACTCGATATGCTCATTACGATTTAATGTGCACCGTTGGTTCTAGGCGGACTGTGCAATATTGACACATTCTTGCGTGTAAATATCAATCATTGATCTTAGCGATTTGCTACAGGCTGAACTTTAATGTTTGCATTATGGAATTGATTTCAGATGCCAGCTTATAGACAACTGAAATTACCTACGATATCGCCCATACTTGCATTATGGGTGTAATTTCAACTGCTGGCCCTTTTAAATACTAACAAGAATGCAGAAGATGATTTCTCAATTTTCCCAGTGATTCCCACACCATATTGGCTTCACTACAAGTAATTGCAAATGGGGTGTCTGGGTTATACTGGGCTTCTTTCCAGTAGTTAAAGTAAAGGTAGTGTGTGTATGTCATGTGTCGATGTTGTGTAAGTCAGTTTGGTAGATGTGCTGACTATGTGTGTGTTTGAAAAATGTTGTAGGGATTTGTGCATGAACACATGAGTGTGTGTGTGCACACGTATTCTTATACAGAATGGTACTGTGAATAGGGTGCTTACCCAAAACAACCAGTCACTGGGGTGCTTACCTAGGCTAACATTTATATATATATTTCATATTTTTTACTTAATATAATCATCACATTTTTAAACATGACCATGTTTGTTTCCTTGACATTAGTTGTCACAGTTGTAGTGACCATGTTTGTTTCCTTGACATTAGTTGTCACAGTTGTAGTGACCATGTTTGTTTCCTTGACACTAGTTGTCACAGTTGTAGTGACCATGTTTGTTACTTGATGACAATGTTTGTTTCCTTGACATTAGTTGTCACAGTTGTAGTGACAATGTTTGTTACCTTGACATTAGTTGTCACAGTTGTAATGACCATGTTTATTTTCTTGACATTAGTTGTCACAGTTGTAGTGACCATGTTTGTTACTTGACATTAGTTGTCACAATTGTAATGACCATGTTTGTTTCCTTGACATTAGTTGTCACAGTTGTAGTGACCATGTTTGTTACTTGACATTAGTTGTCACAGTTGTAATGACCATGTTTGTTTCCTTTACATTAGTTGTCACAGTTGTAGTGACAATGTTTGTTACCTTGACATTAGTTGTCACAGTTGTAATGACCATGTTTATTTTCTTGACATTAGTTGTCACAGTTGTAGTGACCATGTTTGTTACTTGACATTAGTTGTCACAATTGTAATGACCATGTTTGTTTCCTTGACATTAGTTGTCACAGTTGTAGTGACCATGTTTGTTACTTGACATTAGTTGTCACAGTTGTAATGACCATGTTTGTTTCCTTGACATTAGTTGTCACAGTTGTAATGACCATGTTTGTTACCTTGACATTAGTTGTCACAGTTGTAATGACCATGTTTGTTTCCTTGACATTCGTTGTCACAGTTGTAATGACCATGTTTGTTACCTTGACATTAGTTGTCACAGTTGTAGTGACAATGTTTGTTTCCTTGACACTAGTTGTCACAGTTGTAGTGACCATGTTTGTTACTTGACATTAGTTGTCACAGTTATAATGACCATGTTTGTTTCCTTGACATTAGTTGTCACAGTTGTAATGACAATGTTTGTTACCTTGACATTAGTTGTCACAGTTGTAATGACCATGTTTGTTACCTTGACATTCGTTGTCACAGTTGTAATGACCATGTTTGTTACCTTGACATTAGTTGTCACAGTTGTAGTGACCATGTTTGTTACATTGACATTAGTTGTCACAGTTGTAGTGACCATGTTTGTTTCCTTGACATTAATTGTCACAGTTGTAGTGACCATGTTTGTTACCTTGACATTAGTTGTCACTGTTGTAGTGACCATGTTTGTTACCTTGACATTAGTTGGCACAGTTTTAATGACCATGTTTGTTTCCTTGACATTAGTTGTCACAGTTGTAGTGACCATGTTTGTTTCCTTGACATTAGTTGTCGCAGTTGTTGTGACCATGTTTGTTACCTTGACATTAGTTGTCGCAGTTGTAGTGACCATGTTTGTTACCTTGACATTAGTTGTCACAGTTGTAGTGACCATGTTTGTTTCCTTGACATTAGTTTTCACAGTTGTAGTGACCATGTTTGTTACCTTGACATTAGTTTTCACAGTTGTAGTGACCATGTTTGTTACCTTGACATTAGTTGGCACAGTTTTAATGACCATGTCTGTTTCCTTGACATTAGTTGTCACAGTTGTAGTGACCATGTTTGCTTCCTTGACATTAGTTGTCACAGTTGTAGTGACCATGTTTGTTTCCTTGACATTAGTTGTCACAGTTGTAGTGACCATGTTTGTTACCTTGACATTAGTTGTCACAGTTGTAGTGACCATTTTTGTTACCTTGACATTAGTTGTCACAGTTGTAGTGACCATATTTGTTTCCTTGACATTAGTTGTCATAGTTGTAGTGACCATGTTTGTTTCCTTGACATTAGTTGTCACAGTTGTAATGACCATGTTTGTTTCCTTGACATTAGTTTTCACAGTTGTAGTGACCATGTTTGTTACCTTGACATTAGTTGTCACAGTTGTAATGACCATGTTTGTTTCCTTGACATTAGTTGTCACAGTTGTAGTGACCATGTTTGTTACCTTGACATTCCTTGACATTAGTTGTCACAGTTGTAGTGACCACGTTTGTTACATAGGCATTAGTTGTCACAGTTGTAGTGACCATGTTTGTTACCTTGACATTCCTTGACATTAGTTGTCACAGTTGTAGTGACCATGTTTGTTACCTTGACATTCCTTGACATTAGTTGTCACAGTTGTAGTGACCGTGTTTGTTTTCTTGCAGATGCACTCAGTGTTGAAGGGTGTGTCTGCCAGTGTTCTCTTTGACGTTCTACTGGACCCTGACTACCGCAAGAAGTGGGACCCATACATGGTGGAGAGCTACGAGATCTGTTGTCTCAACCCAAACACAGACATCGGCTACTATGCCTGTGAGTCTCTCACCCCTTCTCCGAATCTTTGCTTGTGTTGGGGATCATCTCAGAACGAATTGTAAAATATCGATGTCTGACATTTGACAAAACTGCCTCTGACCCCCCTCCCCAAACGAAAGTAATTACTCTGATATCGGACATCGACATTCTGAAATGATCCGTTAGTTATCATTTTCTGTGAGATTGAATTGGACTGCAAGGAATAATAAATAAAATGTACTACTCCTACTACATTTGTTATTGTAGTACTGTTGTTGTTTCCATAAAATATTGGCTGTACTGTCATGTCGTTTAGGATTTACTATGGTAAAATTCATAACAGTGTAGATATTACTTAAATATTAAAAAAAATTACGTGAAGATTACAGTTTAAAATTGTATATTTGTAATGGCTTGCACATTCATAACATCTTACATGTTTGTTTTGTAGTAAAAGCACCAAAACCACTGAAGAATCGTGACTTAGTATTAATTAGGTCGTGGTTGGACCGCGGAACTGAATACTACGTGATGAATCGCTCCATCAACCACAGAGTATGTACGAGTATCATTCTTCCTGGAGCTTCTGTATGTCTACTCAGTCTTTCTAGTTCCTCTCAGGTGGAGAGAAATTGTATTTTTTCTTGGGTGGGGAGTGGAATGACTCACCAAATCTCTCTCAATGCACACTCTGCAGATAGTATTTTTTGTATAATATTTTAAGTTTGTGAAAGTGTTCATAAAGTTGGAAGAATAATTTTATAACGATTTTGTTCTTCAGTAGTCAAAACGTCAAAGTGGGTTTCGGTTTGATAGTTGTGTAATGATAAGCACACACCAGCCGACTAACGCCGACTTGGGTTGCCAGTTGGCGCTAAACGCCAATTAGTTCCGCCGACTAGCGCCGACTTCTGCCCGCACACACCAGCCAGCACACACCAACCAACAGCGCCATCTCGAGTATGGTGTTTACTCGAGATGGCGCTGTTGTCCAATAAAGATTTAATAATTTTAGTGCTGGCTGTAGCAGCAGTTGCCGTAGTACAATGTCGTCCTGCCGCCATCGTCGTCGACTAAAGAAATGCATAGGGTCAAGCTATGCTTTATATCAGTACACAGAACGTTATATTTAGACGTTTCAGTTAACAGTTATGTTGAAGTGTAATCAGTCGCACCCAACGAATTTTTCAAAAACGTTTTTCACCCTAGCGCCGCCTTGCGGATTTTTAAGGCTTATATATGCGCCCGGTAGCGGTGCCACCAGAGGTAGCGTTTGTCACAAGAAAAAAAGTGGTGATTCCTGTTGGAAGCGGGAAACAAAGTCAGGTGTGAAATTAGGTTTATTTGTGGCGACTGTTTTAAGATCAACCGATAAAAAACGATGATGGTATTGGCAATAGGATACCAAATAATCTACCATTTTCTGAAACGTTGGTTACCTGCCAGGTCAGTAAAATATGAAAGTAAAAAATTAAAACTTGTGGCCCGCAATTGGCTTGAAAACTCTAAAAAGATGCCGGGCTTAGCCTTATATTGAGACCTATCACATGATCGCGCTATACTTTCTTATTGGCCAAGTTATTTTTGTCGTCTTATGGCAAGAAGCCTGCACACACCGACTTGTCACCGGATACCTCCTTATCTAACGCCGTCCGCCAACTGCCGATTCAACATTCAAATCGCGCTATAAGGCCGGCCATTGGGCTTAAATTTGGCACAAACCAACCGACTGTTTTTACGCCAACTAGTCGGTTGGTGCGTGCCGAAAATCGGCTGGTGTGTGCCTAGCATAATAAGAAAATTTATTTTAAATTTATTAAGTGTTTCAACCTGCTCTTTTTTATGAACGTGTCTTTAATGGTTTTATTTAATTTGTGTGGTTGTATGTAAATCAGTTGCATATATTTTAGTGGATTCAGGTGCTATTGCTGCTCTCCTGTTTCTCCTGTACTCCGGGGTGAGTCTGGCCTTGAAACTGGTTCTCGCTGTTTCTTTGTACAGTATTCTTTTTCCCGTCATTACACCCCTACTCCTGTTTCCACCACCTGTCTTCACTCCCCCTATGTCGGTCTCGTCCTTCACTCCCTACCTAGCCCTGCTAAATCTTTCTTTATACTTGACCTGCCACTGCAAACTGGGTATTAAGTTGCAGATTTGTGAAATCGGGTTTTGTACCTTTTTGGATTCCACAGGTCATGACCTTTAAAATGACAGCTCATTTGTTGAAATATCTTCAATAGTTTTTGATGTATTGCTAACATTTATGGAAACTTTAACATAGCGATGTTTTGAGAAACAAGATCATTTGTACTCATATTGTCTATTGTTTATTAATCTGTCGGTTTTGTGAATGCAGGTATTTTATTACTTTAGGATTATTTGTCAAGAAAAATAAACGGGACATTGAAAGATGATTAAATAAGGTAGGCATTTCTGCGAAAATCACAAAATCGATGCGACTTGACCCAGACAGCTATTTTTGACAGGTGGGCAGAATAAGCCTGTGAGGTAATATCTGATTAGCTGTGACTGGTCATATATATAAATTCCTATTATTAAAGATATTGTTATATTGAATCTTCAGTCGGAACCACCAAGGAAGACCTGTATACGTGCCATCTCCTACATCACAGGGTTTGTTATTGTGCCACTTAGCCAACAAAGCTGCGAAGTGACATACATCACGCAATCAGACCCCAAGGGTAAGTTAATGAACCAGCAAGGAACAGACAGCGTCAGTTTAAGAGATGGTGGAGCAATGGGGAACTAATGATTCGGCTGGGTGCTTCATTTCCAATACTGGGGACCGTCTCACTTCATAAACCTCATTTTGCTCTTTAACGTTGATTTCGCTTCTTAACGGTAATCATGTGTACTGACAACTGTCAACACCAGGACGCACCACCGAGACACTTTCACGTGTGTGTCACGGAAATTGTGTCCTCTGTGATATGACAGCGGCGTTCTGTGTTTTTAAAACGCTCCTTAAAATTTAACGATGGATTTTCCTTACAAGTTCATTGTCTAAATGAAACAGACCCTTGACCTAATGTCCATTATCAGAGTGAGAAGGTCCCCTGGTATTTTTGCTGTGGGTATCTTGTTGTTTTGTTCTAATCAGGCCCACAATCATCTCATTTGCCCAAGGGGGCAAGAAGGGGGAGTCATGTTTCTTGGCACCACTGAGTAGGGCTCAATGGGATGATCAATACAAAACAGTGATTAATTATTCAGATATGAATCTTGTGAGAGTGTGTTTAGACCTGGGTCAATCAGTGTGCATGATCAGGGTTAATTTAACAAGAGTTAACAAAAGAACAATATTTAACAAGTGTTTAACAAGTGTTTATAAGAGTTAACAAGTGGACAAAGAAACGCTTGGTTTATAAAAAGTCAACTTTTTGTATTTACATAACCGTCCTTCTGAGGTATTTGTCAGTTTTTTTTACATATATTAACTTGCTTATACTCTTTATTCATACATTTATTTATATGTAAATCATCATAATTCATGCAGAAGAACATATATATCGTGATATACTAACTAATTATTTAATATATGATGCACATGTGTTACTAATAAATTACTGTTAAATAAATTATACATATAATAATTATGTATTATTAATTTATTTAACATTAATTTATTAGTAACACGTGTGCATCATATATTAAATAATTAGTTAGTATATCTGTATGGTATGGTGCACCTTTGATATATATATTTATATATAACATAAAATGACAGACATTTGTAGGATGCATATATGAATTGACCACCATTTATGTGAGCTGCTTTGTGTTTGCAGGCAAACTACCAGTGTGGGTTGTTAATAAGATGACACAACTGACAGCCCCCATGGTAGGTGCAACCTGCAGTCTCTCACACACCGCCCTAGTGCAACACTGCATTATATATAAAATATACACACATAACATCCCGATTTTTCTACATACACCAAACAATAGTTACTAGCGCTTTACAAAGATACTTGTATGATCACAAACTGCTACAAATACACTTAGCCTACCAACAAACATCACATACTATGTTCTGGTCTATAATGCTAATATGGGAAGCACTGAAAATGCTGTTATATGTATTTGTTATCTATCGAATAAAGATTTTTTCAGTCCCAGTGCACAACAGTCTGTCGTGATCATGGGATATCAGTTCTTGGTTCTTCCTTAAATAATTTTTCATTCAGTTCGTTTCAGCCACATTTAACAAAGACCAGCAGCTCTCTTATATCGACTATGACGCACTTGCTTATTTATATGCAAATTTATTATTTATTTGAAATTATCAAACAAACAGTTATATTCTGATAAGATTTGGTAAAAATTCGGCAATGAAATTCCAGAAGTGGTCCAGATTTAACTACACAATGTACGCATTGGTTGTTCACTCTTTTGTGAGTTATGTGATTTAATGATCATATACTGGATTCTTTTGATGATTTTTATAGTTGTCGTTGTTTGACCCACACCACAATCCGTTGCTTTGAATCCCGCAAGATCTCGCCTCTGATCTCTGTGTATGGCTAATGAGAATTGAGCGTGACTTCCCCAAGTAATTACATCACGTTATAACCGCTAGCATGGTAAACGCTATTACCAAACTTCTTGCGCTGCACTGTGTTTTCGTACAGAAACTGTAAGTATTTAACTAAAACCAACTTTTCTGACAATTTATTTGCATAACATGAGACAAATAAGTAATAAAGAGTTACAGTATAGATATCTTTGCAAATGTTTCTTCAGATTTTTTTGAAAACGGCATGTTTATATTATTGACACGATCATTAACAACATTAAAAAAACTGATAGCACATTTCTTAACCATCAGCTTCAGAACCGAATGGAAGGCTGACTGAGCCCCTAATATTTACAGTGGTTGAGATAGAGGCCAAAAAAATCATGAAAAATCTCCAATGCTACACCCCACCTCTGGTCTTCTGATGCCATGTCCGACAGCAGCATTCATATACACACTAAACACAAGAATATCAACGAACTTGATACATGATGGGCTAAATCAAGTGAAGAGGGAGTTTGATTCGGCACAACCCATTTGTCCACACACAGGTGTACTACATCCACGCACGCCAGGGGGCGCTGCCGATTACATCAGTCTCAATCATATCACCATGCACAATGCTAAAGTTAAATTCAGCCAATAGTATTGCTTGCCCGGACGTTCTGGTGGAATGTTTGGGAAGTAGACATAGTTATTTGAATACACAATATCGCTTAGTGGCTCATGAGAATGATTGAATGGGTAACAATATTGGGATTCGTGGAAGTAGAGGGCATCGTCGTGGAAGTAGAGGGCACCATCTTGGAACTGGAGGGCATCGTCTTGGAACTGGAGGGCACTGTCTTGGAACTGGAGGACACCGTCTTGGAACTGGAGGGCACCGTCTTGGAACTGGAGGGCACCGTCTTGGAACTGGAGGGCGCCGTCTTGGAACTGGAGGGCGCCGTCTTGAAACTGGAGGGCGCCGTCTTGAAACTGGAGGGCACCGTCTTGGAACTGGAGGACACCGTCTTGGAACTGGAGGACACCGTCTTGGAACTGGAGGACACCGTCTTGGAACTGGAGGACACCGACTTGGAACTGGAGGGCACCGTCTTGGAACTGGAGGACACCGTCTTGGAACAGGAGGGCACCGTCTTGGAACTGGAGGGCGCCGTCTTGGAACTGGAGGGCGCCGTCTTGGAACTGGAGGGTGCCGTCTTGGAACTGGAGGACACCGTCTTGGAACTGGAGGGCACCGTCTTGGAACTGGAGTCTGGGTCAGATGGGTGTGTGCACTGTTCTTACGGGTGGTAAAGTCGCGACCAGCGAAGTCAATTACAAATTTGATCTCCTACCCATACAATGGCAGATCTTGTACGCTGTCACCACCCCTGGCTTGCAAGGATGGTGTACTAGAAGCATGTGTCAGACTCGCTGTACGTCAACGGTTCTCGTCAGTTTCGAGAGGCCAGCCATGATCCACCCTAGAGAGCGTCTGGCTTTCTATGTTAATTCTAAGATCCATCACTGATGGATTGGATATTTTTAACCCTGTAGCCCACCAGAACTCTTGGGATATCCTAGCAGTGGCTTAGCGTACCTTCTGTTCTGTTTGGCGAAAACATTATCAGACAAACGTAAATGATAATTAAAATGCCTGTAAGACCAGTGGCAAAGACTGAGGCAACCTAGAAAGTGAGAATAATAATAATAGTTCTTTCATGTGTGAACCCTATCATCAGTAACTATTCAATGTGCTCACTTTTAAGAAATTATGAAGTAAATAATAAAATTATCAATAATAATAACAATAATAAAATAATTTAATAAAAAATTTGTTTAATTTAATAGGAAGACTTTTTATATGTTCATTTTTTTCATTCTATGATTCCATGTGTTATGTATTGTGTGTTATGTATTGTGTGTGTATGTATTGTGTGTTATGTATTGTGTGTGTATGCTTATGAACGAGCTGGCACTACAGTAAACCTCAGATATAATTAATTCACATAAAATTGTTGTTTATACCGAATAAATTAATAATGTATTGGTTCCAATTTTTTTATATAACAAATTAATTTTGGATATAATGAATAAATTAACTAGTCCCAAACAATTTGTTATATCCAAGGTTTACTGTATAATTTTGTGGTCACAGAAAGACGGCATCTAACATGCCATGTGGCCATCATGCAACACCACTTTACAGTTGTTTTATGTATACCGATATGTGTCTCACAATCATTTGGTCTTGCAAAGACCATCTTGCAAGGTACCGTGAGAGGGGGAGAAGAAGAAGTAGACAGAGAAAGAGGTGGGAAGACAACATCAAAGAGTGGACAGGACTGGAGTTCGCCGACTCACAGAGGGCTGTGGAGAACAGGGAAACGTGGAGCGAGCTGGTTAAAAAGTAATCAGTGGTGCCCCAGTGATCCTTACAGGTTGTGGGAAAGTGAAGTGAAGAAGTTATGCTGTTGTTGATGTTGTTGCAAAGTAAAGTTTACATTTTTTTAGATTATATTTAGTGATAATAATAATTGCGTGGTTCCAGGTGATGACGCGTTTGGTGAAGGCTTCGAAGGACTACGAAAACTGGAAGAGCAAGCATAATCCCGGCCACAAGCCCTGGCTGTTCCCAGAACAGATGCGCCTCCCCCGACTCCAGACCACCGACATCCGACCAATGCAGGAGACACAACAGGCGGAGACAATTGATGAGACAGATATCACAGAGGATGACCTACAAGAAGAGATTGTGGGGGTGTGAGGCAGAAACTTAGGGTATCACTGACGCTTTGTTTCCATTGTTGTGAAGTGAAGCATTCAGGTAGGCCAGGTGATGTGAATCGTCGTAGAAAATGTGTGATCCTGTCTTTTGCGGAGAGGGTAAATAAAAATGAAACTGAGGGAAGGTGAGAGATACGTGAGCACGAAATAGATTTAAAACATTCCAGAATTTGGTTGATTATATTTTGTAGGAGCTTTTCTTTTGTTGTTTTTGTAATAATATTATTACAATAGTTGTTGCGACAAAAAGTGATTTTTATTTCGTGCACTCTAAGTTGCTGCGTGGATAAGTAATATTTTACTGTAATTTTTTAGCTATAAATCATTTCGAATGGGAGCTGATGACAGGGGAGGGAGTCGCGTGGAAATCTGCTATAAATTTTGCTATAAATATTTGTATCATGCTCAGTAGAAATCTTTGCTGAAGTGCTCAATTTGGCAAGATTTGTAGGAGGGGGATTTCTCGGAAATAAGTAAGTAGCTTTGGTGAAGTTGTTTATTTTATACACAAAGTATTTTGCCGCATCCTTATTTGCGAAGCCACCATGGAATACATGTCTCTTTGGTATTTGGCCATGGTGTGACATGGCCATCCATGTTAAACTGATTGTACGACGATTTTCATTGGCTAGCTCTGGAGAGCTATAAGTGATGCATCGTTTTACTAAAATGCCTCAATTCTTTTTACATTGGTCTTAAATTAAATTAAATTACATGTCGATTAACAATAGTTGTAAAAATGTCCATTATTCAGATGGTGCTACATGTATATAGGCACTTGGTGCAGTTTCTTGAAGTATTGGATGTTTATCATTTAAATACATAACTGGTAACTGTTGTTTGCAATGTTATGCATGTTTTCTGTGATTGTTCCAAGCTATGTGAACCTTGTGGTATGGTTTACTTAAGTTTGAACAATCTTAGAAAATGTGTAACATTGCAAGCAGCCATCTGTTGCCTGGTACAAATGTTTAACTACAAAGAACCCAGGGAGAGTTTTAAAAAAATACAAACTCTGCTTTTAGTTCCAGTGGTTGAGGTTAATCCCTGAAAATTTGGTGTCTGAGATGTAAAGCATGTAGGGAGAACATATTAACATACCAACATACGTACATGTGCTAATTTATCTTGATTATGGTTTGATCATACTTAAAGTTTAAATATTTATTGCCACATTATATTTATTGTTAAAAATTGTATAAACACAAATTTGAAAATGCAGAAACAAAAAAGAACGTGCGAAATGGCGCATATTTTTCAGTTTGCATGACGAGTTAGTATTTTGTACCACTTCTGTAATACCTATGCATAACATGTTACTTCTTTGATCTTCCATTTGATATATTATTTGAAAATATGTAATTTGGTGATGAAAAACAATAACCAAAGTTTTACACATATAAAGACTGATTTGCTGTATATTGGCATTCCAATGAATCAGCCAATGAAATTCACCGTATCTAACCCATGACATGCAGTTGTGGTTGTGCATATGGTGCCTGGTATCTGTGTATCTGATTGCTGCCATCAAGCAAGGGATATACTGAAGTTTGTCTGTGATCTTTCTGTTCTGCTATATGTCGTATTAGTCACAGTCCTACCTTGTTCTGTGCATAACTAGATATCAATTTTGTTATCTTGCCTTGGGTAGGGGTTGCGGATAGTGGGATCCTGTACTAGTTGTGTGCAGATCATTCCGAGTGTTTGTGCAGATGGATCATGCTGTGTTTGGTCAAACGGATCCGAATATGTGTGTATTTGATATGAGAGTTTCTGTGCAGACCGTGTTTGGGCCGATAAATCGTGTTGTGTTTAGTCAAACGAATCCGTCTATGTGTGTATCTGATGTGAGAGTTTCAGCTCAGATTGTGTTTGGGCCGATAGGTTGTGATGTTTTTGGTCAGACGAATCCGCCTTTATAAGTATTTGAGGAGATGAATCTTTCTAGGTGTTGCAGGTCATGCTGGGTGTGGGCAGATCTGCGTGTGTTGTGGTAGATGAATCATGCTGTGTGCGTTTGGCGCATGGTATGAGGCTTATGTTCTAGACCCTTGTGTCTATGTACAGAAGATGTGACGATGATGTGTTGAATTACAGTTGCAATTTAGTTCTGCAGCTACATTTGTAGGAAGTTTCACGTCACTGTAGTTTTATCACTTTGCAAAGTCCAAAAACTGTATAGTGTTTCGCATCAATTCAAACCACCACATTCACCTCCAAAATGTGGTGTAAAAAAAAGATTTTGAGCAATAGCCACCGAATTCAACAAATGTGACATGGTTAGATGTTGATGATGAGAGATGTTACTCACCATGCACCCCTGTTCGGATATCCACAGTAGTACCACTGTGCATTAATAAATCACGTTCCACTCCAAAGGTGGTGCCACTGCAGCGATACATTGTTCCCGCGATAGATGATGATGACCAAACGACCCACACGTAATGCTATACGTTCTTGAATTTTAAAAACAAACACGACTATGTCTTCACGTCACTGTGTGTGTTATTCATATCTGTGACGGAATGTGTATCTACAGTAAATTGTACAGTTTACAAGAGAGGTTCTGACGTCTATATCTGGCAGACTGATGTCAGCTGACGTTAATATGGTTCAGTTGCAAAAAAGCAAATTTCTAAATGTTGGATTGTTGCCAGTAATTGAAGTCGGCTGCCACATTAAAGGTTGGTTTGTGGTCAGTGGTCCAGAATCAGCCTCATTGGTAATTATTAGCAGGAAGTTGGCTGAGTTGGTTGTCTTGAATGTGGGAACATTGTGACTACGCTGAGCAAGCAAGAGCTTTGTGGTTAAACCAACTGGCGTCAGTTATATTGCCAATAGAGTATTGTGTAATCTGAGTGTTTTCTTTACTTTGCGCGGGTTAAAAATTCAATATGCGAACAATGTTTTGGGCATACGAAACCCAGTTTGGCAGGCAGTACACCTTTAGGTTATTTATTCTAGTCTTAACGTTATATTTATTTATTTGAAAAAGTGAAGAACAAACAACCTACCATTAAAATCTGCCAAGCCCACGCCATCTTCTAGATCACCATGTAGTAACCCAACATGATTATGTGAACATAGCCTTACTGTTAGTTGTCTTAACTTGACATCAAATTACCTCATTAATGGTTGGAATAACATGTCATAGTTGGATTATGATGGCAGTAAATAATCTGATTACTGATTGTATTAAAATAGCACTAATGTGATTTTGTCAACATAACATAATTTATGGTTGGATTATCAAGGTATTTAGATAACCATGTTAATGGTTAGATTAACATGCCACTAAATAAATTTATTAATGGTTGAATTCATATCATACGACATGACATAAGTAATTGTTGGGTTAACATAGCATCAAATAACCACAATACAGTGTAGTGGTTAGTAATTGGATTAACATGGCATTAACTGACCTCAGTAATGGTTGAATTAACAAGGCATTAAATAACAACATATATGGTTTGGTTAACATAACATTTGGTAGTAATGGTTGGATTAACATAGCATAACTGCTATTTTGTAAATGGTGTTAGTTAACGTTAATGATTGGATTGACATAGCACTGATGTCATTTTGTGAACATAGGGTTATTGGTGATTGGATTAACATGGCAATAAGTTACCTCATAACGGTTGGATTAACCGAAGGCTTGATTGACTAAGGAAAGTAATGTAAAATAAATATCATCAGTTTATGCTACGACAAACCTGATCATAGCAGCAATCGAATATCAGAAAAATAATTTCTACTCTCAGTAGCATCCACATTAACAGTACCTTGTGTATATATATTATGTAAGCATGTTGTGTGTCCCTTTTGTACCAGTGATACACGTCAAAGACTGTATCTTGTTTTGATACTACTCCAGTGTATCGTACCTTTGCAGATACATGTGGGTGAATACTGGTAGTTGGGTCATGGTTTGATTGCGCGGGAAATGTTTCTTGCAATCTTGTGATAGTCTCACTAAATGCACACACTTGCACCTGGGTTTGTGGGTGCATTTATTAACCCGGTAGGTTTCTAATAATCTTTACGAAAAAAGTATCAGTGTAGTCATGCCTCGTTTTTGAACACACTTTGGTTCCTACCTTTAGATGTTTTGGCTGCAATACCGATGCATACTGATTGTAAAAAAATGGACTAATGAAGCAAATAATAGTCCATCAAGATTTTTCTGAAACAAAACCATGTGGATTATCAAAGGACGGATAAATGAGACATGACCGTATCCGCACTTGACTGTATCTAACTATAGGTAATGTATGTTATTATGATAATCGGCACACTGTATTATTAATACGCTAAAACCGGCACTATTGTTACCCTTAGGTCTAGTCGCATCACATACTGAGGTGTCCTTCGACAAAATTATATTGTTTGGTTTATCTACACATTTTGTCTACATCGATGCAATAACTTGTTCTATCATAGGTATGTTAGTAATGTACTTGTACCTAGATGTTTTCATATGAACCATGTATCATGTGACTAGCTTCTTCAGCAATGAGGCTTACTTACACTTGAATGTTATCACTCCGATGATCTCCCTATTTGCTGTACTATGGACATGTGTCACTATAAACTAATGGTTGCCATCACACTGTACTGCCATGTTATGTTACAAAACAGCGCACAATGTTAATCAGTTTCATTTTCCAACAACTTTATTACATTGATATGTGCGATCAGTATTGGTAACTATCACGCTATTTTCAACAGGTGTTATATTTATGTCGGTCTTTCACAAGTAGTGATGTAGATGGTTTAAACGGTCGGTCTGCCTCCGTACCGATGCTGTGATGTGTCTGGAGGGTCAGAGGGCAATGTGATGTTGGTGTCATGTTGATGAGGGTGATGTGACGTTGGTGACGCGTTGACACTTATTATGTTTCTCAACATGTGGCTGTGTATCATAATAATTTTTATTACTATAAACTTCCGTCATAATTGACTGATCAAGGGAATTCAGTCGAACCTCGCTTTACGGTCACCTCGGTAATACAGCCACCTCGCAGTTAAGGTCACCTTAGGACAGCCACAAATTGTTTCTGTAACAATAAAGTATAGGAAATGAGTCTCGCTAATGTGGTCACCTCGCTATTAAGGACACTTGCCCAACACCATTGGTGAACTTAATACTGAGGTTCCGCTGTACACTTTAAAATACACTAACTTCGTAAGAATGTTTAATAATCAGCCAATCGACTGGTGACAATGTTGAAATTGTCATATCCTAAAACATAAATTAAAAAATTAACTTCATGATCAAGTTTCTGATCCAAGTCACAATTTTCAGGGCTGCCAAAATTGTACCTAGCAATCAAACACAACCCTGACCGCATACTTGGAGAATGTTTCCCTTCTAAACAATACGTTGTCCGGGGGCTTTGTTAAACCCCGTTGTTGAATTGTTACTGCTACCAATGTACTCTTGTTTCCATGATGTAAATGAGAGCGGTTTACATGGAGCTGCTTCTGCGATGTTTCTTAGCCAAACTTTCACACTCGTGTCATCCACTCTGGTGCGGGGAATACTAGGGATGCTTCACTCAGAGGTGAACATATGTAAATAAATAAAGATCGGTTAACAAAGACGGTTTTATTGGATTTCTCACTCTGTTGCATTTGTAACGAAATCCCGGGTTCGTTATTTACAGAGAACCACACAACACTTGTGGGCCACTCCACTCCGGAGTGTGGCAACAACACGTTTATTCAACTACACTCTGGCTGTACGACCACATGTCGTTCTGCAGCCACACACACAACTCTCCCCGTCCATGCCAAGTTCCAAACTGTAGCAGCCATCAATGCTGCTACCCTTTGGCCATGGCACTGCTAGCCAACCCCGTGCAGCGTTCGAAATAGCACTTGTCCGTTTGTCCGGGACAAGTGATTTTTGGCCCGGACAAGTAAAATGACTCTACATGGTTATCCGGTGGACAAGTGAAAATTTACATTAAATAGTGACCCATGCAACATTGCAAACTTTTTATTTGAGGAAATTCAAACGTAAATGAAGTTCACTAGCAATCGCGCGCATTCCAATTTCGTTTGTGTGTCGGCGTCTTGTCGTTCCGCCGCCAGTGTGTTGTACGTCAGTGTTCGACCGAAGTTAGTGCCTGCGTTAACAGGGTCATCCGCTGAGCGCACCGACCTAGCTCTGTCATACGCGTAGGACAGACCCCGCATCAGCCATCGTTGATCGAGGCTGTATTTAACACAATCGTAAATCGTTCAGTTTGGCCGACGTTCAACTTGCTTCCGCTCACGAATCATATTTGATGAACTTTGGAAATAGTTGACTTTGTATCGCTACCTGTTATTTGAATAATTACATAGTTTTAACCATTATTACGCTTAAACCACGCGGACTCAGCAGTCTTCCAAGACCAAGTCATTGAACGTCATTACTGACATTAGCCGATCCAGTCCAGATCGGTGACAATTTTCAAAACTTGTAACTGGCTCTCCGGTAAATCTATGGTGCTGGTTGATAAACGGAATATTAATGACATTTCAGAAGTGTTGTATCTATGTAACATTTATTTTAACCATAAATTGCGAGTTTTCGAAACCGAATTATGCAAGACGCTCGGCCGGGGACGAGGCGCCAACCGCCGTTGACATCAAAGACCGTATATCAATACAAGACGGTGCAGCGCGTGCTATCTACATTGTTCGAGGAAAGTACGTAAGCAGTTCGTCCGCCATTCTGGAGTTGCGCCAAGCCAGACCATACGCGTGCAGAAAATGTAGTTCTTTGCATTACCATTGCTTAACATTTTCAACGATAACCTCAATATTTGAATTATATAATAAATGGTACAGTCTGATGATTATTCTGATGAAACAGGACGAAGTTCAGATGGCTCAATAAATAATTGCAACGTTTGTACATGTTTTGTTTGCAAATTTCATTATTTGAATTGTGATAGGTAAAAAACTTCATCGATTACATTAATGTATGTCATTTTATATGACGCATCACAGCTTAGTGATTATTCTGATGAAATGAGGTGACTGAATAGAGACGCTAACATCGCGCGCTGCCGGTCCCGCAGGCACATGCGCTTGCCTCCCGAATGGCGGACAAAAACCTTCAGTGTAGACTGCCATTTTCTTGCTCAGTGACGCCTCCTGTCCAAATAGAGGCTCCTTGGTTGACATGTCGGCTTCCGCCAACTACGGCGGTCTGCGCGCGGCAGCAACGTTATGACGTAACTAAATCTATAAATTATTTTCCGCCTGGTAAATGTAATTCAGGCACCGTTAAGACTGTTTTATCATCATTGAAATGGTAATATAATATTTAGGAAAAAATATGCGTTTGTTTGCTGATGGTCAATTGAATATTATCTTTGTTTGTAAAATACAGAACTTTGTTAATATTGAAGTTCATAGAGGTTTAACAAAATATTATCAGATGATATAGTTTATTATGATTTTGTGACAACATTTCCTGGCTTTGCATTGGTCGTGTTCTGGATGGTTGAGTGGCATCTTCAATGACAAACTGATGCCAACATTTTACAGCAGTGTTATATGTTATATATATATATATACACCATATTAAACATAAACAGTTTTTGCAACATTATAAAACAAATAGCAAGGAAACAATTGTCTCATTCCTATCATTGTAATAATTATTTGTTATTAATAAAAGCGTTCATATCAGCATCACTAAAAATATATGTATACATCATGTAACGTGTCTACTTTTAATATTCGTGATGAATAATAATGGACCGGAAAATAGTTGCAAATATAATTTAGCAATTTCTAAATTTGCAGATTAAATCAAATTGCGTCTTTGATCACAAGTCACTCAGACGTACATGCAACGAAACAGCAGGAACATTGTGTTGTTGTCATAAAAATAAGACAGACTTTTAAAGTTTTTTCGAAGCTTCGTTTCCCCTTCACAACCACTCGGACAAGTTAAAATTTTGGCGGACAAGTAGATTTCAAAACGTACTTGTCCGGCGGACAAATAAATATTCTGGCTTATTTCTATCGCTGCCGTGGCTCCCCTGCAGGCCTTCAGCTCCCTCCTGTCCTCGCTGCACGTCACAACTCCCGCTGTCTACTCCCAACGCAGAGCTCCAAAATGTCAAACAGCCACACCAAGTTTATTCTTAGCTACCACACCTGGTGCCGGTTTCATGAAGCGGCTAAGAACGCTCTTAACGCTAAGATGATTGTCTTAGTAAATGACATGATTTTTTTAATATAAGCAAACAGGAGTTTACACAAACACGTGACACTAAGTAATTGCGTAACTTTAAGTAGGCTTCATGAAACCGACTCCAGGCCTGTTGCATAACAACTCGTTATGTAAGGTGCACTAGGCTGACCTGCAGTCCAGCCACCGCCAAACTAATTAAAACACTGTTTCGTAACACATTCTTACACAGTGGCTACGTTATGTATACTGTTCCTGCAAGAAATAAGTGACATGATCTGGTATAAAAGTTATTTTATTAGATTTCTCACTCCATTACATTTTGAAACAGTGGCTATGTTATGTACACAATGCATGTAAGAAATAAGTGACATGATGTGGTATAAAAATTATTTTATTAGATTTCTCGCTCCATTACATTCTTAAACAATTGCTATGCTATGCATGATTCATGTAAAAATATATGAGATGATTTGGTAGCAAATATACTTTCTGGCTTGAGTATCGGCAATGCTGCAGCTATAAAAGGGGACCGTTTAACTAATGTCTTATGAGCTAATAAGCCTGATTTTGCTCTTTAAAATCAATTTCGTTCGTTAATAAGCAATCTTTTATACTGAACATTTTTAATAGCAGGACACTTGCTGGTGTGTCATGGAAACAGTGTCCTCTGTGATATGGTATTAGCTATTGCATTTTTTTTTAAACTTAAATTTAACAAATTCTGTTAAATATGGGATTTTTTTTTGGAGGTCATCTTAATGAAATGGTCCCCCTGGTAACATGAGATTCTTGCATTGAATGCTATGTCGAGGCAGTGCATCCTGTGAGATTCAAGATGGTGTCATGTGGCAGCCATGTTACATGACTTTCTTATATGTCTTCAGGTAGGCTAGAAAGGAACAAAATGTCCAATGTTACTTCTAAAACCACCAGTCAACTAAGCCTTGAATTTGTACCTGTTTACAAATATATAACATTTAAAAAATCGGTATTTTTGACTTGATGTAAAATCATATAAATCTGCATAAAATTGTTTGCGCTGGTTAACTGGTCTGTGACACTGAGAACTTCTATTCCGACCTAGTGTTATCTATCAGGCTACAAAATATATCTATGTAAAACAAAATCTGATAAATTCTGTGGGAAAGGACACAATAACAACCATCATAATAACGTCCACAAACATTTCCAATCGCTATGGTTACGCAATTCACATTCGACCAACAATAATTAGTATGCAGGCCTTGACTCCACCCTTCATACAATAGGGAAATGTTAACAGTTATGAATGACCCCCCATAATTGGTACATTATAATACATCGCATATACTTATGAAACATAAACAACAACAAAATAATTTAGATATGTTTCACAACTGATAAATCATACAAATGTGTCTTACCAAAAGGGAAGAATCGTACAACCAGGTTGATTGTGGACGTTTCCTTCAGGGCGACAACGGCCTAAAAAAGTACACGATAGAAACTCGTCACCATCATCAAATTATATATTCTGTGTGTAAGGCACTGGAAAATCTTCAGTAACAATATTTACACAGGTATTATATAATGTGGTTACATTGGGCCAATTATTTAAAGGAAATAAAAATAAGGCATTAGCTAAAATCCTTTTTCCATGTGTACACAAAGTTTAACATTGTATGTAACATTTGACAACATTAAACAAATACAGAAAAATACATTTGTACCATAAATTCGATTTTAAGCCCGTCTGTGAAGCGATTCCCGCGGAAAATAAAATTTTAATGAGCTAGGCGATCACGTGGTATCGTGACGTCACTTATGACACACACTCGCATCAGGCCGACCCTTTCCATGCATTCAGAGCATGTTTACAAGGATAGCTTTTGGGTCGAAACGAGCGTCAGAAGGAGTTATTGTGCAATATTCCGACGTAATACAAACACTAGTCATCATAGAGGAACAAACATTTATCTTACGGTTCCACATGAATCGAATTTTATTCAAAACAACGAATGCGAATGGGCCTACAAGTCGACTAGGTTTCGCCGTGCTTGGGCTCGTTTTCAGAATAATTATATCGAATGCAACCAACGGAAGATGATCTACACCAATAAACATACATAGCAAACATATATTGTATCCAGCTACATAAAGTAACGTGTATAATCTCATAATATTACTAGAATATCGATATATGAAGGAGTTGTACAATTGATCATAACAACGTAAATCAGACAGAGAGCTTCCTTTAGTCCCGCTAGCTCAGTGGGTAGGTGCGTTGGTTACTTGTCATTTATTTTACAATCGGGTGACGCCGGTTCAATCCTGACAGCATGCAAACTTTTGATTTTATTTACACTTTTTTGTTTATGTTTTCACGAAGTAATATAAACAAAATCATTTTATACTATAATGCGCTGTTTGTAAATATTAAAAAAAATTTTGTAGTAATTATTTATTCGCCACAAAAATGAAAATATGGTCATTATATATAACAATGTTTCTACATTGTATTTATCCAGACAGATCTCAATCTGTTTTCACATATATAATTACAATATATTAGCGTACAATATATTTACAATTAATAAATTATATATCCATTACATTATATTTGTTTGGATAAATAAAATTTAGAAACATCGTTATATAATGACCATATTTTTGTGGCGAATAAATAGTTACTACAAAAATATAAATTATTTACAAACAGTGCATTATACTATAAAATGATTTTGTTTATATTACTTCGTGAAAACATAAACAAAAAGTGTAAATAAAATCAAAGGTTTGCATGCTGTCAGGATTGAACAGGCGTCGCCCGATTGTAAAATAAATGACAAGTAAACAACGCGCCTACCCACTGAGCTAGCGGGACCAGCGGAAACTCTCTGACTGATTTAAGTTGTTATGATAAATTGTACAACTCCTTCATATATCGATATTCTAGTGATATTATGAGATTATACACGTTACTTTATGTAGCTGGATACAATATATGTTTGCTATGTATGTTTATTGGTGTAGATTATCTCCCGTTGGTTGCATTCGATATAATTATTCTGAAAACGAGCCCAAGCTCGGCGAAACCTAGTCGACTTGTAGGCCCATTCGCATTCGTTGTTTTGAATAACATTCGATTCATGTGGAACCGTAAGATAACTGCTTGTTCCTCTATGATGACTAGTGTTTGTATTATGTCGGAATATTGCACAATAACTTGTTCTGACGCTCATTTCGACCCAAAAGCTATACTTGTAAACATGCTCTGAACATCTCGGCATCCCGAAAAACGCGCCAAAAATATGCATATTCGAAAAATGTCCGGATGCACACCATAAAATGTGGAATTTCTAATTCATTGAATTTTTTGGGCTTGGTGGACGTGGAAATAGATAGCAGGATCTAATATAACATGAATTCGAGCAATAGATGTTTTTATTCCCTTTGTCTGTCAAAACTTGCCAATTTGTTTATAAATTTATCATGTTGTTTTCTTTTTATAAATATAATACTTTGTAGTTTTGTTATATCAAATAAACTTAATTCTTACAATGCGACAATTGTGTGTTATTTACCTGTGGATGACCGATATTCTCAAAGCTGACATCATTCACAAACAGGATCTGCAACAAAGAGGAATCATAAAGTGATTGAAGCATAGAAAATATATGGTGCAGGTATTTTCAAACTGCAAATTTCTATTCAATTACCGTTTTATGAATTGCCTCTTTACCAACACATTGAGACATAATTGTAATGGAGCGAAGAGGCTATAGCATCGAACTATACCATCGAACTCTCAATGGAAAGAAATTGGGTTAGAATCTTGTGCTGTCTTTTAGACTTTAGAACCTTGGGCAAGTCTGTTCACTGTACATTACTCCAGTTCACTCAGCTGTATGAATGTGTACCTGGCTATGGACAGCGTGGATATTTGTCTATGAATAGTCTTTGTGCATTAATTGTAGCATAGCTGAATGCTTGCCAGAGAAGTCAAGATGGTGTTCAATTGAACAGATCTGCCAGGGAGTAAAGTGCAAAGTGCTTTGAGCAGTCCTGAGGACTGGATGCTGCGCTATAAAAGAACTGACCTTTACCTTTTTTGTTGAAACAAAATATTTATATATACCTGATCCCCTTCTCGTAGACCAACTGCCTCAGCTTCTGTATTTGGCATCACCTACAAACCAGTTTAGACCTCAGTGACAAACTATTTAATGTTTCAGCTGCATTGTGAAAGTTGTTAAACTGACACCAGACCTGGCGAAGGGATAGCAAAATTTTTATTTTCTTACTAAAAACTATGATCATGATAGGCCATATAATGAGGTATAACATCTAGCAACATCAGGAAAGATCGAGAGGAAGAAATGCAGAGGACGTCAGAGAATAAAATAATAGCTAGTCTGTCAACGTGGCTTGGCAAGGGCATAAGAACTGCAACAACACACAAACAACTGAGTGGTTTGGAGGGCCGTGATACTTTGTTCAATGTTTCTCTTACCTCTGGACTCTCAGTCTCTGTGTACCCCAGTTTTATTACCAGCCCAGAAGTTGGCTGGCAATTAAAACTAATGATCACCTGGTCATCTTGTGGTCAGTGGAGAGCCTGGTTTTGAAGCACCTGGCCACTGTTGTATCGAATTAACCAGGCCATCTGCTAGAGCTTGCTGTTGACATTGTTTCTGTGGTTCATGTTATCAACAAGTTATTAAGGTGTCTTAATAACTTGTTGGGGCTGCCTCCATAAGAGGGGTTCCCATAAGATGACACAGTAATGCTGTAAGAAGGAAATAGGAATGTTGATATTGATAGTAAAATTTTAGAACCCAGGGTATTTAATATAACCGTTTTGGGAGTTTCTGCCCTAAAGGCAGAAACTAGGGGAGAAAGGTATTTCTGCCGCATGGGCAGAAAGTATTTCTGCTGCACTTTTTCTATCGTGAGAACAGAAATGTGCCAACCCCTTTGCACTGACAAATTTTTCCTGTTTGTATCCCCCATTAGTCAAGTTCCTCACTTCCTTCTTCCATGCTTAAAATCCTACCTTTGATATGTGTATCCCATATCCATGCTCCGCCCCACCACGGATATTGAACCCCAGCTGCAAAGACAATGGCATCCACGTAGACATGTCAGATCTACCAGGTAGTTGTTTCTTGTACACTGGGCCACTGTGACAAAGGACCACTGTGACACAGGACCACTGCAACACTGGACCATTGTAAGAATGGACCATTGTGATGCAGGACCACTGAACCATTGTGACAACGGACCACTGTAACATGACCACTGGACCATTGAGACAAAGGACCACTGTGACAGTGGGCCATTGCAACGATGGACCATTGTGACAAACAATGGACCATTGTAACAACATACCACTGTGACATTGAACCACTGTGACATGGGACCACTGTAACAGTGGATTATTGTGAACTGCAAAAGATCACTGTCACAAAAGTCAACTGTGACATGACCTCTAGAACAATGTATCATTGTGACAGGGGACCAATGTGATCAAGGACCATTGTGACAAGAGATCACAGTGATAATGGACCATCATGGCAAGAGATCACTGTGACAACAGCCTATTGCAATTCCCTCCTTTATAATATCGCTAGCAAGGATATCACAAAACTTCAGCGTGTCCAAAATTGTCTATCAAGAGTAGTTACAAGATCTCCTCGTTTTTCTCGCTGTGTACCACTTTTGAAGTCTTTGCATTGGCTTCCTGTACGATATCGTATAATATTTAAAATCTGTACCATTACATACCAGGCACTGTCCAGTAAGCAACCATCTTATTTGCATTCATTGCTTACTCCTGTAAGAAAACCTATCCAGCTTCGATCATTTAGTTCTGACCTACTTTTTGTTCCTAGAGTCAACACTAACATTGGAACTATGGCTTTTTCTGTTGCTGCACCAACTCTTTGGAATATGCTCCCTCTTAGTGTTAGATCAGTTGAAAATATTACAAAATTCCGTCGTCATTTAAAAACGTATCTTTACAACCTTGCTTATCCACCGTAGCTCCCTAGCGCCTTGACCCATCTGTTGACAACTGGAAAACTACTTATGGATTTTGAGATTGACCAATCCTTTTGTTTTTATGCACCTCTGAGCTTGGTTTCCAAGGATGTAGGCACAATAGAAGTTATCTTATTATTATTGCCAAAACTGATGAGTCATAGTATTTGATAACTTTCAGAACTAATGTTTAAGGATTTATATATATACAGTACCGGTACATAAAATATGCAAATTTGTGATAATAAATTATAATATAAATCATCAATTATTTTCATTTACATAAATAAAAACTTGAGAAAGAATCATAATCATGTTTCGTAAAAAACTGAATTAATAAATAATACTAAACTAAATTTATAACTTTAAGTTTATAAGCATACATCCAACTAGTGAAAGCTCTGTAACAATGCTGATATATATGAATTGATTAATGTTCCAAGAGAAGCTGACAAGTTCTTTGTAAATCAGGCGCCAGTTTCTACAGACTAATATAGTTCAGTGAACTTAAGTTCTGAATCCAAACGTTGCTGACATCACTGACCGTATCTGTGGGGTTGCTTCTTTGAACTGTCACATGACGGGGTAAAAACTCTCGGAGGTCATTATCATACAGCAGATCCCCTCTTCTCTGCAACATATTATTTTTTATATATTTTAATATGCACAGCTATATATGCCTGTCGATTCCAACATACTTGTATTGCAACACAAAATGACATAAACAATTTTAAGACTGTACAATGTTCGGTATAGATGAAGTCAAACCACCAATGTATGACACAGCACAAAATTTGTTTATCAGGGTTCGAGGGGGTTAGTAGTAATAAATAGTAGGTGTTTTGCTTAGCGTCAAAGTTTGTGCATCAAGGTATTACAATTTTCCCTAAAACATATGTACACATTCAGTTTGTGCTGCACAATCTGTGGATAGATCTACAAATCGATTTAGCTGTTGGCCAAACCTTTTATATTATTTTGGTTTCAATTTAATTAAAATAACTAAGAGCCTATTGTTTCACACTGACCCACTGGCCCCCACTGTGTATGTTGTGCTCTGTATCACAAATATAGACCAACAGTATTGTGGCAAATTGTTAGTTAAAAGTTAAACTTGCATTATTAAATAATTAACCATGTCCACCTGATCTAAAGTAAGTGCATCAACAAATAATTTGGGCCAGGTAAATAAAAGATTACCTGGCATCATTTAATGGAAAAGTTGTCATTTGACTAATTCTGTGTTCAGTGTTCACACAGAAAAGTTTAAGTGAATTAACTTTAAAACGTAAAGATAAGTTCTTATATGGCGCAGTATAAAGTCCTTAGGATTGTTCAAAGCATTTGATTCCCTGGCAGACCTGTTCAATCGAACACCATCTCGACTTCTCTGGGAAGCATTCTTTGGAAGCAACTTTAGACCGGTTTATGATGTACAATTGTTTGCAACACCATGTGTTCTTTTTATAACTGTTCCAAGCCACGCATCCGTCATAGGCCTACACATGAAGTTAAATCACTCGGTTAAACTGGTTTAAATCTGTGTGAACACAGCATAAGAAAGGTTTGGCTGAGATTTAACAAGATTGCCATCCAGAAAATTAACTCTAGGTGGCAGGTGGACAAGGAAGCCTTTTGGCTTATCTTGAGTCCAATACTTTTTATCTACGTGTATCCCGCCCTTTTAACGTATGTGTCGATTTTATTTTAAAACATTCACGCTACTAGCACCAACACAATCAGAAGATAACCTGTTCCATTGTCTTGTTTTATATTACAAGCTAATTTTTTTTCGTAGCTTCTCTTCAAATTTCTAATTTCAGTTGTAGCTTGGTTTAGTGCTTCTTTATAAATGTTGTAGTCTTCATCATTTCCAGTATGTCTATGATTTCCACATAATTTGTTTATACTTAATTTTTCTAATGGCTTCTTTCGATAAGTAATTCTTTCTGAACTGTTTCCCTTGTTTTTTCAAAGGAACAAAAGATATAGTGACATTCAAGCCCAAGCTAGGAGACACATCAATTGATATGAATGTCGCAAAAAACATTTGCAGATCCACAGACCATCACAGCACAATATGCAGAAGTGTTCGTAATCATAGATTGCACAAATCGTAATCTAGTGGGGGCGCACGATAGTATAGTGGTTAGCACATCCGCCTAACATGCCGGCGACCCGAGTTCAATACCCGGACCGGGCAGGTATGGTATATTTGGTGTAAAAACCTGGCTCTCAACATTGGGGACTGTGTATCCCTCGTGACTCGGAGATTACGTTAATGTCGGTCCCGTCTCAATTTGGGACGTAAAAGAACCACCGAGGACGACAAGCACCCTGGCAGTGACCACCCTCAGTGCCAGCATAGAAAGGTCGGCTTGGCGATAATGTTCTGAAAAAGGCAGACTAGTTGAATGAGACCTCATAAGATCATAACATTGTAACCACACAATATACAGACTAGTCAGTTAATAGAACGTTGCCGAGTGCTGGAAACAACTAGAACTAGTAAATGCAGCCAAAATAAACACTGAGAGGTGGTGGTCAAGAAGTGCTGAACTGTCGATCAGAAGAACTGGGGTTCGAATCCTGGTGCCAACCGAGCGCCCCTTCTAGGCTTCTATCTGGTGTCCAGTCTATGCCTATGGCAGGGACAGGGTAAGTAAAATATCACAATGTCTGAAAATGGACCATGCGAATTAACAGTATAAGACTGAACCAACCAAAGAAATAACAGCGCCATCTAGTATCGGGCAGTAAAATAGACGAGAGACCGGTATTGGCCATGGGCTTGGATCTGGAAAACAAATTGTGCATGATAGTGGGATTCTGTAGTTATCTTCTTTTATGTCACCTTTTCTGGAGGTATCCATGAAGGTGGTGGCTCGTACGCAGGAAGTTCAGCGCGAATAAACTCCTTAGTTCCGTACGCCGTCCGCCAGCCAGCCATACCGGAAGTTTACGAATTCCACCTGACGTCACCTCCGGGCTTCCAAAAATGGCGGGCGATGAAAGAGCGAATATCTTTTGATTCAGGTAACACTTATTTTCTCACATTTAGATGATGTTGTAATTATATTTATATTCATAGCCGAATGTAATTGTACAATGCTCTAGAACGTTTATGGTGAGTTTACAATAACATAGGCTTCGGTCGAAATATTTCGGATAATACACATCTTAGAAACTCGGTCAATCTCTCAGATTATCAATGATTCACTGACACATTGTCAATCACTGTCAGTGTCAGCGTATTATGGTCTTATTGATGACCGTGCCAATATGATAAACATGCCTCATAAAAATCTGAAGAAACACTTATTTGTGCCATGATATTATGCAAATAAATGGTAAGAATAAAGAAAAGTTGGTTTTAGTGAAATACTTACTTTCCGTACAAAAACACACTGTGCCGTAAAACCTTTTTTAACAACGTTAAGCATGCTAGCGGTTATAACCAATGAAAAACAGTTGACCACGTGATGTAATTGCCTTGAAAGTCTTGTAACTATCATACACAGAGATTAGCGGCTAGGTTTTGTGAGATTGGAAGCAACGCATTTTGAAGTGGGTCGGACAGGACAGCGACCCGGTGAATATATAATCAGGGTGCTGTCACTTTCTGAAACAGTGTTACAGTGACCTAATCTGATCCAGATTCAGTGATAACGTGGCTTCTTAACCTTAAAGCCTAAACTAAAGGGAATAACAGCCCTAATTGCTTCCATCCTGATGTATAATTTCCACCTAGCCAAACATTTTGAATTCAATAAATTAATAATTTGCATCCTTAATAATTTCACATTGTAGCCTATGCTACTAACCTTCTTCGAATATGCATATCTTGGCAAGCTTTTCGGTATGCCTAGATATAATGTCAGATGTACGAATGACGTGCAAGAAGCTGGCTCTATCCATTTGTTCACAGCATGTTTATAAAGGTCGACAGCTGTTCAGTCAAAGCGAGCATCATAATGAGTCGTGCGGTATTCCGATGTAAATTGTAATGCAAACACTAGTTATATTAGAGGAACACGCAATAATTTTACGGTTCCACACAAATCCAGTTTTGTTCACTCAGCTGTATAAATGGACTCCCATAAAAATGAACACTGGACCCATATAATGACGTTATATAAATACATTATGGAAAATGGACTCTGCATATCTCAAAGCAAGTGACCTGTTTCTTTTTAGGGAATATATAACCAGTAATGATGTCGACTACTGTAGTTTTATCCCGCACAAAAGTCATTGGTGACGAGAAACAACCAACAACGACTATATCAAGCAATGGGTGAGTGGAACTGTAACTGGCTATAAACTAGTTTAAGTTAGGTACATTATTACGGTCTTAGGTATTGGTAGAAACACAGGTCTACCTAATCCTGAATTTCACATTTTAGTACAATTAATAAAAATATAATTATTTCTACAAAGTCAACTTTTTAAACTATGATGCTAATATGGCATATTTGAAATGAATTATTTGTATTTGAAATGTTCAGTAATTCAAAGAATATGTCTTCTACATTCACAGTATATCTATAATTATTAGTACTGCAGTGCCCTCCAGATGACACCATGAGTAGCAGAGCATCCACATTGTCTGCTAGATGGTGCTATGCTACAATAACATAAACACTTGAATATAGTCACATAGAGTGTTTATTTGCCAATGAAAATGGTGTAGTAAAGCCATCTATATTCTTTGTTTCTGCCCTCTAATACCAGAATGGTAAGTACATGTCAACCATTTTTAATTTGTTTTTTAATCATCAACTTTAGGGGCATTCTGAAAACATAAATGTGTAATTGTAAGCAAAATTGCTATCACAGTTGCATTTATTTCTATTTATTTTTTTAAAACACTGTTTATTGACCGATCACCATTCATAAGAGTGTTGAATTTGATTATATATTTTGAAGTAGTGTTGTTGTACAGCACCTAAATGTCATATGGTAAGTGGAAAGTTGCCGACATGGAATTTAAACTTTCATCAAGTAGATGGTTTTTATTATTTTACAGTTTTACTAGAATTGGTTTGTGTGGTAACAGTATCGCACGTTGATGTTAGGAGAAGGATTCAGAAGCTTTGTATGCAAATATCTGTACAATGTCTCATGCTAAGACCTGGATTGACATATTGTAACATGCCTGGATATATGCATTTTCACAATCACATAACATGCAATAAACTTAACCTTACTGTAGAGGTTTATTTTCACAGCGTGGGATATTGCACATAGTTCCACATTTTCAGTTGGTGTACCATGGCCCAATTTTTATGTAAGGATTTGCTGTATGCAAACTGTACAAACTGACATTAAGTGCTAGAATTTAACAGTAAATCAGTAAAATATTAAGAGTAATATTCACAAACAGTTATATGCATGGTCCACCAGAAAGGATGTTGTAGTATCACTATGATTCACTGTCCATTCACTGACTTTGTTTCTCGTAAATATGTTGTTTTATCCTCTTGTTTTGAAACTTCACAGTCCCATTAGTTGTTTCATGTACAATATATATTCACTTGTTATTTTATTAAGTATGTTGTAATGTATTGCACTGACATAACAATTGTGCATAGTTTATTGGGTACTGTATTTGTAACATGCTGAAAACTATCTTTCTGTCAAGCTAGTTAGACAATAACCAGTATTTATGCAACATTTTCAGGAATTCTTGACGCAGTATAATTCAGTGCTTAACACTTAAGTTTGCCTGTTTTCAATCACTACCACATATCAAAAATATAAATTATATATGTTCATATTTCAAACAGGCATGCCTATTAAAATTAATTGTACAGTTACTTATGACTTATGTTTGCTGTAGACTAAGCACCATAATAATATGATACAATATAAATATGACATACTTATTTGTTTTACATGCAGTGTATATAGTATTGTAATAATTAAATATTATGAAATAAGTAATGTAAACAGGTGCCAAGAGTGTAAAATAGTTAAATTAAAAATGTAATTTTATTGGCATCTATATTCGAGAGATATAACATAATGTGATCATAGTATAATAAATGTATACTTTATAAATTCATTATTTATCTGTTTTGTTGAACATTGTAATCATAATTTTAACACGTGGTAGAGTGTTTTAATTATAATTAAGATTTTTTAATTGAAACATACCGTAAATGTAGAATCCCTTTTAGAAACTTGATTTTATTCATTTGTCTCTGCAGCTTGAGTTCTGTGGATGACAAACGCCAAGTGACAGAAACGATTACATTTGACAGTTGCACAGGAGGACTGGGTAAGTGAGACGAGATAAACTCTTCCTCTTGTTTTGTAATGAAGGCTCCTCTATTTGACTGATTTTCTTGCCCTAAAGTTGTCATAATACTTGTCTGGACTGTTATTGGGTATCGTGCAAAGCAGTCATGTTTGACTGCAAATTTTTTGTTCTAATAATCAAATCGTTTACATGTGTAAACTTTCTCATACAATATTTTAACATTTTGTAATTCTAAACAAATCTGCATTTGTTAGTTAAACATTTTATTTAGAACTAGTTATAACTAGTTGGTAACTAAAGGCTTGAAATCGTCTTCTGAAGTTCTCAGTCCTTATGGTGATAGCATTTATAGAATTTGATATGACACCCACAATTAGAGCAAGTTTAATTTTAATATGATTAGGGATAATATTATATAATATACAGAAAGTTGATGTCCTATATCAGACAAAATTACTTTCAATTGGGGAGAGGGGTCTGAGGCAATTTCACCTGGCGTCAGTCATCAATATTTTACACTGCACTTTTTTACACCGATATTGTTAATATCATCATATGATTCATATCATCACATATATAATTAATATAGATATCTCAATTTCGAGGTATACAAACTTTTGTCTGTGTGGGGGAGCTGAGGCCAGATGAAAGCTATTTTGTCTAATATTGAACATTGACGTTTTGAGATGATCACTTAGCCACATTACAGTTGGTGTCCGGCTGGTCATTGGTTGTTCGTGTCTGTCTGAAGGAATCAAGATTATTGGCGGAGTGTTGGACTGGGAAGTCAGTGAGAAGAACTATGGCATCTTTGTGAAGAAAGTTCTCTCAGGCGGACTGGCAGCTGCTGATGGTCAGTATCAGGGTCCATGTAGTGGTCAGTGCTGTGTAGTGTGTATTTTTTGACCGGGTCTTATACAGTACATATCGTATACGACCCGCCACAGCGAACCAGGTAGTAAATTGCACAGGCCTATTCTGCACATGAGCAAAAAATAGCTGTCTAGGTCATGTCCTATAAATTTTGTGATTTTGGCAGAAATACAAATGTTATAATCTCATTTATCAATGTCAAGTTTATTTCCCTCGACAAACAATCTAAAACTAATAAAATACATTCATTTATGTACCAACAGATAAAGAAATGATAGAAAATATGAGTCAAAATTTCCTCATTTTTCAAAACGTTGTTTGTTAATTTTGCTTAAATTTTAGCAATGAATCAGAAACTACTGAAGATATTTGAACAAATGAGGTACCATTTTAAAGCTCATCGTCTGTGGTATACAAAAAGGTACAACATTGCATTTCACAGTTTTGCAAATTAATATCCGCTTTGCTTTCCATTATACTGAGGTGTTTTCTGTTACCCAGATAATTCCCTAAAGACACTGTTCAGCTCACTATACACACAAGATGCAGTAACAGTGGCGCCACACTGGATTAAAGATGACTGATATGATTTGATCTTCCAGCTGTATGCAGTCCATGTGGACATGCATCCTTATGTCATCCATTGACTCTGAAAGTTAGACAGGGTAACTTGCGAAAATGTTGCTAACTTTATGGTGCAGTATTGCGAACTTGTCCACTTTTGCAATGTTCCATTTATTTTAACCAGACCAGGTCAGAATTAATTTGATAGTTTGTTCGATGATTTTTTTCACAAAGATGACATGACAAATATCCACACCATAGCTATCATGTCAGAGTAGATACTTGGTAGGTTTGAATTTTGCGAACTGGGTGTGAAATGAGACAAGTGACAAATCTGTGTTAATTTGCTGTTGTAGGTCGGCTGAAAGCAGGAGACCTAATCCTGGCAGTGAATGACCAGAGCATGGCCAAAGTGACCAATGAGAGGTAAGACCAGAGGCCTAGGACCAGAATCTAGTGTAGGGAATCGGTTTGATTTTTCATAATAGATTATAAATTTTGCCGATTATATTGTCCCCACTCTCACCACATCAAGAATATTTCACAAGATATACCAATATAGACTTTCCCACTGTCACCAGTCTACCTGATGCATTATGGGATCATTCATAATTTTCGTCATTTACCCATTTGTACAGAGCATACTACTTCTAAAACCCTCTTCCCCCTGAATTATTACTTTAAAATGTCGATAATTGTCCAGGTTGAAAGTCATATGTAGGTATTTAACATCATTATGACATGGTACATGCAAAGAACATATAACAACCGTCATTAAAATGTTAAAAACCTATCTTTACAGTCAACATTTTTTACAATTATGAAAAATTCTATAAAATAGATGTACTAATTGCTACAGATGATCTGGTTTATTTGTAAATTGCTGTCATGTTTTAGAGCAGTTGCCATGCTGAGAAAGGCTTCAGCCAGCAACTTTGTACAACTCTCAGTTTGCAGAGATGACGCAGCGCAGTAAGTAAATTGTTTGGGTTTGGTGTCTACTGTCTAGGCAGGTTTCTGACAACTACTTGCCTTTACCAACCAGGGATGTTGCCTGGCGATTTATTAGTTAATATACTGTTCAAAAGACTAAAATAAATATGTTGAACGTGTACGGTCTGCCAAATTGTGTTTAATCGACCTGAAGCGCTGTTCGCAGTTTGAATGATTAGCCCGCAAAAAAAGATAACAAAACATTCAAATTATATAATGAAATTCTACATTGACAATGTAATGGATGCCGGGTGGTTTATCTAACAGCTATGATGTTCAGCACGGTCGCAATTTCCCCACATTTAAGACTCTCAATTCAGTGAACTTCCTGTTAATATTTATCCACATTTTGAGTCAGTCACACCATATAACTGATAGTACAAAAGCCACAAAATTGGGCATGCACGTTACTTATATCATACATGTTTCTACTACATAAAAGAATACATGGCACCAAGCAAATGAAATAGCTATAGATGCAGTATGCCTACAGTATTGGCACAAAACAGGTGTTGTAGAGTAAGTTTTGATATCACAAACATCACAGTAGAGACATCAAGAAACAGGAATGATAAATATTGTTTAACGTTTGTGAGAAGATAAAATTGATGACGTTCCCTGCTTACACAACCTATATCTTGATTTTTGCAATTCTGTTTTTGAATGAAAGGTCACAGCAAATACACCTGATTGCTGCTGATTGGCTAATGCTTCAAAAGTCAGTGTTTTATTTGTATTTCTAATTTTCTTGCAGGGATGAGTACCAGGAACTAATCAACACATTTAGCTACTCAAGTAGCAGTTCTGTATGTGACAGAAACAGTGTTTCTTCCCGTGCAAGCACACCTTCATGTCAGGGTGAGTACACGGGTGTCTGAGTTAGGCTTATCCTCTTCAGATGTGTTATTGTATGTTGTCATTGCTGCTGCAGTAATTAGTTATGACTAGCAAAAATACCCATCTTGTGGAACAGTACTTTCATAGTTCAATAGTGGAACTAAGTGATTGTATTTGTAGTTAAGTGCAATCCAGTCCCTGGTTTGATATTATGCGCTGTACAAAGTTGCAGTGGAAATCTTCACAAAATATTCTTATTGGATGTTTATAAAAAATTACAAAAATGTGTCTTTTTTATGGTTGTTCTACGTTATGTAAATTGTCCCTGGTGGATGGTTTACATAGCTTGGAACAATTGTAGAAAACTTCATGTTGTGAGCAATCACCAAATGTCCTGTGCGAGAACCCATCACAAATTTTAAAAAGTCATCAAGGATCCTTCCTATGGTTTTAGTTGAAAGTTAGGTGTCTGAAATGCAAAACATTTAGAAGGGGTAGTCTAATAAACAAGCATACATCATATATATATATACAAGTATATATATATACAAGTATATATATATATACAAGTATATATATATACAAGTATATATATATACAAGTATATATATATCATGTATGCGTGCATGCATATATATATATATTTATGCAAGCACCAACACAAGTCATGAATAGTGATGAAAGAAGGCCAAATGAATGACGTTTATTAAGAGATTAAGTTAAAGAGAGAAATGTGGGCTCTACATCCCAAGGCCAGGCCTGTGACTGAGCCCATACTAGTCTCCTGTCCCTCAGGTTGACAGAGCCCACATTTCAGCATATACAACATTAGCAGTATTGTTATAGATATATACAACATCATTACTACTGTAATCACAGTAGACCTTAGGCACCGTACCGTACTAACCAAGCACACCATTCATTCACCTAACTATAATCCCAACTACCTGCTGAAGAGTTACATTGTATCAAGATTTAGCCTAAACCTATAAGTGGGGCCATTACGCCCCACTTACTAAAATCACCGGTGGAAGAGAAGCGAGCTGTCTCGGCGTTAAAACCCCGTGAACACATTGTCCACCTGCACTAAGAAAACGGGGAAAGCTTTGAGATTTGCTATCAACCCCTCTTCCACCAATGATGTACATGGTATGTCCCTAACGCTATCAAAAATTTGGGAGGGATGGGAGGGCCAAAATTGTTTGATGCGACCACTCCGTCTGCTTTCACAAAACGAAGTGACCAAGAGCTCGTTCAAGCACACCGTTCATTCACACTAACTATAATCCCAACTACCTGCTGAAGAGTTACACTGTATCAAGATTTAGCCTAAACCTATAAGTGGGGCCATTACGTCCAACTTACTAAAATCACCGGTGGAAGAGAAGCGAGCTGTCTCGGCTTCAAAACCCCGTGAACACATTGTCCACCTACACTAAGAAAATGGGGAAAGCATTGAGATCTGCTATTACCCCCTCTTCCACCAACGATGTACATGTTGTGTCCCTAATGCTATCAAAAATTGGGAGGGAAGGGATATATACATGCACACACACACGCACGCACGCACACAAGCTCAATTATAGTTACTTATTCCTCTTTGTTCAAGATTTCTCCAGTTTTATTTTTAGAAATATTCACCTGAGATATTTGTGTTCACATTTTTCAGGTAGTTTGAATGGCTGGGGCTGTTGTCCTGATGACCAAGTGAGACAAGACGCCCTCGCGTGTTCACCCTCGCCCCTCGCCTTCCATGGCAGACACTCTCGGGTCAGTGCCAAATATCTCTTTTGCGACATATAACATATTTTTGGTAAAAGTGTATTTTTAACTTGAAATTCCAGATACAGTGAAACCCTGCTTTACGTGCACCTCGGTAATTCAGCCACCTTACAATTAAGATCACCCTGGGACAGTCCCAAATTATTTCTGTAACATAATAATAATGTTTATTTCAGACAAAAGTCCATATATGTACATAAAATACAAGTGAATAAAAAAATACAAAGATATAGACACACATGGAATAAAAAATAGATGTTTAATAAGAAGTATATATATGAAATGTGCGTTTACCTTCAAGTATACAATTGGGAAGTCCAGTATTGAAACATGGGACTTCTAAGATGTATATCAGTGTAAACATAATTCACAAAAAGTTGATTTTCAGACTGTTGAAGATGACATAATAAGCTAAATATGGATGAATAGTTGATGTAGCAAACAAAACTTACACTACAGCGTGATGACAAATTGTGTAAAATTCTAAAACTGTTATATGCAACAGTAATACCTTTCAAAATCTGTTTTTTTAAATTAATACCAGACTTGGAAGTGTACATAGTACCACAGTAAGAGTGGAGTAGGAGAGTTTTAATGGTAGAGCTGCAAAGGCGAAATTTTCATGCTAAGCATCTTTTCTGTCTGGCAATGTCTTCATCGTCAGTAAGATTATTATTAATTATATGATCAGATATTTGCATTTAATAGTGTGAGGTAATGTACGATTATTGGGAGTGATAGGACAAATATTTTTCATACCATACAATACGACTTGTTGGCATTATATGTTATGTTAAACATTTCATCAGACTAGGCACAACAACCTGTTAGATTTCTCAACCCAGAAACACTAGGTGAACAAATACAGAGGTCATCTGCATACATGAAGTGATTCATTATATCCAATTTGTAATTTGTTAAGATTTACACTTAAGTCATCCATGTATACATTAAAGAGGTGGGCAGAAAGGATTCCATCTTGTTTAACACTATTTGAGACAGTAAAAAATCTAGAAAAGCCCTGACACCATCTGACAGTGAATTTCTGGGTACTGTACCAGTGATACAGAATGCGCACAGGACAGGACAGCCACGGTCAATTAGTTTAGTGAATAGCTTGCTATGGTTAACTTTGTTGAAGGCCTTGGAGGCATCCAACATAGTGACATACATAGAAGAGCCATTTGCTATGTAGTGTCGAAAAAGTTCTTTTAATATAAATATTAGTATCTTAGTTGAGTCATGCTTTTTAAATCCAAATTGGTTGGCAAACTTTGTGAAAAAAATTGTAGCACTTAATAATATTAAAGATTAAAATAATTTACTAGCAATTGTTGCAAGAGCAACAGGTCTGTAACTGTTGTTATCAGACAAATCACCAGCTTTGTTTTTAATTATTGGAGCTATTAATGTGACCATCAGGTAAAAACCCATGGATTAACAAGCTGCTGTATAGCAATGACATATAAACATGAAGTTTTTTGTTAGCGTGCTTAAAATGTTTGTTATACAGTCATAACCAGGAGCTTTTCCTTTAGGCATCACCTGAATTATTTCTTTAAGGCCAGACACCCCAGGTGAAATGGTGTTTTTTGAAAAAAATGCTTAAAATGGTTTTCTGCCAGATTATGATACCTGTCTGTATGCATACTATCAATAAAGTTCACTTCTTTTTCTTTTGCAGTGCACTGGAGAATCGTCATGTGACTCTGACCCAGAGGGCAGCACAATGCCAGCATGCTATCGTGGACTGCAAATGGGTGCGTTGCGGAAAAATCATCTTTTAGCACCAGCTATGACGTCCACTCCACAGGCTGCTGATGGTAAACATGATTGTTGAATTTATAAACTTCATTTATCAATAACTTCAGTTATCTTGTACAGTGCATTTTTTTCATTAAAAAATATTGGTTGCGTTATTTGTTTTCAAACAACCAAGAGTATAATTTATGAAGTAATAGTAATCAAGTTGATATATTGTTAAGCAATGTCGATAATATATGGACATAGATAGTTACTTTGATATCAAATAAAACTTATTTATGAATTCAAAATGTTTACAGACATTTTAAAATATTTATCGGCCTGTTTGATGGATAAAGTGGTTAATTCCAGATATTTCATAGTTTTCAGTGTAACAATTTGAAAAGTTTGCAGCAGACTTAGAATTTCTTTTGAAATTTTACTGGTTGAAATGTTTGCCAAGTAAACATCAAAATATATAATAAATGATCAAACCCAACTGGCTTAATGTTTGTCATTTCTCCAAAATACACATTTTTTATTACAATTTTAGTAAAAAAAAACAGTCAGAATAAACTAAGTAAACTTAAGATATAATGAATCGTTTGGGACTGGCCACTTTATTTGTTATATCTAAAATTTATTGTATACTAAAAGATTGGGACCAATTCGTTTATGTGGTATAAACGAAATTTGTTATATCTGAGGTTTACTGCGTGTGGACTTTTATAGTTTTACGTCTACTTTTTAAAATCTAAAGCCTGTTCTGTGATGATGAAATTTGTTTTAAGATTGGTGTTTTGCACATCTTACTGGCTAAGTAGTTTACTTATTTCATGTTTATTCTCTGTGGCAGACCGCCTGGATGCCAGGAATGGGGCGGTTTCACCAGAGGGCAGTGTTAGATCATCGCAGATGTCACCAATATTCGTGTCCCAAAATCTTTCTGGGATTCCAGGAAACCTGTCGTCGGCTGAAAAGTTGGCTCTTGATCCTAACGTCAAGTTAAAGATGGAGAAGTTGGAAATGGTGCGTGTATGTTAGTGATGGACTTGTCATTAGTTCGCAAAGTCCAAAAAAGTTATGTGTTTAATATTGGTTCAAACCCCACCAACGCATGGTGTGGGGTATGTGAATTTAGAATCCAGTATTGCTGTTAGCGAAAATTTGCATTACCTTCTTAGTAGACACGATTGCAGGCTTTGCAGCAGTATATTTTCCTATGTGGTGACAACCAAACTATTGGTCCCCAGGTATAATACTTAACATATTTTGGAACTCATTAAGTTTTATCATCGGGGTCGAACGTAGAACCGCTTACTGAGCCATTTGCTCATGGTGTTTTGCTAGACTTTGATATGAGATTTGAAGTTGATGAAAATATTGGTGTTAACATTCACGCAAAATTATTTCAATGGTTTATATTCTAAATGTGTATATGTGAGATGTTTCTATGAAATACCGTCGGCTACAGGCTCTACGTTACTTGGGTCTGGAGCCAACACTGGAGCAACAGGCAGAGTTACGGAGGAGACTGCCTATAGGACGGGATGGAAGTATCACCTATGGAGGTATGCCTCATTAGACATGACTAGCACAGAGAGCTTTATTCCTACCACTGTGAGACTTCTGAATACGCATGCTTGATGTTCAGCTTTGTAGTAGGGTTTGACTGTTCATGACTTTGTAGTAGGGTTTGACTGTTCATGACTTTGTAGTAGGGTTTGACTGTTCATGACTTTGTAGTAGGGTTTGACTGTTCATGAATTTGCAGTAGGGTTTGACTGTTCATGACTTTGCAGTAGGGTTTGACTGTTCATGACTTTGTAGTAGGGTTTGACTGTTCATGACTTTGTAGTAGGGTTTGACTGTTCATGACTTTGTAGTAGGGTTTGACTGTTCATGACTTTGCAGTAGGGTTTGACTGTTCATGACTTTGTAGTAGGGTTTGACTGTTCATGACTTTGCAGTAGGGTTTGACTGTTCATGACTTTGCAGTAGGGTTTGACTGTTCATGACTTTGCAGTAGGGTTTGACTGTTCATGACTTTGCAGTAGGGTTTGACTGTTCATGACTTTGTAGTAGGGTTTGACTGTTCATGACTTTGCAGTAGGGTTTGTCTGTTCATGACTTTGTAGTAGGGTTTGACTGTTCATGACTTTGTAGTAGGGTTTGACTGTTCATGACTTTGCAGTAGGGTTTGACTGTTCATGACTTTGCAGTAGGGTTTGACTGTTCATGACTTTCTAGTAGGGTTTGACTGTTCATGACTTTGTAGTAGGGTTTGACTGTTCATGACTTTGCAGTAGGGTTTGACTGTTCATGACTTTGCAGTAGGGTTTGACTGTTCATGACTTTGCAGTAGGGTTTGACTGTTCATGACTTTGCAGTAGGGTTTGACTGTTCATGACTTTGCAGAAGGGTTTGACTGCTCATGACTTTGCAGTAGGGTTTGACTGTTCATGACTTTGTAGTAGGGTTTGACTGTTCATGACTTTGCAGAAGGGTTTGACTGTTCATGACTTCGCAGAAGGGTTTGACTGTTCATGACTTCGCAGAAGGGTTTGACTGTTCATGACTTCGCAGAAAGGTTTGACTGTAATGTGTGTCTTCTAGACTCGACATGCTGAAATTGTGTAGTTTAATATTGTATTGAAGTAATTTTATGGCATTATATATGAATATTTGGTATACTATCTCATTGTGTTTTAATTAATTCATCCTTTGTGAATATTTCATTATATTAACCCTTTATATATAACACTGTTGTTTATGAATGTTGACCACAGCGAGAGTTTGCCCATGGGGACAATAAACAACATCTTATGTTAGCAAACATATTTATAGCGACTATGTCTGTTCCATCACCTGGAATCAACCAGGGATGGTAATTATTAGCAGGAAGTTGGCTGAATCAGTTGTTTTTAATTTGGGAAAAACGCTGATGCAGCAAACCTCAGAGACATGCAGTTAATCCAGCCCACTTTGGCAATGTTGACGTTGTCTTTAGAAACTTAATGTTTTGTTTACAATTTGATCATGTCACGGGTGCCGCTTTCAAATTGTGAATATTGATTTGGGTTTATTAAATGCAATTTTGCAGGTAATTTACCTTCAACACAGTTATTCTAATAACAAAAACATTGTATTAAAAACGAGGAACAAACTCTCTCAGTTTAAATGCCTAAAGCCGACACGAATGCGGAATAAAAAACAGCTTTTGTTGTCCAATCTGAACTAAATATGAAAGTTGAAGTAAACGCAACAATTCATTCATATATGCAAGAAATGGACAATCCACACAACCACAAATACGCCATTAAATTTGTGTCAATAAGAATTGAAAAGTGACTTATCAGTGTACTAACTCAACCTTTTTGTGAACTCTCGTATACACACAGAAAGTTGATTTTGAAAGACAACTGCACGTTTGCATCAAATGCTTGCACGCATGACACGCGCACGCACACACACACACACACATGTACATGCACACACACACAGACACACACATTACACGCGTGTGCACACACATGCATGCACGCACGCATGTACATACACACACACTACATGCGCGTGCACACACACACCCTACACACACGCAGGTAAAACGTATTTCTCACCGCGACACCTACATGCCTCCCTCCCAGTATGAGGTGTCAGTAACAGTGTTGTGTTGTCTCTACAGAGTTTGTCAGTGTTGAGGTGTCAGTAACAGTGTTGTGTTGTCTCTACAGAGTTTGTCAGTGTTGAGGTGTCAGTAACAGTGTTGTGTTGTCTCTACAGAGTTTGTCAGTGTTGAGGTGTCAGTAACAGTGTTGTGTTGTCTCTACAGAGTTTGTCAGTGTTGATGTGTCAGTAACAGTGTTGTGTTGTCTCTACAGAGTTTGTCAGTGTTGAGGTGTCAGTAACAGTGTTGTGTTGTCTCTACAGAGTTTGTCAGTGTTGAGGTGTCAGTAGCAGTGTTGTGTTGTCTCTACAGAGTTTGTCAGTGTTGAGGTGTCAGTAACAGTGTTGTGTTGTCTCTACAGAGTTTGTCAGTGTTGAGGTGTCTGTAACAGTGTTGTGTTGTCTCTACAGAGTTTGTCAGTGTTGAGGTGTCAGTAACAGTGTTGTGTTGTCTCTACAGAGTTTGTCAGTGTGGCTCGGGAGTTGTTCAAAATAGAACTACAAGACTGTGACATGTCGCCTACAGTGGCATATGACTCAACATGTCACGACTTGGTCGATGCAGTACCCTACCAGGTAAACATAACTACTTCATTTTTATTAGTGTCGCAGGACAAAATACACTATAAGAAGGTAACTCACATTAATTCCTTCCTGCGGGTGTCTGTGTGGACGTAAATTATAATAGTGACTGTGCCACACGGAAGACTCAGAAGCAGGTATGTTGTTCCAGCGAAATCTCGGCGCGTGTATCGGAAACTATATTCCGATACACGCACGTGTAGGGGCTCATGTAGAGGTATTATTGCATACCCCTCCATGGACTACGGCGCGGTACGTCACATCACATTAACCAGGACCTGCTCTCGCATCACTCTTCCCTACATATGTCTTTTTGGAGGGGAATAACTTGACTAGTAATTATGTTTACCATATTCCCAAAGAGCCATCACACAGATAGTGTATGGGTCTACATTCACTCGCCGGTACATTAGCAAGAATACCATCCAGCCAGAAATGATAGCTTGGTTTGTAAAAGTTTGTAAGTGGGCCCAGGTGATTGTCTGGATGGGTAGCTGAGAATCTAGAGGCAGCCAAGTCCTTAGCTTCTGAGCTTGAAGTGTACACACATACTCGGAGGACAGTTATATGGAGTAATCATACGAGACGTAGCAAAGATTATGTAACTTTGGATAGTTGGTAACAACACCATGCATGTTTTCTTCCATTGTTCCAAGCAGAACTTGAATAGAAATTAATTGAATTGGAATTGATCCTTTTTGTGAGTATGTTGAATTGAATTGGAATTGATAAAAATGAATTGAACCCAGATCTGGTTCCAAGTTACGTAACTGTCCACTCATCAGTTGGGGACAGTTTGTGTAAATTGTCCACTCATCAGTTGGGGACAGTTTGTGTAAACTGTCCACTCATCAGTTGGGGACAGTTTGCGTAACTTCGAACAGTTGTAATTATATTTTTTGTTGGAAGATTAACAGAGGAGTGAATTCCGAAACAATAAAAGCGTTATGGGCCAATCGTTGGGTCATTGATGAATCTAGACAGTTTTGCACCCACGTACATATAGTAGCAGGATTATAATTGTATATTATGAGATTTACAGTTGCAAATGTTCCTTCATGAGCTTGTGGCGCAGTGGCTAGACCACCGTCAACCGAGAGAACCCGGGTTCAAATCCTGTGCTGCCGTGTCAAACCTTGGGCAGCCCAACATTGGGCTATAGACAGTGGTGGATATTTGTGTAGGAATAGTCTTCGCGCAATAATTGCAGCATGGCTGGATGCTTCCCAGAGAAGTCAAGATGGTGTTCGATTGAACAGGTCTTCCAGGAAGTAAAGTGTAAAGTGCCATGAGCAACTAAGACTGGATTCTGCGCTATATAAGAACATACCTTTTATCTTTCTGCATTTGCTTTGTAGTTAAATTAGGAACAAACGTGCGGGATCATACTTGAGGATGAGAGAGAGGGGTGAATGAGTGATGGCGTGGTGGAATGTTTACAGGACTCGCTGACTGAGTTAGAAAGGGCGCAACATGAACGTGACGCGTTGAGACTTGAGAACGAGAGACTGAGGGTAAGAGACAATAGGACAAGCTGTGTTCTAATTATTGTCCGCTAGCAATTATTGAAAAGTTCTGACCTACATCACTGCCTTCTTTCAAACAAATACTGAGATTTATGAGACAAACTGTAAGTTGAAAGTTTGGTTTCTGACTTATCAGTGTCATGTATTTTCACAGTATACATTGAAACCTCACTACTAAGGTCCCCCTCAGAACTGGACACAAGTGACCTGAATAGCAAGGTGACCTTATTAGTGGGACTAATTTCCTAATCTTTACTGTTACAATAGTAATTTGGGACTGTCCCAGGGTGACTTTAACTGTGAAGTGGCTGTATTACAGAGGTGACCTTAACTGTGAGGTGGCTGTATAACAGAGGTGACCATAAAGTGAAGTTCCACTGTACTTGTGTCATCTACTTGTGTGTTATAATTGCATTGACTACTTGAATTGTCTACTTGCATCATTTACTTGTGTCATCTACTTGTGTGTTATACTTGCATTGTCTACTTGCATAATTTACTTGTGTCATCTACTTGTGTGTTATACTTGCATTGTCTACTTGCATAATTTACTTGTGTCATCTACTTGTGTGTTATACTTGCATTGTTTACTTGCATCATTTACTTGTGTCATCTACTTGTGCGTTATACTTGCATTGTCTACTTGCATCATCTACTTGTATCATCTACTTGCAGTTGTTGCTGCGAGAGAAAGAGAAGGCATGCAACTTTGCGGAGGAGGAATTACTTCGAGTTCGCCGGGTAAGTGAGAGTTACAGACTCGGAGATGACAGTGATGCAAATGAGGGATGTTTTATTTATATCCCAGTCAGTTTACCTTTGTTCCCGTGACGTTTTGACTGTTGGCAGTAGACATGTCTCGGGGGGAAAAAGGTAACTGACCTTGAAATAAGTAAAAATATCACTCATTTGAACCACCCAGTCTGATGAACCTCTTCACTCCTAATGGTGAACCAGTTGGGAACATTGTAAGGTGTGTTTATGTTACGAGTGTGTTATCACAAGTCTCAAGATAACAACCACGAGTTGGCAAAGGCAATGAGAGACTCTTATCCTGTATCCTGCTCGAGTGTTGTCAACACACTGCGTGTTATTCCTGTTACATAACAACAAATTAATTATTTTACACTTCAATGTATATTTAATTTAATAGATTTGTAAACACCCAGTTATTGTACCACAATAAGTTTGCAGTTTGCCGAAACTATCAGGGGGTCACATATATACATTTAACAAACATTATGTATGTTTGAACAGTTCATAATCTTTTTGTGTTATTGTTCCAAGTGGCGTAAACCATTTGCTGGTCAGTTGGAGACGATTTACGCAATGTGATAGCGTCTATTTGTTAGTTGTATTAAGAGTCTCCTACACCATATATTGTATAACCTATTTTTTATTTGTTCATTATATAGTACCACTATATGTTTATATGTATGCTATATTTGTATTACTAATCTGTATTACATGTTGTACAATATTGGGAGAATAAACACACCTATCTGTCAATTCTATTTTAAAACACATTCACACTGGTAGAATTAACGCAATGATCAGTTTGAAATACAAAACTCAGAATTTTTGCTTTGCACTTATCAGAGCACCCCTTGTCCTTTTTTTGTCAAACGAACGATTGGTGTGTTGCAGGAGACCCAGGGGGCGCTGCACACCAGTCGGTCACTGCAGAGCAAGCTGCATTTGGCGGAGCAGGCGCAGCAGGAGGCGAGGAACATGGAGCATGATTATGAGGAGGTCGTACATGCCCTCGAGATGGAGCTCAGTCAGCTCCGGCTACAGCTAGACTCTCAACTGGTCAGTGGTGGTCAGTGGCGGTCAATGTGTGGTCAGTGTGTGGTCTTGTAGCTTGTCTCTCAACTGGTCAGTGACAGTCAGTGAGTGGTTAGTGTGTGGTCAGTGGTGGTCAGTGTGCGGTCTTGTGGTTTGACTCACAACAAGTCTGTCACGGTCAATGTAGCTTGACTCAACTGGTCAGTAGTGGTCAGTGTGTGGTCAGTGGTGGTCAGTGTGAGGTCAGTGGTGGTCAGTGTGTGGTCAGTGGAGAGCGACTACGAGCAGGTCGTCCACGCCCTAGAGATGGAGCTCAGTCACCTCCGGCTCCAGTTAGAATCTCATCTGGTCAGTGGTGGTCAATGTGTGGTCAATGTGTGGTCTTGTAGTTAGACTCTCAACTGCATAGTGAGTGGTCAAGTTATGTTAGCCTTGAGCATGGACTACCATAATGACTGTATTCGGGCACATGAAATAATTAAATTCTCAGCTGTCCGAAAACATACAATACAAGAAAAGAATTATTTTTGTTCAGAAATGTAGTCATTATGTACTGTATATACTTGGACACATAAAATAGGTGTCCGAAAACATACATTACATAAGAATAATTCTTTTTGTTGATTTTTGGGGATCCAAAAATATAGTGTTTATACATAGTCATCACAGTAATCCAGGTTAGATTGCCCATCAAGACACATGCAACAAAGTATGTACATTTGTATGCTGAAACAAAATAAAACATGTGACCCAAAAGTTATCAAATACATGCACTTTCGAATCTATATATTAAAAAACAGTTGACAATATTAGTCCGAATAAGCTTGTTCCCCAAAACATTGTTTTTTTACAGTCTGTTTCGACTTTGGTAATAAATCAAAAATTACTAAAGGTATTTCAACAGATGAGGTATAATTTTAAAGCACTTTATCTGTGGAATCCAAAAAAACTTCACTTCACAATTCTGCAACTTAATACCCAGTTTGCTGTGGCAAGTCGTATATGGTACAGTAGACCCTGGCACCAGACGACTCCAGTCAGCAGCCAGAGGGTGCAACTGGGAACAAGGTTAAGATCAAATCATAATGATGATAACTGATGCTGTGGGTTTGTTGCTTTATAGGTAGGTGTAAATAATTGCAAAGTGATGTGCTACGAATCCTCACCCTGACGGTTTGTCTCGTTACAGGAGAGTCCGGCAGTACGTAAGCGTCTCGCCGTACTGGCGTGTGAACTCAGGAAAGCCGAAGCCAGCAAGAAGACTTACGAGGTCGCCACAGAGAAACTCATGAGGTTTGCCGAGGTATGGTTGGACTTAGATGTCAGGTGAACACAAAGGTTGGTTTCTCTTTAAAACTGCACATTCCAGATGAAATGGTTTGTTTTTTGAAAAACTACTCAAAATGTGTTTCTGCCAGATTGTAAAGTTCTCATTTGCAACAATTACATACCTCTAAATCATGTTCATCCATGGATCAAGTGTGTTGTAATCAATTCATTACGCAAGCTTTGTTGGCCAATTTCTCAAAAACATGTTTTGTCAAATTTCTGCATTTGGAAAAAGGATATCTCTATGATTATCTGGGTAATGTTACACAACTGCAGCAGCTATTTTTAAAAGTCCATTGAGGCTGGACAGTGGTCAGTCCACATACAAAGCCTCAACAAACAATGTAGAGAATATTCCTTGTTATAATATATACAGTTGATGGTAGTTTTGCTTGCCTTCAGACAGTGCATGAGACTTTGTCTGGCCTTGGAGAAACTCTGCAGACACCGTGAGTTGTTTTGTCTATTCTTCACATGTTTAGTGAACATAGTACTTGCATAATATAAATGGTAAAGAAATCTCGCTGTATCAACGCACCCTCTTGTATATATATATATATATATACTATTGAATTTTACAGTTTGTGCTAAGTTTGTTAAATAGACTATTGGTCGGGCAAATTTCGACCTCCAAAATGAGAATGTGGGATAAGTCCTAGGATCACCATATCTACACTGTGCATAGATCTTTTTATGCAAGCACCAACACAAGTCATGAATAGTGATGAAAGAAGGCCAAATGAATGACGTTTATTAAGAGATTAAGTTAGAGAGAGAAATGTGGGCTCTACATCCCAAGGCCAGGCCTGTGACTGAGCCCATACTAGTCTCCTGTCCCTCAGGTTGACAGAGCCCACATTTCGGCATATACAACATTAGCAGTATTCTCATATATGATAAACAACATAGTAAAATTTCAGGATGGTGTTCTGCCATTTTTTTTTGGGGGGGAGATTTTTTACTTTATGGAGAAAACGCCATTAGTTTCAATGTAAACTTTCAGCTTCAATAATTTGATAAACTACTAGTTGAGTTACCCGGGAAAAAGGACAGTCCTATGTGTGTGAGTAATGTGACCCCTTGAGATCCCCACTGCCCCAGACGAATTTCGATAAAATCTAAATCTATGAACCACCATGGGCCTGCTAGATCGTACCAAAATGTTCAGCCCCATACATGCAAAACAAGTGGATATATGGGTCCACGGACAGAGAACTGTATTGTTTTAATATATAACATAAAAATGAGACAGAACACCATCCTTAAATTTTAATAGGTTGTTTACTTCACAAAGGACTTCGCACAACGCAAAAATGGTAAAATCATAAAAGCTTAGCTTTCTGCAGAAATGCGCAACCACAGCCAATTAATCATTCATTAAAACTTAATTATATTCTGAGACATACACTTTCAAAATGTCCTGAAAATTGATTGAGTTTACACGGAATGATCCATTTAATAAAAGTCATTGAAGAGAGGAATAATTTAAGAGTCATTTAAAAGAAGAATCATGTAAGAGAGGAATCTTTAAAAGAGGAATCATAGTTTAAGAGAGGAATCGTTTAAGAAAGGAATCATTTAAGAGAGGAATCTTTTAAAAGAGAAATAATTTAAGAGAGGAATCACTTAAGGCCAGACACCCCAGGTGAAATGGTGTTTTTTGAAAAAAAATACTGAGAATGGTTTTCTTCCAGATTATTATACCTTTGTATGCATATTATCAATACAGTTCATTTCTATGACAATTACGTACCTCTAAGTGAGTTTTAATCATGGATCAAGCATGTCGATATCATGTAATGAAATAAATTATGCAATCTTTGACAGCCATTTTCTCCAAAAAATTTCTTCAAATTTCTGCATTTGGAAACGGGATATCTCTGGGAATAATTAAGCTATGTAAATAATGTTTTCAGTGTTGCATTCAGCATATTCTACTGTGTGCAATGATCAGACACTTTTTAAAATCAAGAATGGTTTGAAAGATATAGCCATATTTGTTGCCAAAAAACAAGATTTTTTTCGTATTTTACCAAAAAAAAATAATAATAATAAAAACATAAAAAAAAATGCTCTGATCATTGCACAATAGAATCTATAGAGAACATGGATTTGCAAGAATTATAACTATATATGGGTTCAATAAAAAATGGCAGTGTTTCAAAATTTGCCAATATTTGCTCAAAATGGTGGCCATTTTGTTTGTTACCATGGAAACAGGGGGTCTGGCTGAAAAAAGTTCAATATCTATTTTACTCAGTAAGACCCATTTCATGCATTGGGCAGACAAAATTGAACTGTTTGCCCAAATATAAAAATAATCATATCTACCTGCCGTGTCTGGCATTAGGAATCATTTAAGAGAGGAATCACTTAAAAGAGGAATCATTTAAGAGAGGAATCGTTTAAGAGAGGAACCATTTAAGAGAGGAATCGTTTAAGAGAGGAGCCATTGAAAAGAGGAACCATTGAAAAGAGGAACCATTGAAGAGAGGAACCATTTAAGAGAGGAACCATTTAAGGTAGAAATCATGTATGAGAGGAATTGTTTAAGAGGATTTGTTTGAGGGAGTTGTTTTCAATGCTCTGCCTGTGTTCAGGGCCGAGCCGTCACCGGGCCGGTCTGCCCGAGGTGTGCAGCCCCCAGGCTACTTGGGCAGACACAAACGTTCCACCCCTCAAACCCTTGCCACAGAGGCCAAGAATGTTGTCATGGCCGTGAAATCACTCATCGAAGTCGATGGTATGTGAAGAGTTTCATCAGATTGGATGTTTCAAAATTAGTAATTTTTTCTCAGTCAGTTTTCATAATATCTCGTGATGTTTCATCTTCTCTCAGTAATCTCCATCAGACGGCTACAGTTAGATGGCAACTACTGGTTTGAGATATAAGGTAACTAACTTTGAAAAAAGTAAAAATGTTACTTTAAAAATGTACGTTATCTTGCAATTCAAGACATTTTGCAGATGCAGGTGTCAAATTTGGGGCAGCCACATAGCCATTTGCCCCAAAAGTAAGAGTTTCTATCTGAAATTACTCAATTTATAACCAGCACGTTACAGCCAATTCAACAATTCACTGTACAAAATATTTCATGTCTTAATAATTTGGTTTGGCAGCAAAATAATATATTAAAATTTTACAACAAGTGGTCTGTGATATTCACGTTTTATATATTTTCTTACAGTAAACTTCCTACAACAATGAAGATTAAAAAAACATTACGTGTAATATAGTTAATTACTGTATAGGTGCTTTTTTGATGTTTTGAGTTTCACCCATTAAACAAGAGGTAGTTCTAACAAAGAGATACTTTTAACTTGTTTGTTCTTTGTATTTAAAAACAATGTATGTTTTTATAGCTTTAATTTTTGTTGTTTTGAGTTTCACCCATTAAACAAGAGGTAGTTCTAACAAAGAGATACTTTTAACTTGTTTGTTCTTTGTATTTAAAAACAATGTATGTTTTTATAGCTTTAATTTTTGTTGTTTTGAGTTTCACCCATTAAACAAGAGGTAGTTCTAACAAAGAGATACTTTTAACTTGTTTGTTCTTTGTATTTAAAAACAATGTATGTTTTTATAGCTTTAATTTTTTTTGTTTTGAGTTTCACCCATTAAACAAGAGGTAGTTCTAACAAAGAGATACTTTTAACTTGTTTGTTCTTTGTATTTAAAAACAATGTATGTTTTTATAGCTTTAATTTTTGTTGTTTTGAGTTTCACCCATTAAACAAGAGGTAGTTCTAACAAAGATATACTTTTAACTTGTTTGTTCTTTGTATTTAAAAACAATGTATGTTTTTATAGCTTTAATTTTTGTTGTTTTGAGTTTCACCCATTAAACAAGAGGTAGTTCTAACAAAGAGATACTTTTAACTTGTTTGTTCTTTGTATTTAAAAACAATGTATGTTTTTATAGCTTTAAATTTTGTTGCGTCATCAATATGAATAATCTTTGTGTCTAGGCTACAGTATTTTCATTTGCATGTATCACTCCGTTTTTTTCTTGTGTGTAGATAGATGTCATTAGACATGCCTCTGGCAGGAACTTATGTTGTTCAAAAATGATAAAATATATCTCATTCTTTGAATGTTATTCACTGTACAATAATTAACAGCTTGTGGTGGGTATTTGTGTACAAATAGTCTTCATGCATTAATTGCAATGTGGCTGAATGCTTCCCAGGGAAGTTGAGATGGTGTTCGATTGAACAGGTCTGCCAGGGAGTAAATTGTAAAGCACTTTGAGTAGTTCTAAGGTCTGGATACTGTGCTATATAAGAACTTACCTTTGTGTGATCAGTTATTAACATTTGTGTGTGTAGATATTGTTAAACTTGCAGTTGTTTTTTCATATACAGCTCTGCCATTTGGATGGGACGAGGCCTACACAGTGGATGGGGTGAAGTTCTATACAAAGTAAGGGCTGAGGGGGCGGCACCTTGTGTCACATAGTCAGAGAAGGAAAAACACAATTCTGGACATATTAGGTTTACTTGCTTTGGCAGGGTCAACATGTTCTAAAAAATTTCAAATAAATGTAAAATTTATCATATCTTGTGTTAAATGTGTATAATTTTATTTATTAATTTTCACCGATTTGGGGGTAAATATCAGATTTCCAGATGTAAAGTAGTAGAAAGCTTTGCACAGCTTGCTACCTTGACATCGTAGATGTTAACATTTCTTATTATTTCTGCTTCTTTGGTTAAAACTGTTCAATTAATTGTTGCGAACAAAGCCATTCTATGCACGTTGTTCCAATGCTCCCAGGTGATTTAACATTTTCTCATGCATGCATTCACCGCAAACGAGAACGGAAAATTTAAATGGTGGAAAGATGTGTCCTCTTTTCCATAAGCATTTGTTAACACCTGTGGAATATCTTGCTCAACGTCCATCCATTGTTGCACTGATGCATACATGCGTGCACACATACACATTTACACACACTCGTGCACAGTCCGCCACACACACAGATAAGATAAACATATATACACGCGAACACACACACACATATACGCACACATATATAGACAGACATACACAGTGCCACACACGCGCAAGCGTGCACACACACATGTACACGCCCAGACACACACACCTACACATGCATGTTCATGCATCTGCATACATGTATAAATACATGTATTAACGCATGCACACACGCACACACGTACACACAAACATGCACACACACAAGTGACACTTTTGAGTAGACAGTTATATTTGTTTATATTTTTTGTTCGCAGTCATATAACACAGACAACATCCTGGCAACATCCTGTGTCGAAGATTCAGCATGGAGACACGACCCATCTACCTCCCCCACCGCTACCCCCCGCAACCAACGGCAACGGTAGCCATGACAACAGTGTGGCCGAGACTCGCACCTAGTCAATGGACGTCCAGGATTTCGCATCTAGATGGCGCCAGAAGACATGGTGACACTGCCGAAGTTAGCATCGTCTTCCATTGCGATTGTCTAGATTGAGTCTTCCACCAAAGGGAGCCAGCATGCTGATGTTTAAGTATTTCTTACAGTATTAAATTCCCGGCATTGTGCATGTGGAGTGGGTCGTGGTTTTCCGCATAGATTGTGCGTAAAACCACAGGTGGTATTTGTGGTTAAATCACCCACTCTTGACGTTTTCATGTACAGTGGAATGCACATTTGGCTCGTGTCACGAATGATGACATGTGGCGCAGTCTGCAGCCATTTGATTGTTATAACGGCTTTACTGTTAGTAGTGCAGGTATTTTCACTTAAGTTTCATGAGGTAATCTCGTACTTACCGGGTCCTTACTATGCAGTTTTACATTTAATTTTTATGTAATTTTATCTACCACAAAATTATTATTCCATCACATGTCGCTTGGGGTACACAAAGGGTACATTTGATTATCCAAAGATGTGTTATAATTAACATTAGTTGTCCAAATAGTGCTGTGAATTGTACAGCATGAGCAATTATCGCCCGTTTCATGTGCGCCAACAGCCGAGGCTGATGCAATTTGCAGTGCCAGTGGACCACAAAAGTGCCATAAAAGACTCTATTTGACAATCACATGTGCATTTTGTGTACCTTGAGCAGTGTAGTATAATGAAATTAACATTTCAGGGTGGATATAATGAGGTAAAAATGACATTTAAAGCCTTAATAATAAGGATCCAGTAAATACAAGATTACCCTACATACACCAGTATAACTAATATCTAGTGCGCACAAATGTACAGCTTGCATAATGTTTATGTGCTCCTGACAGGTTGACCTTGAGTGACCCCCAGCTCATCTAAACTGTAAGGCTCTTGGCTTGTAATTAGCCATTATAGATTTGTAAATACAACTGTCTTAAATGAAAAACAAGGACATCTTGTTGTATGTACTGTGTACATATGTTGGTTCTTGTTCATCTGTTGAATATTACCACTGCGTAATCTGACCAGAGACTTGTAATAATTTCTCAGGTTTTGTCATATTCAGATAGTGTTACCACAAACTGTGCAGTTGGCATTAAATTGTATAACCTTGCCATATATATGCAAGAAATCATGACGATTTGAAAACAGACACACTGCTCAGGTTCAGATGATGCCTGATGGTGTATAGATCAGGAACAACTTGTTTCACTTTATAAAGACACATTTATGGAAAATGAAGCGTTTCCATAGTTACAAGTGTTGCTATTTTTAACTTTGAAGAATATGTTGTGATGACGTTCTACAATCTGGAACTATTTGTATAGTCAACATCGTGTTGCAAAGGAGAATGTTCACATGTTAACGGGGTTATAATTTCAACACTTCACTAGCACAAATCATATGTTTCAGAAGTCAGAAGAGCGAGCAAGAGATTTTAACCTGTACATTTGGAAGGTCGGATATTTTATGAACTGGTGTACAGATAAGTTTATATCATGTTGTGGTTTGGTTTCAATTAGACAACCTAACTTAGCGTTACATATTCGTGCTGTCAAACTGTTTATGTAGTATCGTGTTTTTTTTTCAGTGGATAATGATATTCTGCTATGTACTTGCCATATTATAAGCTATGCTTCGTACAATGAACAAAATGTTAAACTGAAATTTACTTTTACATACTGTAGTTTGTTTTATTTTTTTCACAGAAATATTTTCCTGCTATTTTAAACGGGATTCAGTTCACCACATAAAGGAGATGTTGTTTTGTACAAGTAATACTGTAAAACCTGGTTGGATACAGGAATTTGTTTGAGATTTCATGAAAACAGTGTATACACTAACAATAATAACAGTCCAGTACTGATTCATTTGATCAAACTGCTTTGTGGTTTGTATACTAGCCATGGGACACTTCCTAAAAGTAAGCCAGTTTTATTTATTTATTTCTGATATTTTGTAGTGCCAGACGTTTTTGTCATTCATTATTTTAGAATATTGGTTTTAAATACAATGTTTGTAACTTATATTTGCTAAAATGTAGAGTATGTTGCTTTGAAAAATTAGGTATTCAAGTTTTTATATTGCATGTAATTCAGAATGTTGACAGTGAATGTAAAAGTGGGAATTATTTTGTATAACGGCTTGCACTCGTAACTGATATTTTGTGTTGGTTACATTATTAGTTTAATGATTTCCGTCCGGTACCCCCCTAGTCTGTATATGGTGCATGTGTAATTATTGTATCCAACGACATTACTTTATTTTTACTTAGCATTTTTTGCATGTAGTCTTCCAGCTATTTTGCTGTGCCTTTAAAGCAAATTTTAGATAATATTTAGTCGTGTGTTTACTGCTGAAGTTAAGTTTGTGCATAGCCTGCTTATAATGTAAATTGCTGTTTATTACTGGCGTTCTGAAAGCAGTTTGGTTTGATGCATTATGCTATGAAAGTGCTGTATGGAACGGGGTAGTTCCTTAGGGAATGAGGTATGGTATTGTTTCGGTTACTGGATTATAGACAGGATTGAACATTTCGTGCTGTGCCACACATGTAGTCAGATAATAAACTATACATAGTATACATGTGAATGGACATGCATACACACGTGTACACACGCACATGAACAAACACACACACATATCCCCTATCCATTGGCGTAAATTTGTCCGCATTGAAGTGTTTAATTTTGAGACTGTTATTTGCAAATCAGACATAGTTCAGTGTGTGATTTTAAGAATGATGTTTCTCAAAATGTTAGTCTCTGTTACACAATCAATGTACCAAAGTGTGTACACCTGTCATAGTAATAATGGCGCAGCAGACACATTGAAATGTTGATTGTACATTCTGAATCGCTGTTATATGAAAATGTTAAATAAATTTAAATGCCTTTGTATTACATATTTGTGTCTATGTTCTCCCCATGTGGAGTTCCAGAGTTCTGCCTTGCAGTCACAGAATCAACGGACAAACATTATATATGGGTTAAGAGATATATTTAGAGTTTAGATTGAAGAGAAGTATGCTCGTATTAAGTAGGTTATTGTGTCCATTTATTTGACTTTCAAGTCCATGGCCTATCCAGACATGTACAATAACATATGTAAAGTATACACAAATATATACTCTTACACAAATAAACAAACTAGAAATGATTCAACACCGTGCAGCCCCATATATCTTATAACGCCACCACAATACCTCCAGTGTAACAGACATGCTCCAGACATTAGGATGGAGATCCCTATCAGACAGAAGAACCAATGCAAAATTATGTATGATGTACAAGATAGCAAATGGCCTAGTGGGTATACCAGAAAAACTAATGCCTTATTCCTGGAAATATAGCCACGAGAAAACAGCATTCCAGATCAGCCTGATGCCCTGGCAGACAACACTGAGAAGACCACCAGCCTAGGGTTGTAGCGTGGATGATTTTTTATGGATACGAAACAGAATTACAGCCTAAGATTGCACATGTCCCACTGTTTGTGTTCTGTGGGGGTGGTGGTGTCATAAGGCAGAACTCATCAGAATGGTAAATTCCTTGGAGAAGGAAGGGAATATCACCAAAGATCAATACTGGTACTTGTATCCTAAGCTAGAAAAAGTACCATGGGTGTATGGATCATCAAAAATCCACAAGGAGGGGTGCCATTCTGACCAATTGTCGACTACACACAGACAATAGCATACAGAGTTTCCAGGGAATTGACCAACATACTACAGCCACTTGTTGCAAAAACAGAACACCACACGGAAAACTCACAATAATAATAATAAATAACTTCTTATGGGCCAATATCCTCAGACAATCCGAGCTCGGTGGCACATCAAAGACTCGTGTGCTAGGCGAAAGTCGTCAACAAATGGATGGATGTGCTAGGAAGCTAGGGAGGACAGGCGATATTGAAAAGATAGGTTTTGAGGTGACAACGAAATGTAACAATATTTTCTGCTAATTTAACATTAACGGGAAGTGAATTCCATATAGTTGGCACAGCAACTGAAAAGCTCGAGTTCCAGCCTTTGTCTTAACTCTAGGAACAGATAGAATTGGTGAAAGAAATGACAAAGTTGAGAGTGGAAGAAAGATAATCATTTGTGTCATGATGTTGTGTCGCTTTTCACGAAGACCGGGATCAGAAAAGTTTGCGAAATCATCAGAAAAAGACTAGAGAATGACAAGATACTAAAGAGAACAAACCTAAACGTAGACGACATCATGGAGTTGTTGAAATTTGTCTTGGAGACGACATACTTCAGATTTGGAGGAGAAATGTACCAGCAGAAGTTTCGGGTAGCCATGGGCAGTCCAGTATCCCCCATTGTTGTGAACCTGTACATTGAGGACCTGGAGCAGAAAATCATAGCCCCACCACCAGTCGATTGCCAACCAAGAAACTGGAAGCGATATGTGGACGATGTAATTTGCCTGGTACACACAGGAAAGGCAAAGAAATTACAACAACACATGAACACTGTAGACCCCACAGGTAGCATCATTTTCACGCGGGAAGACGAAGAGAACAACACTATGCCCTTCGATCTTGCATGCAAAGTTCACCAGAAAGGAAGATGGCAGTGTGAAGTCTACAGCGTACAGGAAGAAGACGCACACTGACCAATACCTGAACTTTGCGTCCCACCACCCCAAACATCAGAAGTTGGGAGTTGTCAGAACCCTTATGGACAGGTGTGAGACGATAAGTTCAGAGGAGGGGGACAAGAAGGAAGAGGAGGAACACTTGAGAGGAGCTCTAAGTGTATGTGGCTATCCGTCCTGGGCCTTAAAAAGGTGACAGATAGCAGCAAGAAGAAAAAGACTAAGGACAGAAACTACCGGAACCAAGTAATCATCCCATACGTAGAGGGGGTCTCAGAGAGAGAGCATCGAGTAGTGAAGAAGTATGGAGTAGCAACAGCCATGTGTTCCCACACCACCCTCAGGCGCCTGTTGGTACATCCCAAGGACAACGTAGAGCTAGAAGAACAGGGTGAACTGGTGTACCAAATACCGTGCAAGAATTGTAGTGCTGAGTACATGAGGGAGACAGGAAGACTACTTAAAACACGACTGGAGGAACACAGAAAGGACATAGACAACACGAAAAATGAGAAATACACAAGGAGCGGGAAAAAAGATTGATGTCTACCATCAATAAATCTACTCTTACAGACCATGTGACAACAGAAAACCACACCGTAGACTGGGAGGGGGTGAAAATTGTAGACAAGGAACCCAACAGAAGAGTCCGACATATCAAGGAAGCCATCTGGATCAGGAAAACCAGAACATCCATCAACAGAGACGAGGGCAATTACGAACTGCCTCACGTGTACGATGACGTCATTCAGCGTCATCGGTACTGATGAAGTCGACGTGATACGTTAACGAAGGCCTCTACCAGGTAAATTAAATACATCTTGGATATGAAAAAATGAAAGTTTCTGATTTGAAAACGAACTATGCTGAAGAATGTTCAGTACACTCTGGAGAATGATTCTTCTTGTTGAGGACCCCGCACTGTTTGGTTGATTTCAGCAAATCTGTCATCTGTTTCACGACTGTGGACAATTCCGGTAGGAATCTTCACAAGTAGTTGATCATCCCCAAAGTACGCCTCAACTCCGTCAAGTCTGTCGGAGCAGCGAGGTCACGAATTGCTTGTACCTTGTCTGGATTCACCCGTTCTCCATCACCACTGATGATGTGTCCGTATACGATATCTCAGATTGACAAATAAGACACTTGTCCCTGTTTAACTGGATACCTGCCTTCTTCACTTTGTCGAGAACCTCATTCAGTCGACGATCATGTTGTTCGACATTTGCACCATAAATCAGAATGTCATCCATGCATATGCTTCGGCTCCTTCTTGGTTGTCAAGCAAATCAGTCATTTTCTTTGAAAGATTTCCGGAGCTGACGTTATCCCAAGCGGAACGCGTTGGAAACAGAATCGACCCTTCGGCGTGATGGACGTCGTTAGATTCGCGCTTTCTTCGTCAAGTGATAGCTCGTAAACCCATTTGCTGCGTCGAGTGTGGAGAATACCTTTGCTCCAGCAAGTTTCGGTGCTACATCTTCCAGTGTTGGTAAAATGTATATTTCACGTTTGACGGCTTCGTTTAACTTTTACAAGTCAACACATATTCGAATGTTTCCGTTTTTCTTCAAAACTGGAACCATTGGCGCACACCAGTCTGTTGGATCGGTATCTTCTTCGATGATCCCTTCTTTTTCCATTCGGATAAGTTCTGCTTCTACTTTAGAAAGTAGTGGAAATGGTACTCTTCTTGTAGTAGTAACACAGTACGGTTTCGCATCGTCTTTCAACGTTATCTTCATTGGCTCGCACTTCAGGAGATCCGGTTGAGTGAAGACTTCACTATTGATTTCTTCTATGCACTAGCCCCATTCCTTGAGCAACTGCCCGACCTAACAAGTTATTCACTTGTTCTCCAGCAACGACAAATATTCGAAACGAATATTTATGTCCCTTGTGAGAGGTATGCGCTGTGAATTTACCTCTGCAGTCAAGTGTACCTCCAAGACTGTTTAGTGTGAAACTCGTAGGAAACAGTTTCGGTCGACCTGGAAGAGCTATGCATGCATTACTGTGGTGACTGCACCTGTGTCAATTTTGAATTTCACGGCCGAATGATTTATCTGGAGAGTTATTGCCCAATCGTTTGCTTCAGTGATACACGTGACGGATCCTAAGAAAAATGAATCATTCTGGTCATGATACATTGATGAGACCACTTCGCGAACCCCTCGGACACTCTTTGTTGACTTGCAGCACATTTGCATGGAATTGATTGTATTTGTTGCAACTCTGACATTGCTTTCCCGCTGCGGGACATCTTGCTTCGCGATGGTGTTTCCGGTTGCAGTTCTACATGTCGGCAAACCAGTGTTCTGTGAATGTGGTCTGTCATCCCACTTACTGGTATGGAATCGTGTCCACGATGACTTGAATTTCCCTCTGCGGTCTCGCTGTCTAGATGTCACTTCTTCCAGCTCTCTAGCAGTAGCTGCACTCTGATCTTTGATCTGACTTTTTGCCACTTCCGACTGTCGCGCTATTTGGATAGCTATTTCTAAATCAAGGACAGATTTCAGTTGTAGTTTTTTTTAGAAAGTCCTTTGTCATTGATCCCTACGACCAGTCTGTCTCTGATGTTCTCACTCTTCAATGCACCAAATTCACATCGCTCTGCCAGTTCAAATAGGTTACGAACGAAAAGTTCAACTGATTCCTCAGGCTTCTGGCTCAGCTTGTGAAATATTGCTCGCTCATGAATGATTTTGACGGTAGGAACAAAATGTTCGTCAAACTTATTTAGTACCACGTCATATTTATTTTCAACACCAGCAGTTGTGATTGTGAACGATCGAAAGATGTTCTTGGCTTCTGTGCCCATAGCATATACAAATGAGCTTTAATTGTACGATTTCCTCTTTCGTGGATAGTTTCGTTACTATCCTGAATCATTCAAACTTCCATGCTGGCCATTCGCCGGGAATAGGAGCAAAGTTCAAGCTTGTTGGTGGGTCAAATTTCGCCATTTTTTCTTTCCCCTCGCTGTAGGTTAGGTTGTCCGACGGCGGTAAGAGTTATGACACCATACCTTGAGTCTGTTGAACGCTAAGATGTAGGAACAAAAGTAGCTTTATTAATGAAAACACAAACTCTAGCTTCGATCGAGCACATGGCTGGCGGTACACACGGAAGCGCCTGTATGCGGCGCAGCGCATTCAGAGGTACCAAATGGTACGTATACATTTTGCACTACATGGACGAGCCCGGACTGGCATCGTAATAGTCTCGCTTAAGCGACTCTTGCCTGACTGCGTGACTTCGCCAAGAAGATAGTCTGGCCCGGAATCGCGTTCTGACTGCCCACTTATTGACAGCCATGAGAGCTGCCACTAAGTGAATATGTATGTGATTAATTGAAAGGCCCTAAACTACGAAAAAAGTGTAATGTCGGTGTATTTTGTGTGTGACATGTTTCAATATAAATTTAATGTTGAATAGTTGTTATTGTATAGTATTATCTGATAAAAGTGTATCCTTATTCAATTTGGTATTTCATAGTTGGTGTAAGACCACATTTTGATTTTACATAGGCGGCCATTATACAGTTTCCTTCATTTCCTGCAAAATTTGTCATACAATTTTCTTGACAATTTCACAGCATATATTTGTGCTCCATTGACACAAGTGCTGTGGAAAATTCGTGAAATTCTCGTATCTCATTTCTCAGAAAAAATCCACCCAAACTTGACACCCCTCAATTTCGCCCCAATCTGGTGACGGATTTTGAAATATTGGTGCGTTCTGCAAAATAGCCACTGTGCGAATACGCGAGTGACTATAGCGTATATTTATTGCTACCCCATGAAAGATCTAGGCAGTAGTACGATCAATATATTCACTTGACCAACATGCCAATTAAAGTGCTCGACAAAAACTCAAACGGTATTTTTAAGGGCAATCTTTCGGTCGGTAATGACGGACGAATCCTTAATGTTGTCTTACCCCAGTTGGCCTGAGAGCCAATCATCGTCTCTACCCGAATTTGGGGTAGAGCCCCCTACCGGTAATATTGGCAGGGCGTTAATAATGTACGCCGTAGTGATGTGTCTATGCAGGCACCTCGCGGCGCCAGGATAATCAAGGCTAGCATCGTAACAGTATTTGTGTTGTGAAAGTCAATAATATTATGTAGGTCCATTTCAGTGCCCCTTGGCGTTGTTTTGATATTGTGTCATTTATAAATGCGACACCAATATGAAACACATTTTCTAAGCCGATGATAAAAACAAACTTTGTGCTATATCTGCCTGTGCATATATATATATATATATATATATATATATATATATGAATAAATATACCAACATGTGCATGAAAATAAACATTTGAAATGACCAATACACATGAGATATACAGGTATATCTTTGCCATGGCTTTTTAAAAGATTTTTGCACCCAGAAAAATAGTTTACAGAGGGGAAAACACATTTGCCAGCAGAGTGACGAAGTATATTCATCATGCTAATTTTCTCAAAAAACAAAACGGCCGGATTTGTAATGTTGTCCAAAGTGTGTAACTGCCTGGCTGCCGTTTAATATGGGTTTTTAAAGGAAAACCAGTTTACTGTAGCTAAAATCCTCATCAAAATTCACTCCAGGTTTAATCACCAGGGGGCGATGAAGTTTGTTTAGAAGTTCAGCCGGCATTCGGTAGGGATCTAATATGGTAACGTCATGGTTGACAAGAACAAGATTTATAAGTAACATTCAAGCGCATTTGCACAACATTGCATACGATTGGGTCTGAGGAATGATTTAGTTGGTAACGTGCATTTGTTTATCCGGCATATGTTATCATGTTACGTCGCGCGCTGACGATTCTGAATGTAAAACTCGCACTTCCTCGACCTGACACCTCAGATCGGCTCGCTCATTCAGTCATTCACCGCTAGATCTATTCCAAGTTCTACTTGCTGCTTATGCGACCTGCAAGCGAAGTATTTATTTATGCAAACCCACGTCAACATGCCCTAGCAGTTGTTAGCAAATATAAACCGGTTGTTACCGAGTTGTGCAAGTGACATCTCCGTGTTTTGATGTTACATAACATTGAAGTAAAACTATAAAATTAAAATAATAAAAAAGGAATCCAGGCACTCGATCACCTTTGATTTCACTGGCTTCAACTCAGCCTCAGGCTTCACACAACTCACCATATGGCACCAGACACTTTCAAACTCCACTTCTAACATGGCAGTTGCCAAAGCCTGCCACACATTCTTCATAGGCGGAGGACCCATTCTTATTAATAGTAACAAACTAATGCAGTCTTCAGGCGGTTTACTACAATTTACAAACAACCAAAGAAGCTGACATATGTGAACTGCTACAGTGAACCGGATATTAAGTCGCACAGACATATTCTGCAAACGAGGCAAAAATAGTGGTCTCGGTCATGATCCATAATTTTTTATTTTGGCAGAAATGCATGACTTATAATCTAATATTTCAATGTTCAGTTTATTTTACTCAACAAATAATCACAAACTAGTCAAATACATACACTTATGAACCCTTATACAGTGTATTAAACAAAATATGAGTCAAAATTACCTTGTTTCTCAAAATGTAACTTTTTTTAAGTTTGCTTTAATTTTAGCAATTCAATAGTTCCCCTCTTATAAGGCCAACCCTTCAGCAAATCTAAAGTGGCCTTATAAGGCGGGTGGCCTCTGGTGAGGGAACCATCAATGAATGTAGCATGTGAAAAGAAAACATATGGACAATGAACATCATTTATTTGTGAACAACGAAAGCATCGAGAATGGTCTGGCATCGGCTATCAATCGCCTTATGGCAGTCCTGCTGGATTAGCTCTCTGGCCTGTGACAACAGCGCGATCAGATTGGGTTGTTTGTGGCCACTGCATAGTCCAGCAACTCTGCTGTGTGACCACGCAGTAGCCAACAGAATCACCGGGCTGTCCTCGCCCTCATCCTCCTTGCTCGAGCTAGCGGCGTCATCCCAACTGCCGCCATCCTTGATAGCTCTGGCATTGGCGACAAGCTCACTCTCCCAGTCGTCATTGATGGTTGTCTGCGTAGCGACTTTGCTGTCACTGGCGACATAGTCCTTGAAGGTGATGCCAGGCAGAACATTAATTCAGTAATAACTTGTGTGTTGGCATATCGGAAAATAACAGTTGATTTGTCATAGATAATGCAATTTGTAACACAAGTACGAATGCCAACTCAGCATGACGAGTGTGTATGGTAGGCCTACTTAATTTGTTATAAACATTGACATCGTCTTGTGATCAAAAATAGCAGTTTCGGCTGCCGATTGGCTGCTGCTGAGGGGTAGACTCTTCCTGTAACCTCGGCCATTGACTGCGTTAGCAGGGTGGCTGCTAGTGAGGGGTGGTTTGTATTAGACAACGCTAGGGGGGCCTTATAAGAGGGGGACTACTGTAAATCAAAAACTACTGAAGATATTGCAACAAATCAGGGGTGGTCTGTGGAATCCAAAAAAGTACAAATCTAAATTTCACAATTTTGCGACTTAATACCCACTTTGTTACAAGGCAGGTCACATATGACAGGATTGTAATAAGGGTCTTTAGGAGTGTGAAATGGTAGCCATTTATTTAGGCAGCCCTCGTTTAGAATATATTTGCTGTATGTAATATGATAACTTTGGGGCTGTATCTTTATGAAGAAGGACAGTCGTAGACACACTAGAAAGACTACAGAGGAGTGCAACTAAAATTATTCCAGAACTGAGACACTAAATATGTGTTATGAGAAATGCCTAAAATATTTGAGATTTAGCAACTCTTGAGGGAAGGAGAATAATGACTTCAAAAGAGGAGATAAAATAGAAGTGTTCAAAATAGTGAATGGTTTTGATAATATTGATATTAATATTGATACCAGTTTTTCTCTCACTTAACCAAAGAGGTAGATCTAGAGAACACAAAGTAATGTTAATGAAGGAACAGTGTAAAATATCAAAGTATTTGTTCTATTACATGACTAAATTGAGTAAATTATCTGAGCACTGGTTGTGTAAATCAAAGTCCTCACAGGAATTGAAGAAAAAATCCCAGATTTTTCCTTGAACCATTTTAAGTTTCTGTGTGGCAACTGACCATTCCATCACCATAAAATATATTTAACCTTTAAGCAAGGCTGTCTGTTCTTTGTTGTTTTGATTAATTAATTAACGTAATGTTCTTAATAAATATGTTGAAGGTGTACAGCTTGCCAAATTGTGTTTAGTAAATCCGTAACAGAGCTCACAATTTGAAAGTTTTCCCGTGAAATGTTTGTAAACAAATCATCCTGTTTCAAAACAAGCTTTATTGGCAATATGGCTGAGTCGGGCGGAGTTAACCGCAATACCCTTTGATTCAGATGATTTCAGATTCAGACAGTTTATTACCAAGTAGCATTTCAAATGTACGAGGAATTCTTGGTGTTGTGGCGTCAACATACATGCACGCTTGTCTCCCCTGCCCCCCCATCATGCACATGCAAAATATACAATCAGAAGCTGAAACTAGTATAAATTTAAACCAAGGCCAACTGCCAACATATTTTAAGACAGTCGTACATCTATTGACATAAAGTGAACTTGATAACATAATATTAACACAGTCTGAACGTTACCTAAAAAGTTAAAAAGTATACATGTAGTTAAATAAATAATAAATAAATGTATACATAAATTAGCTGACAATATAAAAACTAAGCTGACAGTTAAAAAGTATGTACATACATGTAGTCAAGTTAATAAATAAATAAATAATAAAAATAAATAAATAACTAAAAAAATAATAAATAAATAATTTAGAATGGCGACATATAATCTAAACCAACTGAAAAAAGTATCATGGCATCTTGCGGTTCAAGTGACTCGCAGCCTACAGATAAAAGCTATCTATAAATCTAGTGGTCCTTGTCTTAATACTTCTATAGCGCTTGCCAGAAGGAAGAAGTTCAAAGAGATGGTTGGCTGGGTGGGTAGTATCCCGTACAATGCTCTTGGATTTTCGCGCACAGCGAGCATGGTAAATAGATTCAACGGATGGCAACTCGTGCTCAATGATTCTAGATGCGCCCTTCACAATAACTTCTAGCCGTTGTTTCTCCTCCTGACTGGTGCGGCCAAACCACACTACAATCGAGAAAGTGAGGATACTTTCAATGATTGCGCGGTAGAATCGTATCATAATCTCCTGAACAATGCCGAATCTCCTGAGCTGCCTCAGGAAGAACAGGCGTTGTGCCTTTTTTGTAATGCACAGTGTGTTTGTGCACCAGCTGAGATCGTTTGAAATTGTTGTTCCAAGGAATCTAAAAGATTCGATCTGCTCGAAAGAGGGTGGATGGGAGTCTTCTTTTTACGAAAATCAACAATCATTTCTTTAGTCTTTAAAACATTCAATTCGAGATTGTTATCCGCACACCAGCCAACCATTCTCTGAACTTCCTCCCTGTATGGCGTCTCATTCGCATTCTCAATGCAGCCCTCCACAGTAGTGTCATCGGAAAATTGATCACAAGGACTGATTGGTCAACGGAGACACAGTCATTTGTGAAGATAGTAAACAGGAAGGGGGATAGCACACAACCTTGTGGGGCACCTGTATTCTGGAGATAGAGTTGTTGATTCTGACAGATTGAGGCCTGTGAAGAAGAAAGTTAAGGACCCAGTGACACATGGCAGGATGTATATTCAACAATGAAAGTTTATCGAACAGCTTGAATGGGATGATAGTGTTAAATGCTGAGCTGAAGTCAATGAACAGGATCCTGGCATAGGTTCCTGGCCTCTCTAGGTGCTTCAGAATGTGATGCAGACCTAAAGCTATTGCATCGTCTACTGATCTGTTTGCTTGATATGCAAACTGGTGCGAGTCCAGGAGGCCGTCGGTGACCGACTTCAGGTACTTGAGTACTATGCGCTCGAACACTTTCATGGCGACTGAGGTCAGTGCCACTGGACGGTAGTCGTTCAGCCCGGAGATTTTGCACTTCTTGGAAATGGGTATGACAGTGGAAGTTTTGAAGCAGACTGGAACTCTGCACTGCTGGAGAGAGGAGTTGTAGATGTCCGTAAACACTGCAGAGAGTTGGTCGGCGCAGTTCTTCAGGGTAGATGTGGATATGTTGTCTGGACCCGAAGCCTTCCGCGTGCTCTGTCTCCTGAACAGTTTCCTCACTTCAGTTTCCTGGACTATGAAGGGCGGAGACAGAGAGGTACCTGCTGGAAGTGGGCACTGCTCTGGTGAATAGTTAAGCTTGTCAAATCTGCTGTAAAAGTCGTTGAACTGATCAGGGAATGTTTGACAAGTTGCATTTTCTCACATTCAACACAACCTGTTCAGCAAACTTACTGTTACAAATTACTACCCTGGATGATTGCAGGCAGTGGAACAGATATCTTTGCTTTAAAGTTGATTCCTCAGCCGGGTTAGCCCATCACAAGTCCAGTTCTTTGATCATTGATGTCCAAATATGTAGTGTGACAATAGTAATACCTGCAATTAGCTTTAAATAACTGCATATTTTTATTGAAATCATCGAAATAATTTATTTGTAATTTTAAGTTCAGTTGTTACGTGTGGTAACTTGTTGAAGCAATTACTGGTCCAACATTTAACCTTCAACCCATTGAATTTGTCAATGCAACCACATGATTTTGTGTAAGCAAGAAAAATCAACAGCATCAACACATGCATAATCGTAGATCGCATATCGTGAATATTCCAATTTCGAGAGTCATTTCAAATCCAAGCCATATTACGTAATAAAGCACAACTGAGAATATTTTTTTGCAGTTTGCACATAATTTAAGTTTTCTGTGTATAGTTTTACTCTAGTATATTTATTTATTTATTTCAACATGGATTTGATGTAAAGTGCATGTGATCTTTCAAGAACACTGCGCTATGTAAAAATTAATCCATCATGTAAACCATGTGTTGTTGTTGTTTATGAACAGGTTGTCATGGCGACTGGGGACAAAGAAGCCCAGGAAGATGAGTTGCTTGCCCTGGCAAGCATCTACAACGAGGATGTGTTTGAGGTGACCAGGGAGGACGACCGGCCCGGCGGTCAGTTCAGTGCCCGCCTTGACCTGCCTGACCACTTCTCTATCCAGTCCGACACCTCAGGTAAAGGCAGACAGACAGATGGATGGGTGGACAGACAGACAGATGGATGGGTGGACAGACAGGTGGATAGACGGGCAGACAGACAGGTGGATGGACGGACAGACAGAGAGGTGGACAGACGGATGCACAGATGAACGGATGGACAGGCAGATATTTGAAGATGGCCTATTAGCGTTATATGTGCAACTGTGCCCCTGTTTTCAGTTGATTCCCATTTTGAAAAGGTACTATTTGATACAGAAATTGTCCTATACCTATGGTAAATTATGCAAATGCGTCACCTGAATCTCACTAGGTCTTGCCACTAGGTATACAGCGCCATCTATATATGACTTATTTTTCATACGAAAATTGCTGGTATGTCACTAAAACCAGTGGCCTATCAACATGTTTGCATAACATGATATAAATAAATGGTAGGAAGTTACAATGTGGATGTATTTAATACAAATTTCTTCTGACTAATATGAAAACAGCTTAAATTTATATTAAGGGGGACGTTCATCGGCTGACCTGGTATAATGACCAAAAATATGCCAATTGTGACAATATTATTGCATATAGCTAGTGGATGCACATGACTAGGAATATGCTGAGTTATAATGACCAGAAACATGCTTATGTGCATGTGTGCATGTTTGCGCATATGCTTTGACTGCGTACACCAGTAATTATTGTTCTCTTTCGTTTACAGATACCCACAGCAAAAATAGTGCAACCTTGCACGAAGTGAAATACCTCCTTCCCATCATGCTCTTCTTCCAGCTTCCTCCAGATTATCCATCATGCAGTTCACCAACATTTACAATTTCCTGCAAGTGGCTTACATTACAGCAGGTATGGCAGTATATAACCATTAACCTGAACATTTCAAATTATTGGTTATTGAAACATTTTCTCGTTTTGATTTTATTGATGATTGGCATGCTATTGCAGTCCTCATAATAGCACAATTTTGTTTATCTTGCAGAATTTTCTAATTACACGATGTATTTGCAAATTATAATGTGATAAATTTGCGGATGATACAAAACATACAGAATAAAAAAAAAAAAATTAAAATCTGGATTTAATTTGGGTACGTATCTATACCCTAGAATTATTTTTGGGTACGTAATTTTACCCTTTTAACCTGCTGGCGGAAACACTGAATAGGATTTAAAATATTGAATGGTTATGAAAACCTTGATAGAAATATGTTGTTCTCAGTTAAGAAAAATAGAAGGACTAGAGGATATGAAGTTACATTAGCAAAGGAGCAGTGTAGATTAGTCATAAGAAAGTTCTAATTTTCACAAAGGACTGTAAATGAATGGAACAGATTATCTACTGATTGTGTGGGTGCTAGTAGCGTGAATATGTTTAAAAATAAAATCAACACATACGTCAGAAGGGCGGGATACAAATAGATAAAAGGGTTGGGCTCTCGATGAGCCATTCTGAATTGTCATGTTTCCTTCAGCTGTTGCAACTTTGTCACCGCCTGGACGGGATTTGGGATGAGAACAAGGGAGATGTCGTCTTATTCCTCTGGATGAGTTTCCTGAAAGACGAAGCTCTAAGCTTCCTTCAGATCACCACTCCCCTGGACCTGTCACATGTTGTTGCCTCAATGAAACTAAAACGTGCAATCCTGCAGTGGCAGGTAACAGGGTCAAAATCGGACGATTTCACAAAAACTGTCAATGGCAGCGATCCAGAAACACCAAGTGACCCACACTGTGTCAAGCACAAATCGAGTTTGACGTCCAGCGAACAGATGACGTTCGACCCGCGTGCCATCCAGGATATTGGCTCCCAGCAGATGTTGCTGCCTGCGATATTAGAGTATGATAGGGAGCAGCGATTGTGCGTGTTTAATCTGACGGTGTATACATGTCGGGTGTGTTTTGTGGAGAAGTTGGGGAATGAGTGTTTGCAGTTTGACGGGTGCGGGCACGTGTACTGCAAGGACTGCATGAGGGCGTACTTCAAGGTGCAGATACAAGACGGAAGCGTGCAGTGTCTGACATGTCCGTATGAACAGTGTGAGACTCAAGCCCACCCCGGGCAGGTGAGATACATCACATGTCGGTTCCTTCATGCTTCTTGTAATTCAAAATTTGACACCCTGTGTACATTCTATTGAGTGTACAGAATGCTTAACAAATATTGGAGACTGAAATATGTCAAATATTGCATTCCAATAAATGTACAGGGGTGTACATCATTTTCTTTGGTTCTTTTGGTTCCTGGGTACAGTCATCTCGGCAGACGTGACTGGCAAGCGATTTATGCATCTCACATATGAGCAAAATGATACCAGAATAATATAAAGTCTGATGATTTAGGTGGACATTTTGATATTTTTTTCATCACTGAGTTTTGAATCTAGTGTGACATTGGTAGAGATTAAATGACAATGATGGATTCAACTGTCAAGGTAGGTATTGGAGATCGCTGTGACGGTGTCAGACGCTGGTAAAAGGGGAGTGTACGCAAATTAGGACATGCACGCTTAATAGAATGAATACCATATTTCTGTGTCTGAAATATTTGTTAGGCAAACTACGTTTAATAGAACGAATACAGTATTTTCAACGTAACATTTTTCCACAAACTTGTTGCATCTTGTGTAAGGATGTGGTGATATATTCGCAGGTGAAAGAGCTTGTGAGCAGTGAGTTGTTTGCCCGCTACGACCGTCTCTTGCTGCAAGCGTCCCTAGAGTCTATGCCTGATGTCCTCTACTGCTCTCGCAAGACCTGTGGCTGCGCTGTCATGGTGGACGCAGAGAGCAGCATGGCCCGCTGCCCTAGCTGTCACTACGTCTTCTGTATCTTCTGCAGGCAGGTATACCATGGAATATCTCCCTGCAGGATCAAGGAAGGTGAGTTGTCACCAAGCCCTTAGTCAGAATTTTTTTTTAATTTAGTGCGCGAATAGTCTGTGTGGAAGCCTTCACGGCAGTCACAACCGTTATTGGCCAGTTTAGTTGTTTGAATGACAAATCAGTGTCATTTGAGCCATGTATTTAATTAATACTGATCCATTTGATTTGTTTCATTAACAGTTGTGCCAATGATAGTAATTTGTGTAGCTCCCTAGACTTGGAACTATTCGTTAATCACAAAACCCCTCATTGACAAAACCCCACACAAGGGCACACAAACAAAACCCATCATGGACAAAACCCACACAAGGGCACACAAACAAAACCCCTCATGGATAAAACCCCACACAAGGGCACACAAACAAAACCCCTCATGGACAAAACCCACACAAGGGCACACAAACAAACCCATCATGGACAAAACCCCACACAAGGACATGCAAACAAAAAACTAGTCATGGACAAAACCCATCATGGACAAAACCCCATACAAGGACATGCAAAAAAAAACTAGTCATGGACAAAACCCACACAAGGGCACACAAACAAAACCCCTCAGGACACAACCCCTCATGGACATAATCACTCAGAACACACCCTAATGGTCAGTATTTTCTATTTTTTATATAAAATTATAGTCGCATATCTATTGGCAATTCATATACTTATTGCATGAGGGAACTGATATTGATCTAGTTATGTATATTAAAGATGATCTCTATCTCTAAAAAGGTGAGCGGTTTTGTCCATGGGGATATGTCCTACATTCCTGTCATGACATCTCCCCTTATAAAAAGTTGTATACTCCAGGAAGGAACTAATTTGCAGTAATTACTGCAATCATCAAAACACCCATGTTCAGTTCCGTAAAGACTGTATTCAAACACCTACAAATATTTACACTTTCTGCTATCCAAAAACAGGTACTGAAAAATAATTCAGACACATTGCCCGAATATGTGCGACCATGATCAAGTCTCATTAATTAATACTAAGGCCTTTATAACATCACTGATGAGAAGTTATATTTTATAAAAGATAATTAATAATTGGTGTTCGATTATACAGGAACAAAGAAAAATTATTATTTTGGTGGTGCTTGAAAACATTGGGTACAAAAAATTATTTTTGTCAATTTTTAGGATGTTATAAAACCTACAGTGTCCAAATACATACCGGTAGTCATTACGGGATTTTGTAATGAATAACTGTCCTTAGATATTTCCATCTTTGCCAGTCTTCTGAAAGTCTGACGCTGACGGAGCCTGAGGTGATTTGAAAGATGATTGAACTTATTTTAACTTATAGAATAATAATATTGGATAGTTCTTATATAGCGCAAATCTTTTTAGGCAAAAAACTCAGTGCGCTAGTACACATCATTCATACTCAGTATTACCCACATATATATACATAACATAGACTACACAAGTACATACAGAAAAATAAGGACCAACTAGACTAGAGAGAACGTATGTCAGAACAGATCTGTCTTTAACTGAGATTTAGATTCAGATAGAGTAGGGATGTTTCGCAGACTGGCAGGCAGTGAATTCCAGAGAGTGGGTGCGGTGAAGCTAAAAGAGCGGTGACTAACACACTTAAGGTTACGTTTAGGTATACTTAACAGCTTCTCGCTGGAGGACCGGAGGGTGCGTGACGTTTTGTGTGTGGAGAGCAGGGACGAAAAGTAAGGTGGGAATGACCCATCAAAATGGTTTACACAAAAGTTTCCATCTTGTACTGGCATCGGAACTTTATAGGCAACCAATGGAGTTCCTGCAACATTGGCGTTACATGGTCTCTCTTGTTTCTTTACAACGAGCCGTGCTGCGCTGCTCTGAAACCTCTGCTATTTTACTTAGTAAAAACCGAATTGCAATAATCAAGACGGGAAGTTATATATAAAGCAGTGACAAGTCTAGCAGAGACGCTTTTAGAAAGATACGGCCGGATGAACGCAGTACGTCTTAATTCAAGAAGAGGCACGACAATGCTGGTGCTTTGTTCCTGCATGGAGGGTGTCTGATCAATTTTAACTCCAAGGTATTCTACTGAAGTTTTGAAGGGTGTATTACTACCACTGATGTGTACAAAATCACTGTCTACCAGACGAGATGAAGCACCAAAACTATAACTTTTATTACTATTTTTACATCTAAATAATGATGGCATTGCATGTACGTGAGTGTGCGCACACACGTATTTGACGTCTTTATGTATTTCCTGTACGTTTGTTTTATGGTCTGACACTCCACGTGAATTTCCCCCAAGGGACAATAAAGTATTGTCATATTTGCTGTGTATTCTCCGAAGATGGTTGACACATTGATGGGGTTGTCATGGTTACAGAGGAGGCTCGTAAGTTGCGTGAGCAGTACACGAATGCATCACCCCAGGAGCGTAAGATGCTGGAGCGTCGCTACGGGTTACCAGCGATACATCACGTGATGGAGGAGACCGAGACATTGGAGTGGCTGGAGGAACACAGCAAGAAGTGTCCCCACTGCGGCACGCACATACAGGTGACCAAACTAATGACAATAAATACGTTTAGGGTCAGACACAACAGGTATATGGGATTATTTTAAAATAATTTTTTTGCAAATTGTGTAATTTTTCTGCCCAAAATATGGAATGGATCAAAAAAATATATTGAACTTTTGTGGCCAGGCCCCCCTTCCCATAGTAACAAACAAAATGGCCACCATTTTGAGACAATAATGGCAAATTTGGAAACTGCAATTTTTTTAATACATAATTATAATTCTTGCAAAAAAATGTCATGTTCTGTATACATTCTATTGTGCAATAATCAGGGCCTTTTTTCCATATTTGGTATTTTAAAAAAATTCAAAAATTTACCTTTACTTTGCAGAAGATTGATTGTTGTAACATTTTACCTTGCAGAAGATTGATTGTTGTAACACTTTACATTGCAGAAGATTGAGTGTTGTAGCATATTACCTTGCAGAAGATTGATTGTTGTAACACTTTATCTTGCAGAACAGTGATGGTTGTAACACTTTACCTTGCAGAAGATTGACAGTTGTAACACTAGCTTGCAGAAGATTTATGGTTGTAACACTTTACCATGCAGAAGATAGATGGTTGTAACACTTTATCTTGCAGAAGATTGATTGTTGTAACACTTTACATTGCAGGAGATTGATGGTTATAACACTTTACCTTGCATAAGATTGATGGTTGTAACACTTTACCTTGCAGAAGATTGACGGTTGTAACACTTTACCTTACAGAAGATTGACGGTTGTAACACTTTACCTTGCAGAAGATTGATGGTTGTAACAAGATGACGTGCACCAAATGCCGCTGCTACTTCTGCTGGATGTGCGGGGAGGTGTTGTCTCATCGCAGTCCCTACAGCCACTTCAGCAACCCCTCCTCTCCCTGCTTCAACAAACTCTTTTACGGTGTCATCCTTGATGACGATGATGACGACGAGTGGCTGCCGATTGACTGATGGTGGTTGTCAAGTCTTACTCGCGGTTGCGTGAGGTTGCCAAGTTCAAATAACCGTGTATTACATGTGAGTAGGTGGTTTTGGTCATCACTGCATATCGCGGTGAAATCAATTGTTATAGTGGCGCTGCCTGTTGGGTGGGATAGATTCTAATGCCCGTTGACGCTGTTGTAGACATTAGAATCTGGTGGCGTGGTGGGTAGTATCTTGTTAGCTGTCGTTTAAATTGTATTAAGTTGCCCGTTTGTTATGTAATATAACACCAGTATAAAGATAACAGTAATTTTATTGGCAATATGCACATTACCCATAGTTCCACGCCACCTATGAATGGTGGTTTGACCATGTACTAAAGTTTTTTTTAACTTTTGAGAACACTCCTTTGTGATTGTCTTGGTGTCTCGGGACAATCGGTGAAGTTTGTATATTTTTGCAACATACTTTCAGACCTTTCGCTGCTCACGTTTTAAATAATGGCTCAAAGTTAGTGTCCCCACCTGGTGGAAGGTCAATTGTTGAGTTCGTTTTACAATCGTAGTTTTATTTAGAAAAGCGGTAACATTTAATTATGCCAGTTGTTTGTTCAAATCAGGATCTTTCTGCGTTTACCCCAGGGTTAATCAAATTTGTGAACGTGAACTTTAACCATTTAATATAAATTGTTGTTAATTCTAGTAATAAGTTTTTTGTTCAAAGTCCATTTGTTGTGCAATTGTATGTAAAGCTAAGCTCTGGATTGTTAAAGTTGATTATAGTAGTGTAAATCTACATCTTTCATATCTTGAACTCATGAAAAACATCAGTTTATGGGTGGCATGACCCCAAAACTAACAAATAAAGTTGAGTTAATTTTAAGGTAAAGGTGTACTACAAGTATATGCTTATTAATCTCAGGTTTGTACAATCGGCAAACTAATCGTGTTACGGAGTTGTTACATTAATTACTGGGTGCAGAAATGTAATTACATTTGTAATGAAATCACACTGTATATAGTCCGAGTTTGTGTCCAAGATGTAACTGGGCACCTGGTTTCGTGATTGTATTGCATTACATTGATTTAGTTATTGGTACACCTGGTTGTTTCTGTACTGTAAATTTATGTAATACGTTATTGGATAGAGACTGTTCATTCATAGTCACATTAAGAATGTGGAAATTATTTAATTTTCATTTAGCTTTAATGTGCTGGGCTTGTTAGTTGCCTATTAAATAAACGCAACCTTTCTTGCAGAAGTTGCAGCATAATAATTCTGTTATCCATTGTGTACATGGGTAATGTCTCCACATGCTATCAGATGGCAGACGTGTTGAGCAACTAACAACAGCACTATGTATTGTTCCCGTTATCATACAGTGCTTGTACAATGTGGATAATTCCAGAATAAATGTACAAACAACATACGTTATTAAAACATACAGCCCAGCCTTCTTCAACACTTACAAATGAAAGCAAAATTGCATGAAGAATCAGAAATCTTACCAAAATGGTTTCCTGTTGTATCTGTTCTTATCCTCCACTGCTTCCTATCAGAGTACCCTCTCTCCAACGTTCATGTCTCTCCCTTCATGTCCTTCACTTCATATCCCTCCCTTCATGCCCCTCCTTTCATGCCTCCCTTCATGCCCCTCCCTCTTTAGTCTACGCAGGCCTTCTGACTCACTTGTGGCCATTAAAGGGAATCAGAAGGCAATCATGTGGATGTACATACCCAGTTAATACGATCTAACCATTTGTAACTGTGCAGTCAACAATATCATGCCTGTGGTTTACTCAGAAGTGCACTGAGAATCTTGTGGTGGCTGCCACATTGAGACACGCCCCCAATGCTTGACCAACAAGGCCCTAGAGCTTCTTTGACTATGACATTGAGGTGATGCGTCCAATGTTCCTGTTTACTTACACGTATTACATTAATATGCCAACTCATATGTTTGTTTATCATATTCTCTTCGATTCAGAGTTACATTTGTAACAACTGTTGTAAAGCCATGCGGTGCACCATGCAGACATATTTTAGTGGTTAATGTGCAAATTCAGCGACTACTATTTTCAGTTTGGCAACCGGCAAAGGCCGAAAACGATTACTTTAATTCCCTTTAAGGCCGGACACGGCAGGTAGATATGATTATTTTTTAATTTGTACAAACAGTTCAATTTGTTCTGCCCAATGCATAAAATGTGTCTTACTGAGTAAAATATATATTTAACTTTTTTTCAGCCAGACCCCTCGTTTCCATGGTAACAAACAAAATGGCCACCATTTTGAGCAAACATTGGCAAATTTGGAAACACTGCCATTTTTTATTGAACCCATATATAGTTATAAATCTTGCAAATCCATGTTCCCCATAGATTCTATTGTGCAATGATCATAGCATTTTTTGAAATGTTGTTTGTATTTTTGAAATAATTTTTTGGGTACAATACCTTGTTTTTTTGCAACAAATATGACTATCTTTCAAACTATTCATGATTTAAAAACAGAAAAAAAACAGTAGAATATGCTGAATGCAACACTGAAAACATTATTTACATAGCATAATTATTCCCAGAGATATCCCGTTTCCAAATGCAGAAATTTGAAGAAAAAAGTTTTTGAGAAAATGGCTGTCAAAGATTGCATAATGGATTTCAGTACATGATATCGACGTGCTTGATCCGTGACTAAAACTCACTTAGAGGTACGTAATTGTCATTGATAGTATGCATACAAAGATATAATAATCTGGCAGAAAACCATTTTCAGTATTTTTTGTCAAAAAACACCATTTCACCTGGGGTGTCTGGCCTTAAGGCCTTGGTATTTCTCCGACTCTGCTCTCTTCGGTAGTCTGTCTGTATCCATTCTCATCAAGCGACCTGCCCATGCACATCATCTCGCTTCCTACCAATCTTCTCAGCCATACTCTCTCTGCCTCACTACATGTGTACATGGAGCCCATATAGTGCCAATAAGAATCAACACGACATTGCCATCACATGAGAATGTCTCGTAAGGTTTTTGAGATAATAACAATATTTATTTTAAATACCGGTAATACATAAAGATATACTGCTTCCGGTGTTACCAGGGCAGACTTGTTTCAAAATAGCGACATGAGAGGAGATTACATGAGCCTACCCCCTTCATCTCGGATGTCATAGGCTTCTTGCAACAATATCTTGTGTCCACATATCATCAATCATAGTCATGATACACGCCTGAATCACACACACATGCATACACACGCACACATCATGTGTATTAAACACTGCATGTAGTCATTCAGGTAATACATATGTATGACTGACTGACAACTGCACATGATATATGTGGCTATGTCAATATTCTTGCGTTCTTACAGAGCCAAATGAAAAGTTATGTGTAAGCATAGTCGGCTTACACGAGTGTCACATTCCCACGTCGCTGCATAGTGACTCGGCTGTCGACTCATGTGATGTCATACACGTCACCTGGTCCACTTCGTTCAGACCATTTACTGCCGGGTCGCTTCCTGTTCTGTTTCGACGTATTCTTACGCTTGCGCGAGTTCAAACCTGTGAGAAAGCAAAACTCCGATGACACATATGACATAAACACTCTAAGTTAAGCTAGTCAGCAGAAACTAACCAGACTAGAAAAACGAGGATACACAAATTAAAACTGACAACTTTTGATGATCAATACACAAATAAAAATTCTTATTACACAACTAAGAAATTTTACTCACATCATCGTTGGATAATAAGAACATTTTGTTATTTAATTATTCTTCCAACTTGATGACATTTTCAAGGATCAATACACTATGAATATGAGCCTACCAGGTATTTGTTATTATATATTTTTTTATATTTGTGTATACAAGTTTTACACTGTGAATTAATTTGAAATTTTTACAAATATGATATCTTGTACATGCCCATGAATGAAGCAGTCGCCCCCGATTTGAATGTGTTAAAACTCATTTATTATATATTACAGCTATAAATTGGTCATGTTATTGGCAATATGGGCATTATCTTGAGTCGCACCATATATTGGTGGAGGACGGTGATGATTTGATCCAAAATTAACCACTGCACAGTAGAACCTTGCTTTATGGACACCTCGGTAACACAGCCACCTTGCAATCAATTAAGGTCACCGCAGGACAGTCCCAAATTATTTCTGTAACAGTAAAGGATACAAAATTAGTCCCGCTAATATGGTCACCTTGCTAACCAGGTCACTTTTGCCCAGTCCTGAGGGTGACCTTATTAGGGAGGTTCCACTGCACTTTGTTTAGACTGTGATTTATGAGACCACCCCTGGAGTGACCTATATCACAGACTCAAGCAACACACAAGGGCGAGTGGGGTAAGAGTAACGTACTGGTGGAGGTCGAGTCGGCCGGTGAAGGGTTTGAGGTGACGTCCCACTGTAGGGTGTCGCGTAGACTCTGACTGTCACCGTCATCATAGCTGTCGATGTCAATGTGGACGTCATCTGTGTTCTCCAGACAGCTGACACACGACAATCACATCATTTTGAAATATAGTCTTCACGGTTCCATGATTCCATCAGACAGCAAGAAATAAACTTACTTTGGAGGAATTTTTGAAACACAACGTTTCGACCCGTCTACAGTGGATCTTGTTCACACACTGATGTCATGTGACGAGATTATTCCACCAGTATCTGAGCCGCGTCACATGACATAAGTGCGGGAACAAGATCTGCTCTAGACGGGTTGAAACGTCGCATATGTTTCAGCAACAGCTTCAAAGTAAGTTTATTTCTTGCCGTCTGACAACATTGATTGACGTTCAGTCTTCACTTGAAAGTGTAGGTAGCTTTCCGAATCCTGTATATGCTCAACGGAGCTTTCGACACCTTCCCGGTGCTATTAAATTACTAGTGAACAAAATGTATTTTTTAAGCATCGGTACAAAATAATCATGACTGATTTAGTAAAACCTAAGCTGGACAGAAATGTGGCTCGAGTGTTTTCGCCAGGTTCAATCTACATAAATTAATCGATGGTGGACAGTGATGCCATAATCTAGACTGAACTCTACCATAATGTAGACATATAAATGATAAAATGTGACTGACTTGACAAGGAGATGTTGCCGCACAGCCTTGCGTTGATCCTCCGTGTGCTGTGGACATCTCTGAGACCTGAACAACACACAAGGTACAAGACCCTTGGATGATGGCGCACAGTTGTCATCATTTTGCTACAACATTTTCTCTAATCCATGTACATTTTCTCTAAAATAGGTTTGTTCTAAATTTTAATGTATTCATAAAATGTGTATATATTAAAACAAATATGTTCTAGCTGAACATGGTAAAAATATAAGGAGTATTTTTATGTAATATTTCATGTGGGGCACTAGGCATATATAGTGGATAGAACATGGGACAATTATTCATGACCTCTTCGAATCCTCTAACTACCTTTCTGAAGTGTGGGTAATTTAATTTGTCACGCATTGCCATGGTTCACCCAGCTGCATATGAGTATCTGGCTACAGACAGTGGTGAGTGAAAGAAGACTGCAGTAATTTCAGCATGGCTGAATACTTCCCAGAGAAGTCAAATCGGTGCTCATATGAACAGGTCTTCGAGTGGGTGAAGTGTTAAGCATGTTGAACAGTCCCAAAGACTGCGTTAAAAGAACTTACCTTTTTTATTCATAATGTTCATTATCTACATGAGACATGATTACTATTTTGCTCGCTTACTCACTCACTACCTTTAACCGTGGCTTATCCCTGTCCACTAACATGCATCAGCTGAACGTGTGGGTGAACTTAACTGAGATAAGGTTATTATTCAGTCATATTACGTGTCAATCAACAAGGTAAGGTTATTCAGTCTTATTAAAATTGAACAAAAGGCAACGCATCTAAACGAGTTAATACAAACTAACCATTTGTAACTGCAATCACATTTTTTACATCAGTGGTTTACTCAGAATCTGGTTTCAAAGATTCTACAGAAATCTTCAAATTGTTTTTCCTAATAAACTGCTGACATTAAAAAATGTGATTATTCTTGCAAAGTGTTAGTTTGTAGTAATTTTTAGGTGCATAACACAAAAAAGTTGCCGTTTGTTTCCTTTTAAGTGTCAATCGACATACCTTGTACACATTTTCTTTGTGTGTTCAGAGATGACACCACAGGTCTGCAAAAGATAAGAGAGACCACAACAGTAAGATGGCAGGAAACTATATACAAGTAAATGTGGTCCATTAAAATATTAAACCCTATGTGGGGAGAAAGCCTGATGCTAGCTTTCTATTATATAAACTTTTTAAGGTGGCTGCATCAGCTATTATATGCTTCTTTTGAATTAATAATTTCTAATATAAGTTTTGAAGATAAGCAAACAATTTTTTCTCAGAGTTTGCCTCAGATACTAAACAATACTCCAGACCAAAAAGAATTGATTTTTTATGTCGTTTGGAAATATTTAAATGTGTTTAAAGACAATTAAAAAATATGTCAAAAATCACCTTAAAATGGCATTTTATTTCATTTTGAGAAACTCCCCAAAAGAAAAATGTATTTGGTTGTAAGTACAAACATGTTATTGACATTCACACGTTTTTTTGTGTAAACAAATGCATATTAAGTTTGATACAGCTTCATAAACATTTTGCTACAATGCTGAAAGACAGCAAAAATCCGTACTGCATTTTTGGCACGACCCCTTCACCAAACATAAAACCATCCTGTGCAATTTTGGGTAAACACAAGTCAAGTTCTTATGCCAAGTTATGGCTTTGTAAGTATTGTAGTTTTGATAAAAAAGTAACATTAAGTAATACTTCCTGGTTGTTACCAATAATACAACTGTCACCAGATGCTTGTTTTTTGCTTAGAAATGTGACTTTTTTACTGGCATGTGGCTTATTTCAACATAATTTGACAGACACTTCTATTACTGAGATTTCCCCCCAAGGTTTTCCCGTCAAGTTGTCTCATGATATTGTGTTATGAAGGGCCATGTGTTGAACTTGTTGTGGTAGACAAGATTGATTGACATCTGCTGGGGTCAGTCACATGTCATTGCAAATGGCAGCTGAGGTCGGGCATTATCGAAGAATAAACTAAACTACAGCCAATATTTGGTGATTTGACAGCGTGATGTATTTAGGTAATTATAATACAACAGCATAGTGGCATGAGAATAACCAGACTATTATGATCTGCATTCATGGTGAATGAATTTATGTTTGAAATGGGCTGACGCACACGTGATCGTCACTATGGAAACATCGTCAGTTTCCAAGAATCTGAAGGGACTTTCCACACACTAAAAATACTAGTTTTTAAAGGACTGATTGGTGACATATGGTGATAGTGCGTTGGTTTTTTAATAGTATACATGTTCATACCGACACCTACTAATGTTCTATGAAGAAAAAAATAAAGAAATCAACTGACATGATAGCCGGTGCAGCTACCTTAAATGCTCATCCTCCAGATGGCACTAGATACATGCAGAAGACGGTTTTCTGCAATATTCAGTTTACCAACTGGTGATGTATTTCAAAATACGTATAGCATCATATGGCTGGAGAATGCCTTGCAAGGAAGCAAATGGGCACAGAAATAGGCAACTGAAGCTTGCCACCTCAACAGAGGTGCAATTACACTACTCAAAAGTTAGCATATTGATATGTAGATGATTAACATGGTTTTGTTTCTTCCGTTGTGTTATGGATGAGGGTGAACGTACCAGTGTGAGTAAGGACCTCTTCTCATCTGAAACATAATAATTTCATGTAGGTTGTTGAACATAGGACAAAATTAAAATTAAAATAATTAACTTTAATTACATGACATCATTAGAACCGATCCGCTCAGTTCCTCAACCGTCCGAATCCATCTGCAACTTTGACATCACATGGAGGTGGTCCGATCTTCTGGATAGTTATGTAATGCAGAGGTGCCAAGTAATACAAAACGGGGTAGATCTACAGCTTTTCATGAAGCAATGGCAGTTGGCGAGGATCTGGCTCCATGACCCTCTCGCTGCCGTCATGAGAGGGAGTGCGTGTGGATTATGGAAACGCTTCAGAGGAAGGCGGGGGGTGGTGGTGGTTTGAACCAGTTCAAAACAGTTTTTGGCGACTTTGCTAAATTATGAGACCACCAACACAATGAGTAAACAGCAGGCAGCACTCACTGATGGACATCATTTCATAGGCCTGCAGTTGACTTCCTGAACCATCAGAGGTTGTGCTTCCAACACTCGGAATGTCACCTACAATTAAAGTATATAATGTACAATCACATACTAACTGAAGTAAGCAGTTAAAGGAGAGCAGTGGTGGTGTAGTGAGGAGCACAGCCACCTGGCATGTCAGTTCGCTTCATTCAAAACCTGGGATTGGCATGGTACAGTTGGTGTAAAAACCTGACTGTCAACATTGGGGACTGTGTATCCCTCGTGACTCGGTGACCACGGTAATGTCAGTACCGTCTCCATTTGGAACATAAAAGAACCATTGAGAATGACAAGCACACTGGCAGTGACCACCCTCACTGCCAGCTGAGTGAGACATCATAAGACCATATCATTCTAACCGCAATATATTCAGACTAGTCAGTTAATAAAACATTGCAGAGTGCAGGAATCGACTAAAAAATAGTGTTAGCATTAGGGACATAACAACTGATCTTGTATATAGTAAATCTGTTTTTAGAAATGTTACCATCAATATCATAAAACTGTCCCTACTGTAATTAGGTGAAACAGTGAAGTGACATTCAATCAAGAACTCTATTTCGGTGTACCTACCGTTGTTTTTTAGCTTGGACAGTTTTGTTCGCCTTGGTGAGTTGCTAAACTTTTCCTTCTTCAGTTTTTTTGCTACAAAAAATTTCACAGAAGATTACAATCATGGCAGAGTTCAATCTGTACTGGGGGAGCTTGTCAAGAATACATGATTTAACATTTGAATAACATCAAACACCATCACGCTGCTTCACGCATATTGGCACAGATACGTGATTATTTTGGAACACGGTGAAACAATCGCTGGAACTTACAGTCAAGTTACTATCAATTCAAAATGTTGAAGAAAGTGTTAATACCCAATTCAGCTACCAATAAAAATGAACCATAATTATTAATGACATCTTCTCATTTTATATATAATAGGCAACAAGAAATTAAGTGTAACACTAATACATGTGTAATAATATCATAACATATTATTTTAATATGTAACTGACCCACGTTTGATAACTTCTGGGTGGAGGTTCTTGATGGGACACGATACCGTAAGTGGCAAGGAGGGTTCAAAGATCACTTACCTCGTTTGTCTGCCAGATAACTCCAGTCATTGTCGTTGTCATTATCGTCACTCTCATTATCACTCTCTTTCTTCCCAGCATTCTGGATCCTAGAACAATATCTTACTCAACTAAACTATAACACTCATGCTTGTTAGACCACCTGTCCAAATTAATAACTCTTCCTTTCCAATATTTGCATTAATATCCACGACTCGATGGATAAATAAGTAAAATTTTAAGGTTTTATTTATTACAAATAAAATTATTTGCTTTGTCGCGTGATGAATACTGATAACAACTGTTGAAAGGTCGCAAAAAACTGACTATGAAATAAAATATTACTCATTTGAACCATCCAGTCTGATGAACGTCTTCACTCAATATCCACTGTACTTTACTTTACAAAGCTCTGTATAATGTGTTGCAAATATAAAAAAAACCAGGTATTGTTATGTATTGCGATATGTATCGCGACACAAATACTCCGATATATATCACGCCACCGTGGCTTATTTCTGAAGAGTCATTACCAGAATAAATATATAGTCGGACACCTAAACATAATAAATATATAGTCGGACACCTAAACATAATAAATATATAGTCGGACACCTAAACATAATAAATATATAGTCGGACACCTAAACATAATAAATATATAGTCGGACACCTAAACATAATAAATATATAGTCGGACACCTAAACATAATAAATATATAGTCGGACACCTAAACATAATAAATGTATAGTCGGACACCTAAACATAATAAATGTATAGTCGGACACCTAAACATAATAAATGTATAGTCGGACACCTAAACATAATAAATGTATAGTCGGACACCTAAACATAATAAATATATAGTCGGACACCTAAACATAATAAATATATAGTCGGACACCTAAACATAATAAATATATAGTCGGACACCTAAACATAATAAATGTATAGTCGGACACCTAAACATAATAAATGTATAGTCGGACACCTAAACATAATAAATGTATAGTCGGACACCTAAACATAATAAATATATAGTCGGACACCTAAACGGACACCTAAACATAATAAATATATAGTCGGACACCTAAACATAATAAATATATAGTCGGACACCTAAACATAATAAATATATAGTCGGACACCTAAACATAATAAATATATAGTCGAACACCTAAACGGACACCTAAACATAATAAATATATAGTCGGACACCTAAACATAATAAATATATAGTCGAACACCTAAACATAATAAATATATAGTCGAACACCTAAACATAATAAATATATAGTCGAACACCTAAACATAATAAATATATAGTCGAACACCTAAACATAATAAATATATAGTCGAACACCTAAACATAATAAATATATAGTCGAACACCTAAACATAATAAATATATAGTCGAACACCTAAACATAATAAATATATAGTCGAACACCTAAACATAATAAATACATAGTCGAACACCTAAACATAATAAATACATAGTCGAACACCTAAACATAATAAATACATAGTCGAACACCTAAACATAATAAATACATAGTCGAACACCTAAACATAATAAATACATAGTCGAACACAGAGCTGGGACGTAACGAAGTACAAGTACTTCGTTACTGTACTTGAGTAGAAAAGTTTACTTTTCGTGAGTAACGAAGTAAATTTTTTTAGGAGTACTTTTACTTGTAACGAAGTACAAATGTGTGTACTTTTCATGAATGTAACGAAGTATCCATAATTTAAAGTTAAAAAGTTGGAGCTCCAAAAATATTAGTAACGAACGATAATGCCTGAAGCCCGGAACTGGTTTTCCCCAGCATATATCTATAAATAGATATCAGCCGGAGCAACAACTGGTAGCCTTTTCTGATTGGCCTATCATTGCCATTACCAGGCATGATCACCAGGTGGCGTGAATATTGCCAAGATTATATGATGTCATCCGCGTTCAAAGATTTATTATGGAAGGATCAGCTGAAAACGATCATTTGCAGCATCCATTGCCATACTTATCCAGTATGTTTGAGATTAAGTCAGTTCACGGGGCTACTGTTAAGTTGATCTGTCTGTTGTGTGCGCCGATATGCCAGATCTGTGATCACCTTCGAACCTTCCTTACAGTGTTACACACGTGGTCGGTAAATTATTAGTGTTAGACTTACGCAGGTAAAAGGTATTCTTGCCTCAATTTTGCTGTGCAAATGTATTACACCATAACACGTCGTTATTTGTACAAAAGGTGCAAGTGCATTTAATATGAACAAGATATGTTCTTAGATTTAGGTTTGAGATATTAGTGACCTGAATAACGTCCCGAATTGCATTAGTGATAAACGCATGTCGAAATTCACACATTATCGCCCCAAAACATTCCCTTAGCTGTGACAATTTAAACTGCTAATGGTTACTCAGATTTATCTTAATAATAAAATAAGTATTGTTAGGGCCTATAAATGTTGTTTATATGTATTCTTGGTTCATGTTTTCAATATTTTGTCTCACATATTGACTCTCAGGCCTGGTCGTAGACAATATTTAATGTTCACTGTACACACTACTGAATAGGGTATTACCATTATTTTATTTCTTTTGTCACTGTCTTGCACAGTATGTATAGTTTGTTTGAGGAGCCTGTCACTGTATCCTGCTGAGGATCCTGTCCTGTTCAATAAAGTGTTTGTTTTGCACACTACTGAATTTACTTGTTTGTTTGCAGTGGGTGACCATATCAAGTTTTTTTAAGAAAAGTACTTTTGCATTTACTTCAAGTACATTTGTTTACTTTTTACTTGTACTTCAAGTACATTTTTCAAAAAGTACTTTTACTTTTACTTGAGTAGCTTTTTCCAAAGTTACTTGTACTTTTACTCAAGTACAAAATAAATATACTTGTTACAGCTCTGGTCGAACACCTAAACATAATAAATATATAGTCGAACACCTAAACTTGATTAAATTCTCAGCTGTCCAAAACATACAGTACATAAAATAATTATTTTTGGCTCCTGAAAACAGTCATTATGTACTGTATCTGGCCACATAACAATAATTATTATACTTATAGGTCCAAAAACATACAGTACATAAACATCATTGTTTTTGTAGGTTGTTAGGGTTTAGTTCTTTTACAGAATAAATGAACTAAACATACAATACTTAGTGTCCTAATACATACAGTCATTATATATATATATATATATAATATACCCCTGCTTACCTGCGACTGGCAATGCGGGAGCTGTTTCGCCCCATCCCCATGCACTTCTCGAGGTGTGGGGCAAAACGGGACGCAGCCAAATTGCATACAGTACTTACTGTCCTAATACATACAGTCATTATATATATATATATATATATAGTATATATATATAATATACCCCTGCTTACCTGCGACTGGCAATGCGGGAGCTGTTTCGCCCCATCCCCATGCACTTCTCGAGATGTGGGGCAAAACGGGACGCGGCCAAATTGCGCAGGCAGTTGGGACAGACACATTCATACTGCTTCTTGGTCGGCACCTGCCCAAAGACATCAACTCCCTTCTCGTCGACAATCTCTGCAACACAGAACCCCATTCCCATGCTACAGTGTACCAAAGACAAACTGAATTGTACAATATGATATCATAATTGTGATAACAATATTGTACAATATGATATCATAATTGTGATAACAATATTGTACAATATGATATCATAATTGTGATAACAATATTGTACAATATGATATCATAATTGTGATAACAATATTGTACAATATGATATCATAATTGTGATAACAATATTGTACAATATGATATCATAATTGTGATAACAATATTGTACAATATGATATCATAATTGTGATAACAATATTGTACAATATGATATCATAATTGTGATAACAATATTGTACATTACGACATAACAGAAACAATGTGAAATTTAAATTGGATGTCATATTAAATGTACAATTTGGATACGGGAGACTCCTATTAAGATTATAAAAGATGTCGTCCTTAAAGCCACCCTGGTAGATGGTCAATGAGTTTATTAAATGTATATTTCACGTTGTGCAAATTAATTATTTTACTAAAGATACGTATGCCTTTTGCGCACCTGAGTTCAACCACAGCCAGTAAGATTAACAAAGTAGTTTACTTGAGCAGTAAATGTTACCTTTCTTGAGTAATTATATACAATTTCTTAGATGTAGTTTTACTGGAGAAAAGTACAATTATGACCCACTGTCAATGACATGTTGATTTCTACCACAAAAATAATTTTGTAGCACTTGATGATTGCAAGAACTCTCCACAATAGGACACATATGGATGAATTTGTTGAAAATACTGATATCTTAGGATTCTAGGAAATATTATAAAAATATTAATTGATAAGCTTATTAGCCAAGAGCCATGGATGGAAAAATAACCCATTTGACTGATCACACTCAAGTGACTCAATGTCAGTATATTCACACTCAAGTGACTCAATGCCAGTATGTTCACACACCCTTCAAAAAACAAGGAAAACGGTCCAAAAAGAAACACTTATCGAAAGAAGCCATTAGAAAAATTAAGTATAAACAAAAGATGTGGAAGTCATATAGATGTACTGGAAATGATGAAGACTACAACAGTTATAAAGAAGCACTTAACCAAGCTACAGCTGAAATTAGAAATTCAAAGAGAAGCTATGAACAACAATTAGCTAGTAATATAAAACATGACAGCAAGAGTTTTTATGCGTATGTTCGAAGCAAACAGAAAGTTCAAGATAAGGTCGGTCCTCTAGAAGATAGTGCTGGAAATATAATAATATC
>CM034543.1:14317125-14348037 GCA_020002185.1 Paraescarpia echinospica | reverse complement strand
TGGACGATGATATAACAAGCAAGGTGTTAAAATTTGCGGATGATACAAAAGTGTTTAGAAGGATTAAAAGTGATGGAGACAGACAGCATTTACAAGATGATCTTGATAGGTTGATCAAATGGTCTGAAAAGTGGCAAAAGCTGTTCAATTTTGGGAAATGTAAATGCCTCCACACAGGTCATGGGAATGAAGAGGTAAAATATAAAATGGGGGGTACTGTTCTAAGTACTACTGTAAAAGAAAGGACTTAGGGTTAACCATTAGTGCTGATATGAAGGTTTCAGAGCAGTGCGGAATTGCAGCGTCAAAGGGAAATCAAATCCTTGGATTAATTAGGCGAAATATAGCGTATAAAAAAAAAGAATTAATAGTACTGCTGTACAAAACAATAGTGAGGCCTCATTTAGAATATTGTATACAAGCATGGAGGCCATATCGCAAGAAGGACATAGATATGCTAGAAAGAGTACAGAGGAGAGCAGCTAAAATGATACCAAATCTGAGGGATCTTAGTTACGAAATACGCCTAAAAAATGCGGTTTAACAACACTAGAGACCAGGAGGTTGAGAGGAGATCAGATAGAAGTGTTTCAAATATTGAAGGGTTATGAAAATATTGATAGAAATATTTTTTTCTCAGTTAAGAAAGATAGAAGGACTAGAGGGCATGAACTTACATTAGCAAAGGAGCAGTGTAGACTAGATATAAGAAAGTTCTCATTCTCACAAAGGACTGTAAATGAATGGAACAGATTATCTGCTGATTGTGTGGGTGCTAGTAGCGTGAATATGTTTAAAAATAAAATCGACACATACCTCAGATGGGCTGGATACACATATATAAAGGGTCGGACTCTCGATAAGCCAAAGGGCTTCCTTGTCCACGTGCCACCTAGAGTTAATTCTCTGGGTGGCAATCTTGTTAAATCTTGTTAAAGTGACTCAATGCCAGTATATTCACACTCAAGTGACTCAATGCCAGTATGTTCACACTCAAGTGACTCAATGCCAGTATGTTCACACTCAAGTGACTCAATGCCAGTATACTCACACTCAAGTGACTCAATGCCAGTATATTCACACTCAAGTGACTCAATGCCAGTATATTCACACTCAAGTGACTCAATGCCAGTATATTCACACTCAAGTGACTCAATGCCAATATATTCACACTCAAGTGACTCAATGCCAATATATTAACTCAAGTGACTCAATGCCAGTATGTTCACATTCAAGTGACTCAATGCCAGTATATTCACACTCAAGTGACTCAATGCCAGTATATTCACACTCAAGTGACTCAATGCCAGTATATTCACACTCAAGTGACTCAATGCCAGTATATTCACACTCAAGTGACTCAATGCCAGTATATTCACACTCAAGTGACTCAATGCCAGTATATTCACACTCAAGTGACTCAATGCCAGTATATTCACACTCAAGTGACTCAATGCCAGTATATTCACACTCAAGTGACTCAATGCCAGTATATTCACACTCAAGTGACTCAATGCCAGTATATTCACACTCAAGTGACTCAATGCCAGTATATTCACACTCGACCAGGTATGATCGCCGTTGTGATAACATTTATATCTACAGAAACCAACACTGTCGTCATACATACCGTATTCTTTTTCAGATCTGAAACATAAAGGTACATTAAATGTCATCAGTGACAACTCAAGCAAGTTTAAATTCTTTCAAGTGTGCATATTTCGTTAGTATAACCTGTGATAAACGTGATGTGTACACAGATATGTACACAGATATGTACACAGATATGTACACATATATGTACACAGATATGTACACAGATATGTACACAGATACCTGATCTGAGGTTTCTTATTATACAAAGCTGTATCATTTATAGTGTACATCATATTCGATCCTACCAATATTTTTATAAACATCTTACTGGCATCCATTGCTCATACAGTGTGTGCGTTATAGAATATGTGGCGCCAGTAGTATTGTTGCGCTGGGCACATTCACACTGTACATCATGTGTACTTCACGATGAGTTAGAGAGAGACCACCACTTTGTTAGTTCACAACATTTTGAAATGGCAATAGGCAGAATTGAACTACCGTTCTCTTGATTGAGATCCAGGTGCTCTAAGCAATTTAGACCACACACTGAGACCGGCACACTGAGACATAATAATAATAATACGATAACTTCTATTGCGCATCAATCCTTGGAAACCAAGCTCAGAAACGCATTAAAACAAAAGGATTGGTCTTTCTCAAAATCCATAAGTAGTATTCCAGTTGTCAACAGATGGGTCAAGGCGCTAGGGAGCTACGGTGGATAAGCAAGGTTGTAAAGATAAGTTTTTAAATGACGACGGAATTTTGTAATATTTTCAACCGATCTAACACTAAGACTAAGAGGGAGCATATTCCAAAGAGCAACAGAAAAAGCCCTAGTTCCAATGTTAGTGTTGACTCTAGGAACAAAAAGTAGGTCAGAACTAGATGATCGAAGCTGGATATGAATTCTTACAGGAGTAAGCAATGAATGCAAATAAGATGGTTGCTTACTGGACAGTGCCTGGTATGTAATGGTACAGATCTTAAATATTATACGATATCGTACAGGAAGCCAATGCAAAGACTTCAAAAGTGGTACAGAGCGAGAAAAACGAGGAGATCTTGTAACTACTCTTGCTAGACAATTTTGGACACGCTGAAGTTTTTGTGATATCCTTGCTAGCGATATTATAAAGGAGGGAATTGCAATAGTCAAACCTGCTGCTAACAAGCGCTGTTGCAATAGTTTTAGCAACAGAAAATGTCATATACCGGCGAATATAGCAAAGATCACGAATATGATCAAAACAGCAGCGACATGTTTGAGATATGTGTTGTCGGAAATTGAAGTTTCGTCGTTTTTCTATGCCGCCTCGACCAAAATATGCCGAAATTGCCGCCTCGTAGCTACTTCATACGCCTTTTTTCCGTTCTTTCACGGTATATTCAGCGTCAGCGAGCGGCGCGTAATGACACCACAAAGTCACTTTTATTCCTGCAAAATCGCAGATTTGTAGCAACATCGTTTAGCCATCATTGGACAACGTGAAAGATATCACTTGTCAGTTGTCCAATCACTGAATATTCCTGCGGGATCCCCAGTGTCTCCAATGGTGACACCTTGCGGAGTTTCGATATACTAGAAATCCAGACATTCATGTAAAATGGCGCCCAAACGGTAACTTGCGTTTTGGTTTATGATGGTGGTGGAAGTGAAAACCATGCAGGCTGATGGCACTACGTCACTTGTCGACACTTGTGTCGAATGCGGACTCTTTTGAAGCCCAAATAAAAACCGTGCATCCTAATCCTATTCACTAGTCGGCATTTGTATCGAATCCTGACTCTGTTGAAGTTCAAATAGTGACCCGGTTTGCGCTAGTCTGCGCCGCTGCGTTACCGCACAGCACGCGTAAAAAGATATATATAGCAGCGTATGTTGATACAAACCGGGGCGCTATTTATGCCTCAAATGGATGTAAGACGCAATATTCTTAAAGGTAAATATGCCTAGGATAATGTTGAATGATGGAACTACAGTGTATCTCACTGAAGTATCAAAGTTAAGCAAAACTCAAGCGGCAAAATCAATGACAAAGTGGGTCCGGATTCGATGCAAATGCCCACAAGTCTATTCAATTAATGTTCTATGCCGTTTTGTTTTAGCAAAATAAGGAATGTGATTCATAAGATATTTTGTGCTAAATAAATAATACATATTCCGACAAAGCTGTGCAAACAAACTTTTGGGAAAGTTGATTTGAATGAAATACTTACGAATATAAACCACCAAAGTTCACATCTCATAAAAAAATGCCTACTACCCAAAACCATGTATACTAATGGGTTATCAATAACTTGGGTTAGAAAATGATATGTTTGCACAGCAATTGGATGTACTAAACACCTTATACTGTTTTATAAAAAAGGACACAATTTTAGAAACATTCTTGCGATTAATAGAAACATACTTTTTGGCATTCCAGAAATGACTGTTTAATTAATTGTATAGCATTCTAGCAAACAGATAAAATATAATCTTTTGAACATAAACCACCAATTTACCATAATATTATGATATTAAAATAATTTAAAGGTGATGATGAAAGAGTCTTCAGATGATACCACTGGATGCTTCCCAGATAAATCGAGATGGTGTTCGACTGAACAGGTCTGCCAGGGAGTAAAGCGCTTTGAGCAGTCCTGCGCTATATAAGAACTTACCGTTTACTTTTTTATTGGCTCTGTCAGCGAGGTAACAAGGCCTAGGGTTAGTGCAAGAAAACATAACCATAACCAAGTACCAGTGGTCAAGTAGAAACCACACCTCTACTGAGTAGCAGTGGTAAAATGGAAACGACACCTCAACATGATGAAACAATCATGATTACTGACTTTTATTAATCATGATTGCTACATTTACGAGTAGTGTCTTGTTGTTTTATATCTTCCCCTCTATATCCAAGAGTAAATGTTAAAACATACCTCAGAATGCACCATTTTAAAGCTAGTTTAAAAAAAATCTCCGGGGGAACATGCCAGACCCCCCTAGCAATGCTTCACGCCTGCGGCACTCGCGTACCCCACCCCTACCACCTCACCCATCATTTCACCCAGGGGAAACACTGTAATATATTGATTCAAAATATGTGTAGGGAAAAAACCATCCAGTTTACTATGCTGCATTGGAGTACCAATAATGATGAATTCAGTTTTATTTGCATTTTTAACTTGCTGTCAGTCATCCAGTGGAAGATATCTTGAAGACAATCACTAAGTTGGTTATGGGTGCGATTTGTATCCGGGGTAGCCAACGAAATGTAGATCTGAGTATCATCTGCATAAAGATGATGATCCACATTATGTCTTTGTATAACGGACTTAGTGGCGTGGTGTAGAGTAAAAAACAAAGGCCCAAGAACAGAACCCTGGAGAACACCAAATAAAGCCGGCAGTGCAGCTGAAAACCAGTTCCCAATCTTTATAGTTTGGTATCTATCAGTTAGATATGAAGAAAATTAGCTCAGAGCTGTGCAGATATGCTTACTTTTCATCAGTCAGGTCGAGTAGGAATGTGCCAAGTTTACAGGTCCTGTGGATTTCAAAGCAGAGTCCCAGTGTCACCTCGTCCAGCAGTTCTACCATTACTCCTCGGATGGCGCTCTGTAATCAAATGAACAATTAAAGGCAATTGTTACTTTATTTATTGCATGTACATGCTCAATGACAGCACACTATTCACTGCAATCATAGCCATGTTATAGCAGTGTGTCCTCTCAAAGTCCAACTGATTTTAAACCCAGTGCTTTAAATTAGGTACATATCCTAAATTCTAACCACTGAGCTACTAGTATTGCGTTCCACTCTTATCAATAATAACAAGTTAATGCCTTTAAGTTTAAACAAACAGACCTTAAACCCAGGCCATGTTGAATAGGCAGGGCTCAGGTTCAGTAAATCAGATGTATTCTGTTCAGCCTCATGGGATGCATGTAGCATTCTACTATGGGGCACAGAGCACAATTTATTTCCCACAATCAGCTGTCTGAACAATTGGCAAGGATTTTCAAGTCCTACAACATACCAGTGCACTATAAACTGATCAACACCCTGGGGTCCCTGCTGGTACAACCAAAATACAAAACAGACAAGGCAGCAAAGTGTGGGGTAGTATTTGACATCCAATGCCCAGAATGTAACCAACACTACATAGGAGAAACAGCGAGGGCACTGGGCACACGATTTAAAGAAAATCTATCATGTCGCCAACCCCTATCAGCGATAAGTGAACACAAGTGAACACAGGCCACCAGTGTTCGATGAAAGATGTAAAAATCTTAGACCTCGCGGAGAACAGGCATAGGAGAAAGATCAAGGAGGCGATTAACATCTACAGGGGGAAGCTTTTACTGAACAGATATGTTGGCCAGGAGCTACCGCCAGTCATGTTCCAGCTTGTGTCATATGACCTAGGTAATGTGACATGACCGTAAATTCGAAATTATTCAGAGAAAAAACAAAAACGTTTCTTGAGAGGTAAATATACCCAACATGAATAACCAAGAAACCAGATCATCACTACATTCAAGGACAAAAACGTTGTTGTTTTCATTTTTTTACCCACTGGCTATTCGTTGAGCAGAGCTCTTGGCAAATAGTGGCTACTGTGCAGCATGTTTTGAGCATCTGCAGAATGACTTTAGAGCAACGTAGTTTTCATTGCGGTGAGCCGGTGATGCTGTTAGTGGTGTTGGGTGCTTCTGTATAGGTGGTGACCAGGTGTTGTTTTTTTTTCTCCATTTTATGAAGGGTTTCGTTATGCCCAAGTTTTCTAACAAAGCAGCTGTAAAATAAATAAAAACAGATACAAACCGCACATATTGTACAATGGGTATAAAATATGCAGAACAGCTAAAACTATTTCCGAATCCTTTATTTGATATAGTAATCCCTAAATTACAGCTGTTCACAGCTAAACTGGGATTTGTGCAGTGCGTGACGTCAGTCAAACAAAGAGGAAAAAATAAAAAATCACGTAGAAAGATGTTCAAAATAAATAAAGAAAAACAAACAAAAGTGCGGATAAAAAAAGTGGTGCACTATATACATAAGATTGTAGCTTTAGACTTTTGAGGACGTGGACTCCATGCAAGGGTTGCATTTTCCTGATGGCTGACATGGCGACACACAGGAAGGCTGGCAATGATGGCGTGATGTGTAGAACAGCAGATGGTGGTAGTCTGTTCCATATGGCTACTGCTCTGGGGTAGAATGCATATATTTATATGCACTGATGGTTGGAATTATTGTGTTGGTATATCTAAGTGGATAATCAATTCTGTTGGAGATATGTGTGGCGTGCTGAAACATGACTGAGGGCTGATGTTAACCATGTGGTAGTGGATTTTGTAATTTTGACATTGATGCTTGTTGAATGAGGCGACGTGTGTGGAGTGAGTCCCAGTTGAGTTTGTTTATGAGTGGTTTAATATGTTTCTTTTCAGTAGTCGGAGAATACAAATCTTGCAGCATTTCTTTGGATTTGTTCTATGCAGTTAATTTATGTTACTGTGTTGGGATTCCAGACTTCACTGGCATATTCAACTTGTGGTCGGACAAAGGTTTGGTAAGCTTTTTCTTTGACATTTTGTGAGCAAAGTGATAGTGTTCTTCTTAAGAGTCCAAAGCATGCGGCTGGCTATGGTGGTTATTTTGGTGCAGTGGTCGTTCCATCATAGGTCATGTGATATTGTGAGTTGTGACTCCAAGGTAGTCGTACTTTTGAACATGGTTTAATGATTTTCCCAGTAATGAATATTAATATAGTTTGGGGTTTAATTTGCGTTGGTGAGGACTGCACATTTCTTAACATTGATGTGCATTGACCACTTCTTAGACCAGATTGCGAAGGTTTCTAGATCGTTTTGTAATACCTGTTGATCGTGTGTGTTCTTTATTTCTCTATAGGTATAGGATGCTGTCGTCTGCAGAGTTTAATTGTTGAATGTATTTGTTTCTTGATGTCATTTATATATAGAAGGAATAAGACCAGGACAGATCCCTGAGGGACTCCGGAAGTGACCGAATGTGTGCCATTGACTGAAACAGCTTGCTTACGATGGGATAAGAAGCTATTGATCCAGCCAAGAGTGTTGTTTCTGATGCCGTAGTAGTTTAATTTATTTGATAGGTGGTGATGAGCGACTTTACTGAAGTCAAGTAATATTACATCTGCCTACCCTTTTTGATTTAGAATTTCTGACCAGTCATTGGTTGAGTTTATGAGTTGAGTTACTGTAGAGAGACAGTTCCTGAATCCATGTTGTTCATTAGTAAGGATGTTAAGATGTTTGGCGACATGACTTAGGATTATGTTCTATAATTTTACAGCACAAGCAGTTCAAGGATATGGGTCAGTAGTTGGAGGTGTCTGATTTTGGACCGCCCTTATGGATTGCTGTAACCAGTGCTTGGCGCCACTGTTTTGGGACTGTCGCTTGGTCATAAGATTGTTGGAATAGACATCTAAGTGCTGGAAATAGCTCATTTGCAACAATTTTAAGGAAACGAGATGACATTCCGTCAGGACCGCCTGCTTTTGATGAACTTAAGTTAGACTTAAGAATCTAAGAGTTAAGAATCCGACCTGTTCTGCAAATAAGGATAATTTATCGGCGTTACTGCCGTTAGCCTAATTAGCAGAACTGTGAATAAGAACCATTCTTCCCATTATTCACAGAGCTGCTCTGCAAATGCAACCGACTTTATGCAACCAAACAGGAAGGTTAATTATGATCCGATCCCTATCAGGCTTATCGAATCCACATAGGTGTAGACCGACGTAGTAACTCCGCCGCCAACAGATGGCACCACGAGCACAAAAGCTGGCACCGGTCACTCACTGACACTGCATTCGTTGCGTTGAACCGACTCCGCTAATGTGCATAAAGCCCACTATCAGATTACTGAGATGCATAATACATACAAAATACTCCTCGTCCAACTATTTCAAACCGCTTCCGCCCGTCACTCGCCTGTAATTCCAGGTCAGTTTCCCCATTTTCGTTATCGTCGACGACGTCATCGTATACGTCTGACAACCATGATAATTCCATGTTACTGTGCATCTGAACCCGGCAATAACCTACGGATATTATATATTGTAACGATAACACTGTTAACAATAAAGTACGTAATCAGCATGTTACACTGATTACAAATTAAACGTCACGATAAATCAGTCGCAATTCCGCCATTTTGTGTGTATGTGGCTCCTTCTGGTGACTAATCAAAGAAGCACGAATGTGATGAATAGGGTATCTGAGGCCTGAATATGTACGCAGAATAAACGTTCTGAAGTCTGAACGTCCCCAAATCTTGTCCAAATTGATGCTGACATCTATCCAACAGCTAGGATAGCTTAACGTATTACTGTTTGCGTTGATACAGTCTATTTTCAAACAATGATTCATTCACAGAAGCGAAACACTTAACAGAAATGACACTGACCATATATTGCCCCAGGTGGGGTTCTTGCCTCATGGCACGGGACAACACGTTTTTTGGGTACTCGTATTATTTTTTATATGTAACTCACAAAGTTTGTTTATTTGTGGAAAATAGTTTCCCTGTGGGTAACACAGTTGTCTATAAAATGAAGACAGAGACTTTGAGAACTCAAAAGGAGAAGTCCTAATAGCACCAAAGACTGCATGACCTCATATAGGAACACACAGAACATACCTCGATAGCAATTGTGAAATGATCTGGGTCACCATCAAAATACAAGGATCGAAAGATATCACAATAGGAGCATTCTACAGATCACCCCGATTTGGCAATACACGACTAACAACATAGCACGCGCACCCAACCCTGACCGTATGACTCCTAAGGAGTGTTGGCCAATACTCAACCAAGACAAGACAAGACACTTATTACATACATGTTAGCATAGTTTCATGGTGTGTAATCTGAACGTTTTCTTTAGGGATGCCGCGCTACCCCCGGCTACCATACTAGAATAAATATGATGAAGGTGCATACCTCTTTACAATCCCGCCAAATTGTGTTTAACTGCCTAAGTTCCAAACAGTGTTCGCAATTTAATTGGCCACCAAATGATCAGTAACATAACATAACATAACATAACATAACATAACATAACATAACATAACATAACATAACATAACACAACACATAACGCAGTCTTTATTGCTTCTATGGAAGACTTCTTTCTATAGATAAGACTTTCAGAGAAGTTTATGTGATCGGCTACCGCTACCGCTTCTTGACGCAGTCTAACTTTGCGACAGTGTTGTCATTCAAGAACCTTTCCGAGGTCAAGCTGATTAGTCCCAGGCCTGTTGTGTGAACATTGTATGTAGATATCGGCGTGTTCTTTTAAATATAATTTTAATGTCAAATTTAACAATATTTGAAGTGATCTTGAAAATATCACCGTATATTGCCCAGTGAATGGTGATTTCGCAATTATACGAGTGCCAAGTGACGTAGGCTACCGCCACGCTTGGATGACTACTGGTGTGACTTACCGGCCGTCACACAACAGTGCTGCATGGTGTGTTGACGATGAACTTGACACGAGCTAAGTGTGTCACCCCGCTGCGCGTGCCACATAGTGGCAGACGATGGATGGGATGACTACGAGACGCTCGGTGGAAACCCTGTTCACGGCGAGCGACACAACTGCAGAACATGACAGGTGTCCTGACGAACTAGAAATCACCGTCACTGACGCCATGCTAGCTAACTTAACTCTTTTGCCGCCTCAAACATCAATACAGCTCTATGTGATAGCGGATCCTCCTACTATATATAATCATATGGTAAAGACAAAGGGGGAACAAAAAAGGCAAACACATCGTTCTGTATCCCACAGACACAGACACAAGGGCAAAGAAACAAACAGTATAGTGCAATGCCACCTGTGGCAGCTGTACGTGCGTGCATTACGAATGCGTTGGAGAACAGCCAGGGGAGATTATTGGCTTGTGGAGCTGCCACGCATGCAGAAAACTGCCTAGCGTTGCCCTGCAACTGGTGAACACTGTATCAAAACTCGAAGCGACAATACTACAGTTAAATTACAACAATGCGGAATTAATTGAACTAGTGAAGGAGCAGTCCAACACAAATGATGCCATCAGGAATGAAAACACTGCTCTAATCGAGCAAGTAGCAACTCTACGAGATAAGCCATAACAACGATATCAGAATGGAGTATGAGAAGCTAGACAAACTACCATCGGACGCGGCAAGCTTAAAACAGGCGCCTACTGAGCGGAAATCCTTCGCCGCAGTGACAAGTGAGACACCACGCAGTGTTTACATGGTTGATAACCGAATTGGACGTGACATTCATAACTTCACCACTGCGGACAACGAACATGTGGCTTTGCATACAGAGCTACTCCAAAAGACCTACTAGTAGCTGTCCAGTGGGGTGAGGCATGCAAAGAGGCGGACCAACTAACTATTGTGTGTGGCAATGTAGTCATGGAAGACGCGGATATAGAGGAAGTGAAGCAAGACTTCAACGACTTCATCACCAAAGCAACAGGGAATATCAACCATGTGACGATTAGCAGTGTCTTGCTCGACACAACAGGGACACAAGATGACAATATTAAGGAAATAAAAAATTTCCTGAGAGATAAATGTAGTGACACGGACGCCCGGTTCGTTGACAACGATCAAAACTTCTTGTTTCGTGATGGATCCTGCGACACGTTAGCATTTCAGAGTGACGATATCAGTCTTTCTGCGTTCGGGGTTAACAAGCTGATGAGCAACCTGTCACTAATGCTCCGTAACCATCGAGAAGGCGGAGCGCAGCGGGGACCCTGTTCGCAGAAGAGCTGCAATGAGTCGAGATCGACTGGTAACAGGTCGACGAAACAGCGACGCAGCGCGCCATCTGGTCATCCATTGTCGAAAGGGAGCCGGAATACGTCGAGAGCGACTGGTAAACGACCACCGAAACAGGACCGAGGTACGCACGCTATTCGCCCTTCTACTGCTGGGGACCGTGCAACTGCTGGCTACGAGCGTATTGCTGGCCAGTGTAACAAGTGTGTTGAGACAAATCACGTCACCCAGACATGTCGACATGAGAATACTGTGTCGTGCTTTGTATATGGTCAAAAGGGCCACAAGAGCGAACATCATACGAAAAGGGACTAGGTAAGTGGCCGAAATAACACGGCCATGCCATGTACGGCATACGGAGCTCTCAATATTCGATCTATAATCACCCGTTGCCGTAGCATATCACAACACAGAACAACAGGTGTGAATGCAGACAATTTAGTCACGCTTGCGATCAATCCACTGTGGAGCTTACCAACGATTCTGAGTCTCAACGCTCGATCACTAAGTATTGAGAAATCAGATTAATTGCTAGCAGTTGCACGCTCGAACAACGTGGGCTGCGTGTGTGTCACTGAAACCTGCTTGAAGAGTTACATGTCAACGGAATCTGTCGGTTTGGCAGGCTTCAGTTGTGAACGAAAGGACCGCGTGGATAAAGGATTTAACAAGATTTAACAAGATTGCCATCCAGAAAATTACTCTGGATGGCAGGTGGACAAGGAAGCCTTTTGGCTTATCGAGAGTCCAATACTTTTTATCTACATGTATCCCGCATTTTTAAGGTGTGTGTCGATTTTATTTTTAAACATATTCACGCTACTAGCACCAACACAATCAGGAGATAATCTGTTCCATTCATTTACAGTCCTTTGTGAGAATGAGAACTTTCTTATATCTAATCTACACTGCTCCTTTACTAATGTAGCTTCATGTCCTCTGGTCCTTCTATTTTTCTTAACTGAGAAAAAAATGTTTCTATCAATATTTTCATAACCATTCAATATTTTAAACACTTCTATGTGATCTCCTCTCAATCTCCTGGTCTCTAATGTTGTTAAACCACATTATTTTAGGCGTATTTCGTAACTAAGATCCCTCAGATTTGGTATCATTTTAGTCGCTCTCCTCTGTACTCTTTCTAGCATATCTATGTCCTTCTTGCGATATGGCCTCCATGCTTGTATACAATATTCTAAATGAGGCCTCACTATTGTTTTGTACAGCGGTACTTATTAATTCTTTTTTTCTTATACGCTATATTTCGCCTAATTAATCCAAGGATTTGATTTCCCTTTGATGCTGAGGAGGCGGAGGAGTGGCGAGTTATGTAGCCGACATCATTGAGTGTGATCGGTTACATGATATTGAAGATGTTGAACACGAAGTGATATGGATTAAAATGAAGCCTAAGAAAATACCAAGAAAATACTCGTGCTTTATTTTAGCGTGCATCTACCACCCACCTGGTGCTGACAATGGCTCTATACGAGAGTACCTGATAGCTAGATTGTGGTGTCATTATAAGTGGGGTTTTAATCAATTCAAGGACACGTTTTACGGACACATTATGGATGCGAGCAGCTTGTTAAGACAGCCACGCGTAAGTGAGCAATATTGGACAAAATGTGGTCTAATATGTCACCTGTGTACGGCTATCCGATAGTACTTGGGAACATCAGACCACAAAATGATCTTACTGGTCCAATCGTGCTTCCCAACACTTGACACGGGCATGGTCCAGTACACCGTTACCAGGGGCATGGGTAACAACGAACGAGCATTGTTCACTTCGGCCCTGTCACAGACCAGAAGGAAACAGAACAGAACAGAACTGGATTTATTTATCCAGACTGTACATCCAATAATAATATGACAAATTATAATATAAAAAGGTGTACAATGAGGATGATGGAGACTCCCACTAAGTCTAGAAAAGAAGTCGTTACCGTGGGAGCCACACATAGTATAATTATAGTTCAGTTTCCGTTGAAAGAAAAAAAACATGTTGTCTATTATTTAAGACATAAGCAGTAACATAAAATAAGATACATCGTCAGTGAAAAAACAAAGATAGATTATTTTATTATAAGATGTATGTTCATAGAATGTGGTGCGGTAAGCAGTATTTTATGGTGTTTGGGTGTGGGTGAGGTCATTGTGGTTGATTGCGTGTATACATGCAGGCATAACAGTTAATGTTCGTGCACGTGTTGTTGTAGTTATGAATGAAATGGTTATTAGCGTAGTTTAAAAACCATGTAAACTGTGAGTATACCGTTTAGCTGTCACAGTAAGGGAAGTGTTGTTAATTGTGTTTGGTAAACTGTATTTAAGACATAGTTTTGCAAATGAATGATTTGTACCGTAAATGTGAATTTTGTGTTGGTTGCGTGTATTGTGACCATGAATCATGGTATTTGTAGCTATTTTCCAAATTAGGAGATGAGGAGCAGGTAATTTGTTATGTATAAATTAACATTTTAATTCTTGAAGGGCTAAAATATCATTTACTTTTAGTAAATAATTTTTTTTTAATAACGGGTCAGTGGGAGAAAAATGTACACATTGCCTACGTGCGAGGAACAGTTTAATATCTTCCAAGAAACCATGGACCATTTACTGGATACGCGCTGTCCGTACAAGACTGTGTCACGTCACAGCACAGAAAAACCGTGAGTCACAGATGGCTTCCGACACCTTATTAGACAGAGACAACCTGCTCGCAAAGCAGGTGACACGGAACGGACCAATAAACCCCGGAATTTAGTGAATCGCACAGCACTTATATTACGACACCAGTTCTATCAAACTAAAATAGCATCAATTAAGGAAACATCGTCACGCGACTGGTGGAAGCACATGACATTTTGTGTGTACCGTTTCTGCAATACACACCAAAGGCACTCTGGGATACCGCCAACCTCATGTGTAGTTGATTACTAATCGTAATCTGTCTCCTTAAACATGCAAACTCCACAATACATAACAATGGCAGCCTTCCAACCTGATCTTTGACATTAAGGAACCACTGCCAGCTGAATTCACCATCAGCGTGACTGACACTAAGTTGGCACTTAGTAAGGTCAAAGTGAACAAAGCCACGGGTCCGGACAATATACCACCATGGGCTTTGAAAAACTGTTCGCACCTTCTTGCGGCACCTGTCACTGCAACATTCAACAGCTCGCTCAGGGAAGGTGTATTGCCAAAATTGTGGAAACCAGCAACCGTTATTCCGTTGTCGAAGAAACACCCTCCAGTGACAGTTGAAAATGACATTAGACCTATATCGCTAACACCAATTCTGGCTAAGGTTTTTGAGTCTCTAGTGCTAAAGTGGGTCGATGTTTATGTTAAACCACAAATAGACGACAAGCAGTTTGGAGGTATGGTTGTGACTGGTACTACGGACGCTCTTGTTGGAATGCTTCACAAATGGTATGAAACCACCGATGTAAAGGGCAATTTTTTGTAAGACTACAGCAGATCTAACACAGAAACTGATGGCAATGGAACTACCAGCATATCTGGTCCGATAGATGGCGGCATTTCTACTAGACCGTGAACAGAGAGTAAAAATCGGCAACGCTGTGTCAGCTAGGCTACCCTAATGGGGCGTTCCCCGGGGAACTTTGTCAAGACCAAAACACTTTGTGGTTCATATCAATGATTTGCAAACATCTTGTCCTTATGCAGGATTCCGCCAACATCATTGAACGATGGTCTAGTAATAATGAGATGCGCATCAAGACGAGTAAGACAAAAGAAATGGTTATTTGTTTCGGTAAAGATAGAACAATTTTGTAGAATCTCTGCCGTATATTGATATAAATGGGACAGATATTGAGAGAGTTACTCAAGCAAAAGTTCTCGGTGTAACTATATCATCGGATTTAAGTTGGAATGCACATGTAGATGAAATAGTTTCAAAGGCAAGAAAGAGTGTGTATATGGTCTATTAGTTGAAACGTGCTGGTATCAACCAAAATGACTTGGTTAGAATATATGTATCTGTGATTAGAACAGTAGTTGAATATGCCTTCCCGGTATGGCACACGAATTTGCCTAAATATTATCGGACAACATCGAGATAATTAAAAAAGTGTCTCAAAATTATATTTCCTGGTTGTGTGTACGAAGATTTTCTGGAGATGGTAAACTTACCAACGATGCACGGTAGATGGAATTAATGGTGTAAAACGTATTTCGCTAGAATGAAGCATAGCGACCACAAACTGAATACGCTTCTACCAAATACTCGAAATGTGTCATATAGATTCTGATCATTCAACGAGTTACCCGTCCAAATGGCGAACACAAATCGCTACAAAAACTCATTAATTCCATGGTGTTTATTACACTGCCAGAACACTTTATGATTTTAGTGTATGTCTTAACAGTCAGTTTTAATATTTAAACTAAATGATTTAATCTTAGTGTATTTAAAGTGTCTTATTTTTAATGAAAGATAGTAATGCAATGATAATGTATATGGTTTAATATAAAGCGCCTCATACTGAGTGAGTTGCGTTCACGGGGCGATTCTGTGTAATTTACTTAACAGTATCTTTATTGTTACGTTAATTTCATTGAGTACAACATGTTTTATGAGTATTGTAACATAATGTTGTGTCGTATTGTAACAGTATGATACTTGTGTGGATTCGGGGATTATATGGTGGGTGTGTGTACAATCCAACTGAAAAGTTGCAAATAATAATACATTTATTCTTATTCTTATGCCATTCAAGAATGATGATGTAGGTGAGAATATGAGGGGTGCTGGTGACGAATACAAGAGTGTTCGGAAAAGGCAAGGTTCGAAAAAGGTCCGATAACTGCAACATATAGTAGAACTGCAGTCATAGTGGCCATAGGACGGCAGTCAAAGAGGCCACCTCTCTTGCCAATTACATTTCTTCGCGCAATCCAGAAGCATCTGTACGACTCGATTATTTCATCGCTTTTTTCGAAAATGAGCAAGAAAACCCTGCCATTTTGTTTCTGCATTCGACGTTTGTCTACATGAGCGCGCGCATCGACCTGTCTTGACATGATACGTATTCTCGTTTCCTCCATATGCGGGTACATCACGTCGGGACTGGCAGGAGATTGACAGTAGATGCGTCGCGATGAGATGAGATACTCGAGACGCGGTCGAAACGTGTCCATCCACCAGACTATCACACGATGTGCTCCCAATGTTTGGCACATTTGATGGCGATGTAGTTGGCCATCGCCAGGTGATGGGCACAGCATGCGCTCTCCAAGATGCATCGAAAAGCGCTCGAGACGCGTTTTCGAAGATGCATCCAAAACGTGTCTCGACCGCTTCTCGAGCGAGTCTCTTTGGCCGCTTGGAGGACAGCAACACGTGTTTGACAAAACACTTGAAAATGTGCACTTTTGTGACACTTGTAATATGATTTTCAGCCAATTATTATATTTTATTTGTAAATTAACATATTTTTTGGCTCAAAAACAGGGGTTCGGACTCCCGGACCTCCTATAGATCCGCTCATGTGTGCGACCCACTGAATGCTCCAGGCCCGTTCCTCATTGGCCAGTGGAACTGCTCCGTCTCGTCTCGACCGCTCGAGCGGATATTAAGTTGCAAAAGTGGGAAATGGAGCTATCTCTTTGGATTCTACGGATAATAAGCTTTAAAATGTTACCTTATTTGTTGAAACACCTTCAGTAGTTTTTGATTTATTGCTAAAATTGAAATACACTTTAAAAAGTGACGTATTGAGAAACGATGTGATTCTTGCTCATAATTGTCTATTTCTGGGTTCGTAAATATTTGTGTTTTATTACTTTTGGATTTTTGTTGAGGAAAATAAACGGGACATTGAAAGTTGTGATCATAAGGTGCGCTTTTCTGCAAAATTATCAACATTGATGGGACATGACGTGGGAAGCTATTGTTGTCCCGTGTGAAGAATGGACCTGTGCGAGTAAGTTCCGGGCTCGCTGTGGCGGGGCACAAATGTTTGATTCTCGAGATTCGCTCAAGACTCGTTTGTTTACGGCGCGCTCAAGACGCCTCGACACTGTCTTGGTGCGTCTTGTGAAGCCCGCACACCAAGGAGACGCGGTCAAAACGGTAGAGGTTCGACCGCGTCTCGACCGGGTTTCCGCTTGCGTCCTTACCTTTGAATTTGCATGATTCCCGGCCACTCAGCAAACCACAAGTTCGGCACATAACGTCCTACTACTGACTCAGCGAACGTCCTGTTAATGACTACCCTACTACAGAACAGACAACCACGCTGTTAGCGCTCACCGCAACACGTATTCAGGAGTTACATTTGCACAGTTGTAGGCCCACGTTTAGCCAAGCGTGGACGGACTTTGAAATCAACCCAGCAGCGACTTCGTGCTGGTTAAAAATATATGTTTACCCCAACTCCGGTCGTGTCTCCTTTGTCGGTGCGGCTAGTAGTAGTAGAGTTCTCGGAAGTACATTAAAAATAACTCTCAATGCCATGGAAACAAAACAGAGATTAAACGAACTAAAGAGTATGCTGTATTGTTTTGTTTTGTGAACATGTCAAACTTGGGCCATTCAATGCATGCCAACATTGGACCAATGTAGTAGCATGCACGGTATGCCAATATTGGCCCAACATTGTATAAATATTTGACCAGCGTTGTCATGCAATTTTTGGCCCAATGTTAGTCCGGTGTTAGGCCAAACAACAAGGGACAATAACATTATTATTGGGCCAATAATTGGTCTTGTGTTGACCCAACATTTTCTCAACAGTGGACCAACATTGGCATGCCAATCATGGCCGTCAATGTATGCCCAATGTTAGTCCGGTCGAACCAATATTGACCCTATTGACATTCCGATCCTGGGCCAATGCTGTATGTCAACATTGAAATAAATAGCAACGTACACTGGGCAAATACTGTTTCCAGTTAGAAATGCTATCTGGGAATTTACTTCTTTAATTTTGGAAATTCATAATTTTTAAAAGCAAATCACGTATCAACTTCCATTGAAAATGATAGCAAATATGATATATTAAGTGACTATCATTCATTCATTCACAGAAGGCAAAATTAATTGAGGAGTTATACACACACGCACACACACGCGCGCACGCACGCACGCACTCACACACGCGCACGCGCACACAGTGATACACGCATATGCAGGCACGCACTCACACATACACGTACGCACACACACACACACGCACGCACGCACACACACACGCGCGCACGCACACACACAGTGATGCACGCACGCACTCACACATACACGCACGCACGCACACGCATTATTCAATAAGAATGCCCAAGCTTTATTAAAACTTCTTTATCATAATATTATAATAAGAGCAAGAACTAGAACCTCACACATTAAACGTGTGAAACGGGTGTCGCGCAGTTGAGAAATGTGAGCAGTGAATACGTCGTACTGTGCGTCGTTCAGCAGATGTCGCGTCTATATCCGGATCTATTTATAAACCCGGGTCACGGTAACAGTACCTGCGCTGAGCCGGACTTTCGTATATTGATGTCCCAAAGCAAGGGACAGTCGGCGGCGCATTTATTAGTCACGCTCTAGTTGTAAAAAAACTTCAGCCCGAATACCCCCATATTATAGGTGAGGTTTGCTGCTTGTGAGTATATTGATATGAGTATGTGCTTGTAACGCATTCGAATGTTTTATTGTATTGACTGCGATAACAAAACATGACAAAACATCTATCTTATATTATCTTATTGTTGTTCTGTATAAAGATAAGGCCTCAGATATCAGCACGTGACATACATGGGAGTCTTCAACATGTCTACACTTTTGTTCTGTTTGATTTCCTTCTATATTGCAAATATAATAGGGGTAGATTTTACCAACCCACACCCTCCCCCCGATGTCTAGAACACTATAGTGCTCCCTGCGATCATACTTTGAGTCGGTTTCTATTGACTGCCGTCATGACTAGATTCAACCCACCACGACCGCCACCGTCATTTGTATATAAAACATTACAATATCAAACACAACTGTTGTTTAATAATAATAATAAATGTTCTTTTACCGCGCGATCTCTAACTAATAGTTAATCAATGCGCTCACAATATAGAAACATTATAAAAACAATTAAAATAAAATATAAATTAGTTATAAATTAATTAATTTACAAAATAAAAAATAGATTAATAAATTAACAAGAGTCACTAAAACGTGTTGTAAATAAATCTTGCTATTGTCCACCATAAGTTTGTTTAAATAAATATGTCTTCAGGTTGTTCATCAACTGTTTTAATAAACTGCGCTTGTTTAGGGTGCAGGGTTAATTACACAAGCTGTTGCATTGATTGTAGGTCCTACAATGATATACCAGACATATTTTTCTACGTACAAAAGTCACAATTCACACGTTAGACGAAAGTAGGTCTTTTTAGGTTGATGGATTAAATCCAAATACGTATATCCTATATTGAACGTTTAAAATTCCGTAATGTACGCAGCGTTCATCAACACATTTGGTTACTATTATTGTCTTAAGGATGGTATAGAACCTACTAGCATATTATAATTGAGTGCGCCTCCCCTTTCCCCCATCCCGAGGAAAATAGCCACGATGAAAGCGCGTGGGTGGATTGGTTTTTAGTAGTATGCTCCAGTACTCAAGTGCTGGGTGTGACTCATTGTTCTGCGAACATTCTCGAACAAAGCCTCTAAACATCTCTCGACCACCTCCGCGCCTGGTGTCAGTCCTCACTCGGCATCCGTTACCGTGAATGTAAACAGGATTCTTGCGCAGTTGATCTAGCATCATCCCGTCAAGCGCGCGGATCCGGGTTCCATGCCGATCCTTTCCGAATCTAATATAAAAGCACTGCGTTCGCTATGTCTGGCCAAGTTCTTACAGCGACGACACGGTGCAAACATGATTTTATGCTGTTGTACAACATTACTGGGCCTCGGGGCTTTGCTCTCTGCGACAGCGTCGGGACAGCCCATGGCGGCACCGCCACATTTCTATCCTTACGGTCCCGGGGTAGGGGATGCGACGATCACTCCCAACGACGACGGAAGCAGCGGGAAGATTTCTATTTCAACTCAGTTCCCGTACTTTGACGAGCGCCACGATTCTCTCTATGTGAGTTTATGTTACATTGTTTCAGACATGCCTCATTAATTTAGTTAATCCGCATTTTTGGAGTGAAACTGTCTAAATCCACGTAGGGCATAAATCCGTTTTCCCATTTGGCATAGGTTACGAAATATGCCTATATCAAACCGAATCAGGGCGTTTTGTTGGATTTATGCCTAGCATCAAAGTATTTTCTCTTCGGCTGCAAAATGTATAGTTTGTTATCTAGTTACTTAAATTGAGTCATGAACACGCCAGACGCAAGTACGTTATCACGATGTTTCCGTTTGAAGTAAGTTCGATTAAAACGGGATACGGGAGTAATTCCACGCAAATCCGTATTGCACACGGAAATTCTATACGAAAGGGCGGATATGTTATTTGTTTATTTATTTAAAGGGAGGCAGTCTGTTCCTCTACCCGGAATTAGCCACGAATTTGTAACAGGAAATCTTCTGTATAGAACGTGGGAAAATTGTTCAAAATTAACGGGTATTTAAGTCCACCTCAACAGTATTGCCAACAAAGCTAATATTGAAACGGGATGTTTTGTTTACCATTTGAACATGCTCCGGGGTCGTATCTTCCAAACTGAGAACGTTATTAAGGGCTTACTAACTACACTATGGCAGAAATATACCTTCAACATAGTTAGTATTAGTCTTAGGAACATTATATTAATCAATTAATTAAACACTAGGAACAAACTGCCCTCTTCTAAAGGAAACACGTAACGCGCTAACTTCATATGACATTAAACAGTAAATAGGCTGTGGAGTAACTAACAATATAACTCAGTTTTGTTAACCGATATTTATGCATACATTCGTCGAGAGTATAGGCCTAACTTCCTCAGGAAGAGTAGTACTTAATGCGTGACACGCATGTGTTGTAAAGCCTGAATGTCATATCGTGATTTTAGTTGTCACAAATAAAATTGCTTGCATCGACAGTACACGGTGTTAATATTACGCGCTACCCCTACAATATAAAGTAAGTTAATTATATGGGTCCCGGATGGTTCGGCCCACGACGTGTTCGGCCCACGCAGACGGATGATTCGGCCCGGATCTTTCGGCCCACATCGACGGATGATTCGGCCCATTTCACCAAACGTCGGTGTGCGGTGTCGGATGTTTCGGCTTACGAATAATAATTATTAAAGCAGTGGTTCGGCCCGTAGCGTTTGAAGATTCTTTAGAATGTTTCACAGTAAATTATCTACCACGTCTTTGTTGTTTGTTTATTTTTCGGTTGGTTTGTTTGAACCTAGGTGTTACAATAAAATTATTAATAATCCCCAGTTGTTATTATATGACAAACATTTCATAGATAGAATATATGCAAACGGTGATTACATTAGCGGACGATTTCCCCAGGAGAATACGTAAGTCGAATTAGTAGCAAGTCAGAATATTTCCTCAATAATTAATAATCTCCGGTTGTTATTATGACAACTATTTCCTAGTTAGAATGGACGTAAGACGCAATTCGAAATAGCTACAAGTCCGCGGTTAGAATACGCTAGACAGAATAACGATTAGACCGCACATATCGCAAGTCAGATTTCACAATAGAAACAGTCAAGACGGATGGTTCGTGTAACCGATGATTGATGGTTACACAAACGGTTGATTCGGTTCACGCGTGTCACGCTTCACAGATTTCTAAAACGGATGGTTTGGCCCATGGTCCGAACACGTTTTGGACCGAAACCATCCGCCTCTCAATTATATAGAGACCTACTTTACGTAGAATTCTAGAACACTGTGGAACTGCGTATGGCAGACCTACTTGAAAGCCGGTTGTACAAACATACTTTTTGAGGCACGCTAGTGCAGGCGAAGTAAACAACGTGTGAGACACGACGTCTGCAACGTACGCCACTCAGCAGCGGTCATTTCGATAATAGAACTTGCTTATGCATTTATCTTGCAAAAAGACGTTAGTTTTGTATAAACATAATTTTAGCTGAACGTGTAGTATTGTTAGTAATATCAGTAGTAGTAGTAGTAGTAGTAGTAGTAGTAGTAGTAGTAGTAGTAGTAGTAGTAGTAGTAGTATCAGTAGTAGTAGTAGTAGTAGTAGTAGTATCAGTAGTAGTAGTAGTAGTAGTATCAGTAGTAGTAGTAGTAGTAGTAGTAGTGGTAGCAGTAGTAGTATAGTAGTAGTAGTAGTAGTAGTAGTAGTAGTAGTAGTAGTAGCGGTAGAGTAGTAGTAGTAGTAGTAGTAGTAGTAAGCAACAACAGTAACAACAACTGCTGCTGCTGCTGCTGGTGCTGGTGCTGTTGGTGCTGCTGCTGCTGCTGCTGCTGCTGCTGCTGCAAGGCATGTTTCCGTGGCTGCTGCTGTTGTCGACATATGGATAACTTCTGTTGCTAATACACACTCTTTAGGTGGACACCAACGGGCTGATTTCTTTTCTCCGAGAAGTTTCCCAGTTCACGCCTGATCCCTTCCCGCTGGCGGAAAATCGCCGCCTGGTCGCAGCTTTCTGGGCAGACGTCGACACGAGAAGAAACCAGGGCCGCGTCTACTACAGAGAGACGACAGACAGCGCGATCCTGCAGCGGGCGACAGACGACGTGAGACGGGCCTTCGTAAGACTAACTCGCTTCACCGCCACCTGGGTCTACGTCGCCTCCTGGCATCGAGTGACGTTCTTCGGCGGCTCGAGCAAGACACCGGTACGTATGTTATATGTCTTCTTACGTAGTTGACGTGTCAACTTTTGCTTCGTGCAGGCGCGGATAAAAGTGACCTGCCACAGCGAACCGTCGATGCTGTGGCTTTGACAGAAATGCATACCGTAACTTAAATTTTTCAATGCCTAGTTTATTCTCCTAGACAAACAATCCAAAACAAATAACAAACATATATTCACGGATACATATAATAATAAAAAAATTGACAATATGAGTCAAAATATCCTCGCTTCTCAAAACTTCACTTTTTTATAGTTTGCATAAATTTTGGCAACAAATAAAAAACTAGGCCTACTACAGATATTTCAATAGATGAGGTATCACTTCAAAGCTCATAACCTATGGAATCCAAGAAGGTATAAAACTCAATTTAACAATTTTGCAATTTAATACCCACAACGTTGTGGCAGGTCACGAATGTTCTCCAAACGAACACCGGCTTTTTATCAACTTATATGTTTTCCTCTTCAAGCCGTTATCTCTCTGATCTATACTGCATCATCGACTTATACCGTGTATATACCATGCTCCTTCTCGGGTTGCGGGCGTAGAATTGCAGTGAGCGTTTCGTATTGCGCAAGGAAACTAGACATTAAACATCTGTTGATCTATTGATCATTGCTCTGAAGATTGTATACACTATAGAAGCAGATGCCAAGAGACCAACAAAACATAGATAAATACACACGTACTCACGCACACACACACACACACACACACACACACACACACACACACACACACACACACACACACACACACACACACACACACACACACACACCACACGCACACACACACACACTAGTTACTAATGTCTATGTTGGTTCTTACAGGTGAATACATTCCAAATCGTGTTGATTACAAACGGCCGCCATTCTTTCACAATGCTCAATTACGGCGACATCTCGTGGACAACTGGGAAAGCAAGCGGTGGTAACGTAACTACCGGTACAGGTGGCACACCGGCACAGGTAAGGTGAACTATATAATTAATTCACTTTTGGCTTTACGGCATACAAATGACCTACGATTTTATAGATGTCTAGAAAACATAGTGGGCATTATAATTTGGAAGGATTACATGTAAACAGAACCGGGTTGGCTTGGGCGATAAAATAATACGGTACATTTTGACCATACGTGTAAATCTTCTCGAAAACAAACTGGTAGGATTTAACACAACCATCATTGCTTTTGGTATTATAAAAATCAACGTGTGGGTCTACACATTCTATTAAAACGAAATCGCATTTACTTGGAAGACAATCACGACAACAACAGCCAAGATCATCACATTAAGCAACGCTATTACCTTGTTCACTGCGGTCGTTGATACTACAGGTTGGCTTCAACGCTGGCGACGGTCGACGCTTCTTCTCCGTGCCGGGATCTCGGCAGGCGGCCATCATTGACGTGGAGAAGACAAGCAACGTGGGTCTTCCCGGCCGCTGGATGTTCCGTATCGACGACGTGTCGGTGGAGGCCGGGGGCTGCAACACTGAAGGTTCGACTCTAGCTCTTTTATGCGAACGTTCGATGTATGAAGCAAATAGTACCTTAGGATACCTTAGGACTGTTCTGATCGCAGGATCCTCTCAGTTCCTCAATGATCAGATCTTCTTCTTCGGGGTCTAGTATTAAGAGTTTGTGTTTTCCGGTTCCAGTGCTTAATGTTAGTGAGGCTTCATAGTCGTATAATATCTCCTGGGTTGAGCAGAATTTATCAAGGCGGTTTTTAAATGTGTTTATTGATTTTGCTTGTATTACTGAATCAGGTAAACTGTTCCATGGTTCAACCACTCTAAGTGGGAATGCATTTTTCCTTATGTTTAGTTTTGCTCTTTGGTTGAACAGTTTAAGGGAGTGTCCTCTGTTACTGGATCGTGATGCCACATCCTCCCATTTAGGAAGGTTTGGTGCAGATTTGTTGTCATACATGTTATGCATTATTTTATACACTTCAATCATATCTCCTCTTAATCTACGATATGTTAATGTGGGTAACTTAAGTAATTTTAGTCTTTCAACATATGATAAGTCCCTCATACCAGGTAGTTCTTTTGTGGCTCTTCTCTGGACATTTCCTATGGCTATTTTATGTTTCGTCTTAAATGGATACCATACTGCTATTGCATAATCTAGGTGGGATCTAACCATAGTCTTGTATAGTGGCAAGAAAGTGTATGTGTCTAAGAATTGAAAAGTTCTTCTGATTACTTTTGTCATTCTGGTTGCTTTATTAACCACTTGGTTGATGTGATCATCAAAAGAAAGTTTTGAATCAATAATTACTCCTAAATCTTTTTGTTTGTCTGTGGTGACAAGAGCATGTTTGACATTATTTGTTGCCATAAAATATTTACTTTCACCGATATTATTTTTCCCAATTTCCATGTGTACACATTTATCGGGATGGAATTTTAACAACCACTTGTCGCTCCATTGTTCTAGTATGCTTAAATCATGTTGAAGTACATCCTGATCATCTACATGTGTTATTGTTCTAAATATCTTTATGTCATCAGCAAATAGAAATGTATTTGAATTTGTTAGATCTGGGAGGTCATTAATATATAGAACAAAAAGTAAGGCTTAAGGATAGTTAGGCTTCGTTAAGAATACTGAATACAAGCAGGGATGTCATACCATAAGAATATCATAAGTACACTAGACAATGTACTGTAGAGGAGGGCATCTAAACTGATTCCATAACTGAGTAAACAGCTAAATAAAGTTGTTTAATGACCTTAGCGACAGGAGGGAATCAAATAGAAATTGTTAATATCTCGAACGGCTACGAATATATTGAGAGAAGTATCTGTCTCTTACTTAATAAGCTTGACGAACTAGAGAACACAGAATGACGTTTGTGAAAAACAGTGTAGATTAATTATCAGAAAGTACAATGAATGAATGGAATAGATTGTTTGTTTGTGTTGTAACGGGTAGCAGCGTGTATATTTTTAAAAACTAAAGTGAACACATCTCGAAAGAGCGGGTTATTCATAAATCAGCCCTTAATTAGCCAATGGCTTCCCTATCCACTTCTGGGAATTGGGTTCTGGGTGGTAATCTTGATACAGATAAGCATGTAAGAATTCGTTATTTATACACAATCTAAGTCCTGTACAAGTTGTGATTTGTCATTATGCCACCACGCTGTTTCACGAGTGTAATGTTTTACACATGCAATTATAAATATTACAATTATAATTATGCATGTTAAGAAAGTACTTACCAAAAATGTTATCGTTCCATTTTCGAATAGTTATTTTGATAGAAAGGTTTGTATTTTATTATAATCAGTTCATGTCTTTAATTTTTTTTTACTATATTGTCATGTCAGGTTCCCTGGCGGTTGGACCAAGCTACGGACCAATGCTTGGCGGCCTGGCAGTCACAATCTCCGGTCCGTGTTTCGACGAGTTGTCAAACACGTCTAAGGTTGTGTGCAAGTTTAACAACATCGAAACTCCTGCGGAGATTATTGACGCCACGCGTGCGCAGTGTATACTTCCGATGCTGCTTGAAACCGGAAGGATACCGGTGGCGCTTTCTGTCGACGGAGGACATACATACAACCATACAGGAGTATACACACTCGGTAAATATATAGCGTCATATTTGTTGCAAACGTTATATTTGTTTCACGCGATCGTAATTGTAAACAAAACATATACGAGTAATTGTTATATACATATATAATGTATTATTAAACTTAGGTATAACTTGATATTTTTATAATATGTCTACCTTTGCATAATATTCGACACCTGCCATAATAAACAACAACTTATTTGCTAATAAATGTGTTATATAGTCATGTATGGAATCTTGATATGTAAAGAATGAGACATTTTATGACGTTATTGTAGAATATGTTTTAATATAATATTTAATATTAGTTTGAATTACTATAGACTACATTGTTTTATTGTAGTTGGTGAATATAGTCAGCACGCCGTCAAGCTCATTAACGGAGACAGCATCGAATGGGGTGACTTCAACAAACGTCTCCAAATCACGTGGCCGCGTTCATATTTCAACACATCTAATGTCGATGTTGACTTCGTCATATTCTCGTAAGTAGCGTATGTTTTTGTATCGTAAAACCATGCAAGTTATCGGTACTTTGTAACCGGGTCATTCAATGATAAATTCTTATTTCTCGACCACACTTGTGTCCTTATTTGGCAAAGTATAAACTTCTTTGAATGAACGCCATATTGTATGGACAAATGCGCTTCGTATCCATGACTCTATCTCTCTCATCTTTACTGTATTACCGAGTTAGCGTGTACACACTGTCTTTCCAATCACGGCGGATTACTAATTATATTAATTAACAACATCTGTCCAGTTTAAATTGGTTAAGCAAATTGTGTATTACTATTTTTAAATAAGTACAATCACGTCTTAGATGAAACCCAAATTCCCACCCTGCTTTTCGAATCGTTAATATTTGACTGTGTGAAGGTGATATTTTATATAATTATTTTTTTCTACAGTTAAACGACATTTTAGCAAATGCATTTTTTGTCATAATCATCTGTAAAAACTTGAAGTTATCGTCCGTATTTTTATATAAAAAACTTGAAGTTATCATCGAGGTTACCTTTTAGATACGTAGACTACCTGAAAGAGGTCCAACCCAAAGCCGTCCCTCTCGCGAGGTCGGCTGCCAATAACGGAAGTCTAACGTTGCCCGGGGGCCTCAGTCTCGCCTCAGTTCTTGTATCCGGTCACGTAGGAGCGATACGAGTGCGCGCTGCAAATTCCAGCGATGACGCGTGAGTGAAACAGTTAACTAAATAGGTTATTAAACTACCTATCTCGTAACAGATTGTTTTGTATATTCACACCAAAATACGGGTCACTTATTGATTTATGGTATACACAAAATATTTCGTTATTAGTTATATTACTTCTGCTGTAGTAGTAGTAGTAGTAGTAGTAGTAGACTACTACTAGTAGTAGTAGTAGTAGTAATAGTAGTAGTAGTAGTATGACCAGCTGTTATTAAACATTCGTGATGTGCAAAAAACCAACCAGAAGATCAAATTACTAAATATTTTCGAATGATGTTATTGTTGTTATAGCGCGCTTAGTAAAACTTGAAAACACCATATCTACACCCATTACCGCAGGAAAGGTCTTCTTAACAATACAACGTCTTGTTTCTGTCTTAGGAAGGTTAAATGTCTATGGTCGAACATCCACTATGCACGCTGGTATCAGAACATGTACGTGACAGAACTACTGCTACGCGGAAGCAACGGAGCAACATTTCGACAACTGAACGAAGCATGCAATGGAGTGTTCAACGGCATCACAAACGTTAGAGCCGCGCTAGAAATATTTCGCCGGCGACTCTTGAAGTTTTCCAATATGCTGTTCGCTCCCCAGTGCCACGATTGGTACACGAAAGACGTGACGTCTCCTCCGTCAACCAAAGGCGTTCTGCACTGCCCTTGCACCAGAAGGCAAGCGAGGGTCGACATCCGGTTTGAAGACGACCCGAGTTGTTCAAACGGAGGTTTCTCCTGCGATATTTTCCAGCGTGGCGCCCACCATTGCATCCGTTCGGTCTCACCCAGGTACGAAGACGATGTTAGTCATTAGATGGTCCAATTCAACAGGTGTCTTAATATAACATGCGTGTCTGCGTGTTGAGTCAAATTTGATATCATTCAAAACTGCTTAGTGAAACATTTGTGTGTGTGTGTGTGTGTGTGTGTGTGTGTGTGTGTGTGTGTGTATGTGTGTGTGTGTCTTTCTCTCTCTATCTCTCTCTCTCTCTCTCTCTCTCTCTCTCTCTCTCTCTCTCTCTCTCTCTCTCTCTCTCTCTCTCTCTCTCTCTCTCTCTCTCTCTCTCTCTCTCTCTCTCTCTTTCTGTCCGTGTGCGTACATGTGTGCGCCTGCATGGGTGCTTGCGTGCATGTGTATTGTATGTATGTGTGCACGTGCATGTGTACAAGCGAGAAACGAACGTGCATGCATCAGTGTATATGTATATGAATATATTTAACACAGCTCTTATGTATACCATTAAATATGTTACACATAGAAAACAAAAAATCCTCAAACTGGTGTGAATAAGTTGGACATGACCAGCATATCATCATTTACTTTACTTGCCCACAGTGTTGAAGGTGCAGGGCAGCAATGTTGCTACGACAGAGCTGGAAACCTGCTGCCTTCTGAAAACGGCGGAGGAACTTTCGACAGGGCGCACGCGAAGGGCTATGCCAACAACAATAAAGACGTGATTAAGATCCCCTACCTAAGTCACCTCCTGGAAGATGTACAACCACACTTCTTGTGCTGCAAGCTGTCTTTCAACTGCCAGAAATACAGTGTGTTGCGACCCACCGATGATTGTAGACAATATATTCCACCAGTTATACGTAAGTAGCAAAACGTCATTCTCTTATTTGTTTACATGTTCTGTAGTTGTGTTATATTATCGAGTTATTCCGTTGGCATTGACATTTCCATGAACATCAATGGGAATGTGTTTTTTCTGCTTGAGTAATTAATAAAAAGACAAAAACTCACCGTCATCGAAATATGTGTTGACAAATCATACAGATGAGCGTAGAGGAGTTGAAAAGGTTACTATGGAATATTTTCATGGTTATTTTCTGTTATCGCTTCTTCTGTTAGCCATTATTAATACTTATTCCTCGATTTAGTTGATAATTCTGTCGAGTATCAGTCATACCTTATTTAAGTACTAATTGCTAAAGGCACGCCAGTTGAAATGTAGCCCTATACTGATGTTTCAGCAAGAACATTTGGGGATCCTCACATCATTACAATGGATGGACTTCAATATACGTTCAACGGACTGGGCGAATTCTGGCTCATTCGTAGCGCCGACTTTCTCATGCAGGGAAGAGCAACTCAATCGAAAGACACTCGAGGTATTGCAGTCGAACATCGCTTTACGGTCACCTCAGTGATACAGTCACCTCGCAATTAAGGTCACCATAGGATAATCCCAAGTTTGTTCGATATACAGTAAAGTATAGGAAATTAGTCCCACTAATACGGTCACCTCGCTATTCAGGTAACGTTTGCCCAGTCCTATGGGTTTCCTTAATAGTGAGTACTTGCAAAGTGTAGCCCCCACGTTAACACGATACTCAGGACAATAGTAAAACTCATAGCGGCAAAACAATGATAGTTAGAATGATGATTGGGATAACAACAGGGCCGAGAAAATAAATATTATTAATGTTGCTAGTAAAACAAAAATATTATTAGATAATTTCTGAATCGTGTATACCTTGCTACCGTATTATTGTCATGATATTGTATGGACGCTAATAGAGGTAGGTTGAGATCACGTTTAACATTACCAACTTTAGCGTAATTGTAGATGTGTACCACACTTACATGAATGACTGTAACGATGACTGCAGCTGAATAAAAATCATCAGTACGACTTGTTGTGTCGTTAGGGAACGCGATTAAGGCGACGGAGTGGACGGCCATAGCAGCTAAAGCGGCCGACAGCAACACTGTGCAGGTGCAAGTCAACGAGCGCACGGGACTCGATATCATCATTGGCGGCGTCAAGGAAGACTTCGATGACCTTCCAGTGCAAGAGTTCCCAGGTAAGGAACACTTCCGTTGCGATGGAT
>CM034543.1:14281201-14316125 GCA_020002185.1 Paraescarpia echinospica | reverse complement strand
TACTCAGACACGTGGTAATTATCCGACATATGCCGATTTCCTAGTTATTGACGTCTTCTTCTTCTCCTCTTCCTTCTCCTTCTTCTTATAGGTTTCGTGTCTCTTGCAGGCATTAGTGATCATGTCTCTCCAAACATCTGGGTTGTGTGTGTTTTGTGACAGCTTTATAAATGCTCTGTTAATCTCCTTCCCAACCATTTTTCTAGACTATCCAGTTTTATTATTCGCTGACGTCCTTTACATCTTCCCCCTAGATTTGTCCTCTTTATTGACACAACTGGTAATTCTGCATTTGGAATATCCTTGACGTGACACTGTCGTTGAACAATGGCATTTTTATTTCTGCTAATGCAACACTGCTGGGTCAGATCTATATTAACAATAAACAATATTTGAAGTGACGTAGACAGAGTATAAATTGTCAGCCCCAGTGTATATCTAAATTATACATAAATGACTGAATGAACAAATCGTATATGAATATGACATTCAAATAAGAAAGAACGAACGACAGTCAATCCACTCCCCTTCCTGTCAAATGTAATGGCATATTTAGCAGTTCCTTTTCGTTACATCAGCGTGCTTCTTTTATACGAATTTTGCTTTTACAGGATGAGCAACGACAAACCATATGTGCAGGAGCGAATCGTTCCGCTGGTGAGTTCGGCAGAAAACAACGGAAATCTGACGTTACGGAGTGATATCGCCGAAATATTTACATTCGGCAAAGTGGGTGCGCTGCGCGTGCGTGCACCAATGTCCAGCGATAACAGGCGAGTGACGGGAAGTAACCTCCACTAGTACGGTAGCAAAACAGGAATGTGAGCCTAGAAAGTGACTTTCGTAGGGCTCCCCCTATAGCAAAGGTTTGACCTGCCAAACATGTTGTCTATGACCTAAGGTTTCCTGTTCTGGTGGATTTCACTTATACAATGTGTTTCTTGGCTTGGCGGCCATCTTTAAAAATGGTAATCAAATAGTCAAGGGTTTCAACTATTTTACATTTGAACTTCTGTTACATGCACATCCGCCATTTTTAATGATGGCGGCCACACGACATTGAGTCAACGACCACGTTCAATATTTACTTAATTAATTCAACTTACTTTGTATGTGCTTATTTGAAGCCTGTGGCTTCATGATTATGCGTCGATGTCTTTCTTTATTTGGCACCTATATGTGATACAAATAATGTTGTCGTTGGTATTTATTAGAATTATTATGCGACCTTACGGATCTATGTTACCAATGTTAAAGGAAAACAAAAGGCAAAGTTTTTGTGTTAAGCACCTAAAGAGTTAATATAAACTAACAATTTCCAACTACAATCACATTTTTAACGTCAGCGGTTTACCAGGAAAAAACTACCGAATCTCTATGCTTCTGCGTACTAACTTTGTTCATAACTGCGTACGGTGGCGCTATGGTAAGTTTACCAATTAAACTATGCGCGCATGCGCTGTGACTGCGTAAATAAGATGGCGTATCGATGCGGGTTTTTCGATTCTTCTTCCGACGACACAAACCAAATGGATTGAAAAGCAGCTGGTTGCCGGTGAGCACGAAAAGGAAGACCCACGGTGACGGGCAATGGAAATGTCGAGGCGCATAACATGTCGAGATGGAACAAGAGTATGTCTGCTGCCAGGACTCAAGGAGGCGGTTGCGACTCGACAGCACGCCGAGTTTATTGGTGAAGGTAATTATTAATCTGTGTGGTTTATAGTTTAAATAATTGATGAGCCTAAGTTCCGGGATGCGTATGAACAGCGAGAGATGATCGCACGGGCCGGGACGCGAGCGGCCGGGTGGTAAACCGGCCGGGACATCCCGGCTCGGGGACACGTCACTTGTCTTACACTTAGTTTACTTTAGACTTAGTAAGATCTCACTCTCAGTGTCACTGGACTCGGTGTTTGACGTGTCCATTTTCACGTTTTATGCGAATACCACCCAAGGCTATACACTCACTTTTTAAAAGAAATCTAGTTGAATGGTTCCATAAATCATGTGAACCAAAATTGCCCAGGTCAGAGGCAGAGCTATGCCTATGATAGAAAATAAACAGGAATTAACTCCCCTTTTGTTCTATCCCCGTCGACACTCTTCACATTCGCAGTAACGGCCATGCGTGTATATGAGCAGTATGTGGCGGTACTACTTTATAAACCTTTTAAACACATGGCAGGTAGATAGGATTATTTAGAATGTTATGCCTACTGCAATTTTTCTGCTCAAAGTTTACAATGGGTCTTATGAATAAAATATATATTGAACTTTTTTTCAGCCAGAGCCCTCATTTGTTTTGGTAAGAAAGAAAATAACCACCATTTTCTGCAAATATTGACACATTTCAAAACGGCCTTGCTTAATCTGCTTGATATTTCTATGAACCCAGGGGTAACATCGGAATGAATACAGTTAGAGGATCGTAATGCATTCTTTGTTAAATTTGTTCAGAATAATAATTCATGTTTGCTAATCATTCGTATAAAACGTTTATTTAAATGCTTAATTCTGTGTTACAGGTGGACTGCTGTGCATTGCAAACAGCAGGGGATTTAGAATTCTTTGTTTGGAGCAGGAGGTGCTGCAGAATGTACTAGTTGCCATGAACCGTATACATACAGTTACATGACTGGGAACTAGACCGTCCAACAAACAAGTATGTATATATGTGCATGCGTTGTTACGAGACCAATGAAATGTGTTGTTAAATATTTATATAACATCAAAGTAGCATCAGCAATACAAATATATATGTATATATATATATACATATATATATATATATATATACATATATATATATATATATATATATATATATAATTTCATCAGCAATCTCATGCCCGATGCCCAAATTATTAGCGATCTTCCATGGAAATCACTTAGTGGACTTACCATAACTCCTGAGGTGTTAGTCACCTCTGATCACCCAGACCTTGTCGTCTACCACCCACATACTAAGCAAATTCACATCATTGAACTGGCTGTACCATCTGAAACTAATATCAAGAAAGATCATGTATTCAAAACTAACAAATATGCCACATTAATCCATGATATAAACAATAACAACAACAAAATGAGAATAACATGTATTGAAATAGGTTGCAGAGGCTATGTATCTGAACCCAACAAATCTAGACTAACAACCGCCTTAAAATCTCTTGGAATAAAACCAGTATCCTTTTCAAAATTAGCCCTGCTAACGCCATTCACCCTTTCTAAATGTAAAGATGAACCACAATGGTTTGACCCAAGACTAATTGGAATATGATGACCATCACCCTAATATGACAATAATTACAAAATAAAATTCCCCTCAACAGCAAGTAATCCTACACATAAATATTTTCATTTTCAGTATGACTTACTTTAACCTTTAGTCATTATTTACCCAAGCCTACTAAAATATACTGCTATGCTCTATTCACACAGGTACTTGGGTTATCGTTTCACACTTTATTGTATTCTACTGTATGAATAAAGTGATACTCTCTCACTACAAATTACAATGGTTCCACATCTATATAAGAATATAAGTAATCATAACTTGTAGATACAATGCTTGCGGAACCATCATAATTTGTTATGTAGTGCAAAATTATCAATATTTGCCTCCTTCCATATGAACACATGTTTAATGGTAAACAATTTATATAAAGGAACAGTGTCATTATAGAACCAATTTTACATGTCACTTATTTACAATGTCAGGAGTTTATATGAGCCTAATTTATTTCAGGTCTCAGGTGGGCTGCATACAGACAGTTTATCTGGTGGATCCATGGCAAGCTGGGCCGAAGGGTACGGAGAGTTCTGTCAGCATGTGCCAGCCATGAAATAATATCAAGGTTCCCTGCCGGGATATCATTCTGGACTTGAAAACTAAACAAGACAATGTACATGTGACATATGAAGCTGTAGATGGGTGGTGGCAGTATTTACTGTTTCTTTACAAATCGACTGATTCTTGCTGCCAGCAGATCCTCCTTCTCTGGTTTTGGCACACCTGCCCCACTGACTGTGATCGGTTGCAGTGTGATATCTTTTGTTTATATGACACGATAATACTATTTATAAAAAAAAAAAAAATTATTTTCATTTTTTACTTAATTAATTACTTTTTTGATTTATTACTATTTTACATGTAAAGCGCCTTGAATAGTTTCTAACTAGAGTTGGCGCTATATAAGTATATTTATTTATTTATTTCGTATAAACACATCTGTCACTCGATCCATGAACATTGGTAGGTGGGTACGCGGTCTGTTACACAGCACCCATTGCTTGCGTCTTTTGGACCACACGACACCAGTCTCAACAGGTTTGTTTGGGCTGAGACGTGGTCGGTAGTTCCACGCCAGAGCAGACAGCATCAATGTAGCTTTCATTCCTACAATGAAGAATAGTGCATGCAGTATTCTAATAAAATGCCTGCAAACAACTGGTGTAACACTCCAGTCGATGTGTTATGCTGCTGTTATTTACCTTACGACTGTAGCATTCGGTGAACTTTAAAATGATTTTCCTGTGTAAAGTGTTGGTTGTTTTTAGTAACAATACAATGGCCAATCTAGGTAATCGTACATGTCCATTAGTAAAATTATACCAATCCTTACAAATAAGGCATTCCATCATCACATTCCTTCACATAATTTATTATCACTTGGTTTTATTCTTAATTTTTGTATCTGCTGTATATACAGTGACTGCATTTTTATATCCTGTTTTGATTTTATATTTCTTTAATAAAATTGGTGATAATGACACAAGTGCTCTTATTTATTTCATTACAGACAAATGCATTCTGGAATGTAATTATTACATGGAGATGTAATGTATTACACTGAAGTAACTCTACTCATAAATGTACACAGTAAGTGATTACAAGGAGTAGGTAGGGTGATACAGAATAGGCACTATCCATCTGTGGAGTATTCGCCCCTCACATCTGAGTAACTGAACTACTGAAACGTTGGTCATCAGGAACTTTGAATAAACACATTTACTGATAAGGTAGTAGTCATTCTGGCTGGTACTTTTGAGTGGCCATCCTGAAAAAAACGAGTTGGATGCCTATGAAAAGCAGTAATTTTGAAAACTGATTATAATACATGTTAGATATGCATAGAGGCTGATTTAGTATTTGGGACTCAAGTCGGTGACTGGAATTTACCTTACAGCAATAATCACTACTTGGGACGTGGTCCCTACTCATTATCTACTGATTGAAACTACTTGTTGCTTTGGACATGCCTCAGGTATAAAATGAATACATATCAAGTTTGGTACTTACTCCAGCAACTGTGCGTCACCGTCACATGTTGCACAACACCACCACAGATGGTTTGATACATTCTGTATCCAAAGAAGGAGGTCCTCGCATCCCTTGCCTCGGGCCTTCGCAGTAAACTTGCAGTTGATGCCTTTCCCCATGTGCCACATCATGTTGGTGATCGAGCTGAAATGCAAACTACAATTATTTATATTCAAATTCAAGATATTTTCACAACAGCTGTTACCTGTGTTTGCTATTAGTGGGCAAATAACAAGTTAGTGAATATGTGTGCACATGGTATGTCATTAAAGATATTTCAACAATTATTATTATTGAGTAATGCCAGTATTTTTATAATACAAACATGGTGCATCTGGTGAGCTCATTGATAACTACATTTGGATCACATAATTACTCCCAGAGATACCTTCTTCCAAATGCAGAATTTAAATGTTTTTGTTTTAGAAAATAGCCATCAAATGTGGCATAGTGGATAACATTACTTGATATTGACACCCTTATTCCATGGAAAAGAGTGGTTTAAAGGTATGTAACTGTTGTAAAATGTTGTATATGATATATTCATAGTAAACATAATAAGCTATCATAATCTGGCATAAAAACATTTTAGTATTTTTTTCAAAAAAAACCACTCACATGGATTGTATCCCCTTAACTAAAATTTAGTAGCATTATGTATTTTTTACTACATACAAATGAGCACATTTTAAACGTTTACAATAGAGTATATAGTGATATTCTTCGTCACATAAACAGTAGTAACACAATTATATAACATCATAAATAATAGGCCAAACATTTCTCATTTTGATATATGACAATGTCTAATGCAATATGAATAGATAAGATACCTATTCACCAGAACAAACCAGAACACAAAGCACATTAAGTTTTGCAATGTTATTATAAACGACAATTATTCCAGCCCACGTTAATCCGTTACTGTAATATCGCTCTGGCGACTTGATTGCCGTTAACTTTTGCCATTCAGCTTTCTTCTAAAGACTACACTCCTCTGTGCAATGTTGTTCACTCTGCTACTGTTCTAGCTAATCTTCCAACTTCTCAAATGGCACAAGATCATAATTGGATACTGAGTACGACGTAGTAGTAACCTTCTTGCGATCTTATTTCGTTTGACCGAAAATATGCGTCGCTTCGACGGCGGCGCCGGATGTCCGTGAACTAAATATCGTCGGCACTGCTCCAGGCTTAAAAAATCGACGTTGACGACAATTTGTCGGATCTTGTCCCATTAACTGATGATATACATTTATTTCAAAGCACGTGGGTATCTTCAAAATGAGCCGAACAAAGTGTATTATATTTCGAGGGCTTCCACGACAGTTCCAACCAGCCCGTCCGCAGTTATGAATCCACTGTTTCACTTCTGGTCGATTCAAAGGGAAAGAAAAAGAACACCGCTCATTATCCTTCGCTGTATTATTGTTACAACCGTATGCAGAATATATGGCACATTGCAAGTCACGTTTTCATTGCAAGCTGAACTTCTCGTTTATTGGTTGCTTTCTGCCAAGTCAACGCGTCATCAGCAAGATGGCAGTCTTCATGTTATCGCATATTTCGTTAGATTCTTCCATTTTAAGACTACATTCTGAGTAAACCACTGAACTGAACATTTTGATTGTAGATGCAAATGGTTAGTTTGTGCTAACTCTTTTAGGTGCTTAACACCAAAACGTTACGTGTTGTTTTCATTTAAAGATGTACACCATGCAGGGTTTGTACCTGTACATTTACTACTAATAATAATATTAATTAACGTAACTTCTTTTGTGCCGAAATCCTCGGAAACCAAGCGGAGAGGGCGCATCAGATCAGTTGCGTACACCACGAAGATCCGAGTCTCCAGTCAACAATATATGTCCTGTGTTACTTACTGCAGATCCCTGTGGTCGCCGATCCACCTCAATCAGTGGTACTACAATGAGTACTCCACTTACGTCATCTCGCTAGGTGGCAGCAGCGGCGGCAGGCCCAGCCGCGTTGGGAGTCCGCCGAATCTTGCTCCCGGACACGCCAACAATCGCCAGTATTCTTTACGTTGTATAGAATGGTACGAGGGCGAGAAGCGAAATCCACCATTCGTACAAGGTTTGCCACATTGCCCGTGTACGCGTCGACAAGCTCGCATTGATACCCGCTTTGAGAACGACCCCAGCTGCTCGGAAGGGAGTCCAGGGTGTGATTATTTTCACCGCGGTGCTCACCACTGTATCCGATCTGCCTCCCCCAGGTAAAGTTGTACTATGCGTAGAATTATGTAACTGTCTGAATTTTAAGATATAGGTGCCGTAGTGTTGTCAGCACTTCTACCTTGCGCGCCATTTGATTGACCCGCAGCAGACGCGGTGCATTTGGCGTTGAAAACCTTGGTTTGGGCGCTGTGCATCGCGAGTAGTGACTCGGATATCTCATTAACGCCAGTCCCGTCTGCGTATACTTATACAGAGTAGTCAGGTAATAGAACGTGGCCGAGTGGTGAACATAAGTAGAAGTAGGCGTAGAAGTATATACAGTAGGTTTTCGCCACATAGATCCCGTGACAACCTCCTAAAATCGTTTTAAAAATGAACTATGAAATCCCTTTTTAACCATGCACCTTTGGATGTAGTGATAGAACAACAAATATATTGAATACATTGCGGAAGTCCGCTGTGTGTGTATGCGTGCGTGCGTGCATGTGTGCGTGCGTGCGTATGTGTGTGTGTCATTGAGGCACCTGCTAGTTCGGGTAATCTATGTATGGATTAGGGTACATAATTTACAATTGTTTACAATAAATTCGATATACTGCTGTATGTAATACCTTCAATATGTCATATGCATTAAAATTTCATGTATAATTAAGTAAATCACACGACAATAAAACAAGATAAACTTGTGAGCAAGACGACTCCAAACCCTTTTACTATTCGCGTAAAAGCGTGATAATGAGATAAAATCAGATATGTTGCAATGTTACATTTAACGATTACAAACTGTTGGCAATGACCCACAGTTTGCGAGGTGCTGGCCAACAGTGCTGCTACGACACTAGTGGAAACATTTTGCCGTACGAAAACGGCGGAGGTACATTTGACCGGGCACACTTTAAAGGCTACTACAGCGCCAATGTATTCAAAGTTCCGGTGGTAAGCCACCTGATGGAAGACGTACAATCATTTCTCTGGTGTTGTGAGTTCTCGAAGAACTGTGAGAGATACGGAGAAGTACGACCCACGGATAACTGCAGCGCCTACAACCCACCGGCCAGTGGTGCGTATGTTTAGTTTACTTTCCTTCATTTGTATGTAATATCATTCAGTGGTTCCATACCTCCTCGGAAGGTCTGCTCCCATGGGACGCCACTTCACTGTGCTCCCGCTGTGTCTTCATCTTCATTGGCTTCCCATGGAGCTACAAGCAGAGACCAGCAGTTATCACCATTATAATATTTGCAACTTGTGGTACCATCAGACATGCGGAACCCATGACCATTCAAAAAGTACATAATTCCGAATAACTGTCTTTGTGTGCTTTTTAAATGCATCACCAATTCGTAGATCAGAGGCCAACGGTCCAAGGAAGCGAAAGAGGCATGTGAACCTAGTAACCTGAGAGGAGATACATTTACAGGTCCTCCGAGTTAGCGTATTAATACAATTAAATAATGTTTATAGATGTTGACCATCCACGTTGTCTATCCATGTAGCTATTGGTCTTCCCCTACGTGATTTACGTTACATTTCCCGTTGGATTTTTGTTTTTATCTTATTATTCCACCAAACAATGACACTTTGTATTTATGTGCTCTATTGAAGAGTTGTTTTTAATTCAAGTAGACAAACAAGTGCGGGCTGCACGTGTTGGTCTACTTGTATATTCGCGACAGAGACACGTCCAATCCAACTGATACGCAATTTTCTTCATGCCTCCACCTTTTGAACACTTTTTGTCCTTTTTGCTATCTTTGTGCCATTTTTATGTTGCAATTTCTTGATATGCGTTGCGTTTCGATTGGTAATAATTGTTGCTAAATATTTTGCGATAATTTCAAAACAAAACTATATTGATCACAACGAAAACATGATCCATGATCACAATCTGTGTTCCCGACATGTGTGTATGTTGCTATATATATATATATATATATATATATACGTACGTGTGATGTACCGTCGACGTTTACTCATTCTGGGCAAAGATATGACATGATGGTAATGTAATATATATATATATATATATACATATACATGTCTTTATTCCAGCACTCCTGTTCGGACAACAACACATTATTACGATGGACGGGTTCCAGTACACATTCAACGGGCTCGGTGAGTTCTGGCTCGTTCACAGCGCTGACTTTCGACTGCAAGGAAGGGCAACGAAAGCCCAGAACGATCGAGGTATTGTAATACTACGATGCTAACAAAGGTGTCATTATCACAAAAGTATAAGACTCAAATGGACTGACTTTAGATAGTAACTGGTGTTATTGAGAAAGGTTCCAATGAGAGACAGTGGCTCAAATCAAAGTTTCACAATTGATTTGGCAGTCTGCAAATTCCCAGAGTTTTCTCTCTACCGTAGTTCACGACTAGCATATTACTACTTCTAGATTTACTATTACTGATGATGTACATGTCATCATACTTTTTGTATTTGATGTGTGTGTGTGTGTGTGCGTGTGTGTGCACGTGCGCGTGTGCGTGTGCGTACATGTGTAGTGTATATATGGGCGTCTGTGCGTGCGTGCGTGCGTGCATGCTTGCGTGCGTGCGTGCGTGCGTGTGTGTGTGTGTGTGTGTGTGTGTGTGTGTGTTTATAATAAAACTTGTCTTCGTCTACGGCATTTTATTAAGTGTTTCATAATCATTGCCCATATAGTTATATCCTTCCAGGATACCATGAATAATTAGTCGGTCCCTTTCGTCACGAAGTTGAAGATTGTCATGATGCTGTTTCCATCCAGGAGAATTTATTAACGCGACTGTGTGGACAGCCATAGCGGCCAGGATGTCTAACAGCAGCAGCGTTGTCCAAGTTCAGATCAACGAACGAACAGGACTCGATATCATCATTGACGGCGTCAAGGAATATTTCGATGACCTTCCAACGCAAGAATTCACCGGTAAATTCGCAGTATGTCAAAGTCGATATATCTATGTTGTTGAACCTACGGACTTTTTAGCCTGTCCTTTTTTCAAATGTTATTTTGGTTATTTAAGAAGACTGCCATTCAGAGCAAAACAGATGGCAAGTGGAAAAATAAGTCTGGCTTGTCGATAGCCAAATTTTTTTTATCTAGAATTCCAGACAACTCCCGCCTTTCGGTCAATTTTATTTTTTAAGCATGCTCACGCTGCTAGCAGCGTTTACACAATCAGCAGATAATATGTTACATTCGATCAAAGTCCACTGTGAGAGTAAATATATTTCTTTAATCTAATCTATCCTGTTTCGTCATTGACATTACTTCGTGCCCTATAGTTCTTCTAGAGAGAACAACTATTTCTATCAATATCTCATAACCATTCAGTATCTTAAATCTATCTTAAATCTCCTTTATGCAAGGGTTTCTAAACCACATTCTCTTAGGCGTTTTACGTATAGGTACATCATTTCTGAACTCAGTGTAGTTGCTCTAATGTAATTTGCACGTGATTTAAACGTTTCTGTATCTGTGTTAATCAGGTGTCACCGTCACGTACAACTCGGACAATGTAACGGCAGTTGTCCGCTTTCACGGTGCGAACGAGTATGTGTTGAACATTGGGGCCGTCGCTGGTACGTTGTCTTACTCGCTGAGTTGGCCAAAAAATACAGGTATGTAAAATGATAGATTGTGTTGCAAGTTCCGTTTATTACATTCAAAACACGCTAGTTCTACCGACGCTGATTTCGGAATTAGCTCACGTACGCCTCTCGGCACAACAATACCATGAACATTTTGTACTCTGATATTTCACTAAGAATTTACAAGATTCTTATTGGGAAGCAAGTGTGTATTTCACGCATAGATAGCTATCATGAAGGCAGAATAGTTGTTATATAACTATAATGCTGAGAGTATCGGGAGGTAATACCAGATGGTAAATAAATCAAAATCGTCATCGTAAGCAGAAACACCAAACGCGAGTGTCTTGTAAACGTTATATGCAGTACTTTATGTCTATGGTACTTGGGTTGGAACGAGTATCAATTGTTTAACGTGTTTCATGTTACCCAGATATTAACTTACGAATAAAATTGGATGAACGATGAAGATGGCATAGATGCCTGTGACGCTACCAACGACTGCAGAATAACTAAACTAGCCATATATTTAGTAAAATTGCTTTACATGTACTTCAGCTATCCGTTTTGTTTTCTGTCTTTGTTGGTCGTTTGCGTTATTATGTTACGTTCGCGTTACGTTTAGCTGTTGTATATGACCACCAGATCAAACTCATGGGATGCTTGGCAACGCGAATGGAGATCCGGATGATGACCTGCAAACTCCAGAACAAATTACCATTTTCACTAACGTCACTAAAAGACAACTGCACGAAAGGTTCGGCATGGCGTGTAAGTACGAAGTCAGCAATCCGACGACTACTGAAACTGTGAAATTGTCCACGACGATTTAAAAGATTACGCAAGACGTACACCGATAAAATCGAATTAACAACGCTTATTAAGACCAAGACAAACAACACCAAAGTTAACATAAATAGGAAAACCTAAAACTTATGTATTGTTTGTTGACCTAATCTTATAAGAACTAAATTACGTGTAGTTACCCCCTGAAATTATGATATATTAGCCAACGCAAGCATTGACGCATTCTCCTCAAAACAATAAGAAATATATGACCAACGGTTACCACACGATTTGTCATAGTCTGGCGGATGGACACGACTGATGATGAACACAAAGTGTTTATAACAATCATATCTTATTTATTCCAGTTTCATTATAATTTTGTTTTGGTTCTCTTGTTTGTCATTATTGCTATTACTACTGTTATTGTTGTTCCGATTTGTTTAATTTGTGAAAAAGATAATTATACAGATCTGAGTGGTCTTTCCGTTCTCTTCTGCGTCGGGACTTTAGTTGTTTCCCATAACGTGTCTTCTGACAACGAATTGTAGGTTTTTACTGCGCAAGTGCTTTTAGGGAATACAACCGAGTCCGAGTCATTGTTCGTCTATGACACTGGAGTCAATCACTCGTCGTTCTTCGATGCCTCGTTCGAACCACTCTTTGAAATTCCGGTGGTAGGTAAAGCCATGTTGGAAAACGCAACGAGAATATGCGGTACTTCCGAGCAATGCGTCTTTGACTACGTCGCTACAGGCAACGAGCAGCTAGCGAGAGCCTCGGCTGTCGCTGTTCAACAACACGAGGAGTTCGTTGAAGCCTCAAAGAAAGGTAAATACCATAACAATACAGATAGAGCACTAAGACCCTACCTGTAGCATAGCATCTATAACACGACCGACCAAAGGGTACGGTCGTCCAATTTGAGAGTTTGAGTCCAGTGGTTTTATAAGACTTGTATAGTACATCTTTGATTTTACTTTGTTTCTATAAACTGCATCTCCATTTATGGTTAGATGTTGTGTAATCTTCCATTTTATACCAATTGGTATTATTTTTATTAGTGTTTCACTTTAGATCTACTACTGTTACAATTTATCTATTTTACAACTATGAATTACATAATATAAAATTTACATTTTATACAAAATATAAGCTCTTTAACTTTATATTATATTTTTATTTCTCATAAATGCTTTAAGCCAGCGGGCAATTGTTTGTTACTCTTTATTAATACACTCTCCATTTATAAATAATTATTGAATTAATTGAATTGTGCCGGCACGTAATACGTTCTAATGTAGAATAACACAAAGCATAACATATACCATATATAGGCCTTACGACATGTTACCATCCTGCAAACACTGTTGTACACCGAACGACGACTGTTACAAAATGTTATATTACAACCAATCGCTAGCATAATAAACCATCCGTTAATGTAATAATCAACCGGTAATGCAATAAACTAACTGGGGACGTAATAAACCAACCAATAACGTAATAAGCCAACCAATAATAATCACCCGGTAATATGATTAATCAACCAATGAAGTACTAACCCACCAGTCGTATACTAAAACAACCGATAATGCAATAATGCAACAGAAAATGTAATAAACCAACTGGGGTAATGAAATAACCAACCGGTAATACAGTAAACTAACTGGTAATGAAACAATCAACCGATAATGTAAACAACCAACCGGCAATATAAAAACCAATCTGTAATGTAATAATCAACCGTTAATGTATTAAACAACCGATAGTGCAATAATGATGGCGATGGTAAGACGTGATGCTGATTATGATAACAATGATGATAAAGATGAAGATGGCAATATCGATGATGATGAGGAGGAACATGAAAACATCTTAATGATGATAATAAAGACGACGACGACAATGATGATGGTGATGATGACGATGACGGTAATTATGACGTTATATCGACGTTACCGACTTCCTTCCAGTGGAGAGTTGCGGCTTTCTCTCGACCCCACTCGACGGTAGCAAAAATGGCACCAGTCCGCTTGAGGGCGCCACCATCTCGTTCTCCTGCAACGAAGGATTTCGTCTACAAGGCTCTGCGCAGCGAACCTGCACTGAAGAAGGCATTTGGACCGGGGAAGAAGTCAACTGCAACGGTTAGTAGATTGAAACTTGTCTAAATGCGCTGCCTGGAGTGGTCCCACTACAAACTGAGCATAATAACAGAGGTATGAATAGCGAAGACCACCTTACGATTCCTTAAATTAATTAATTGCGTCATAACTGCGCAAGTAGTGCCCATGTTTCAACTAGCTGTATATAAATAATGTCTTTCTAGCATAATAATAATACTAATCCGCATATGTATTCATAATGACATCGTGTATCCCACTACAAAATCGGATGTTGCAAAACGCTAGTGGCAAGAAGCCAAAAATAGTAACGTTGCTATTGACTGCGAACACGTGTCTTAGCCGCTGCATTTTTGACGCTCTGCGTTGGTGGGTTTTGTTGGAATGGTTACATCGTGAGTATCTTCATGATAAACGCTCATTCATAGTAAGCGCTCAAGACTGGTAAGTACTTAGTTTTCTTCATTTTCACTAACATTACACAGTGGATAATAATTTCATTCAATTATCAAGCGTTTCGCTGATAACATTAACAGGAAGTATTTATGTGGACAATTGACGATGTTTTATATTTGGTTCTAGAGATCAAATGCGCCCATCTGGAGGCGCCGCAAGGTGGCAGTGTGAGCGGCAGAAATCGGACAGTCGGCTCAGTGAGGACCTTTTCCTGCCCGAAGAAGTACCACTTGAAAGGTTCTGAAAAACGCACCTGCACTCGAGCGGGCACCTGGGACGGCGAGGCGGCTGTTTGTGTCGGTCAGTGAAGGCCTCTTCCGTTGTTCTTTTAGGGTATTCTGTGATCGTGACTTTAAACAGAAGAACTTCAGGTATGATTAGTTGACGGTACGTTTGTTATTGTGAAGTGACGTCGTTCGGAATGTTAATGTTTTAAATATTAACTTTTGTATCAAAAAATTATGACGACACTTAAATGTCCTTCCACCACATGTTATTATAGTTTTCTGTTGTCGGCGTCGTTGTTTTTGTCGTCGTCATTGTTGTTGTTGTTGTTGTGGTTTTTTTTGTCGTCGTCGTCGTTGTTGTTGTCGTCGTCCTCGTTGCTGTTGTTGTTGTTGCTGCTGTTGTTGTTGTTGCTGTAGCTGTTGTTGTTGTTGTTGTTGCTGCTGCTGCTGCTGCTGCTGCTGCTGCTGCTGCTGCTGCTGCTGCTGCTGCTGCTGCTGCTGCTGCTGCTGCTGCTGCTGTTGTTGTTGTGTGGTATTTGTTCAAAGAGTCAAATATATCAATATAAGCACACTATAGAAGTGAAATACGTGTGCCAACCTCTATATGTAGATCGGCCGCTATTGGCCCACAGGCGAAAGAGAATGTTCCATTTACACGTAATTAACATGTTATCTGAGCATTCATTGGTTGATGCAAACACTGGGTCAAAGTTCACGTCCACGTTTGTTCGGACGAATCCTCCAGGAGTGGTAACTAAATATAAGCACCGGTTAATGAGTATAGATGGATCTGATGTTTTGCTTAATACAGCCACCTCTGCCGTCCAGATTTAAATGAATACATATTCCAAGATTTTGTGTTTCAGCTGAAGCAGAGAAACCACAAGGTTTCCGCTGGTCAATGTGGGTGATCCTAGGAATGTCTGCTGCTGGTTTTGCCGTCCTTCTTTTACCGCCTTGTGTCATCTGTTTGGTCACACGCAAGCGTCAGATGTAGGTCACATCCTCTAGTAGATATTTACGTTGTTTACACCACGATCATATGACCTGCAATATGTTGAGAAACACTGTTCTAACAGAACTGCTCGCTTTACGTTACACGTTCTTGGTTATCATGTATGACAGTCGATGTTATATGTAATTGGTAATTCTGAATTGTCCATAACGTAACGAACAGACAAAGAGAGTTGAATACATGTATACAAGAACACATAAGTTCGAAAATATTGTATTGATACAACACGAGATCCCCTGAATTGTTATATTTCAGTTAGAAACATGTCTGCCTGTATACATATCATATGATGTTTCACACATATACACGTACATGCACACACACACGCATGCACACACGCACACACATACGCACACACACACACATCCTCGTTAGCTCTTGTATATTAGTTCCCTGTTACCAGGTCGTTACTGTTATTGCTGCACATGTGAGGAAACTGGTCATAGCTGCGTTAAACTATTTTGTTTCAGTAGGAGACCCCGTGAGTCGTTGGAGGTGCCGAGGCCGAGAAACCGGAAACACAAGAAGTGCGTCGCTCATTTGTGTTAGCAAGAACGGTTTTGAGTCATATATTAGTCGGTTTCTTGGGCGTTAATTGAACACACAGCCGCACGGGCTCTCGTGTGAGTGTCAATAAATAAATACATATTTTGCATGCCGCTGAAATGCAGTATTTGGTTCCACTGCAGAAACGAGCCGGGTGATATTTGATGTTTATTCAATAAACCTTTTCTCGATTTCAGACACGTTCCAAGGGACTTCACCGAACGCTACAACACTAAGGGTTTCTGAAGAACAAATAGGATGGCCGAACGCTGATAAACCTCTACCAAGAAGATAAACTGTGTGCCATAGGGACATACCACTTTGCTGTCATCTTTAATGGATGATTCTGAATGAAAATTTGCAAGACCATTAGAAGAATTTCCAGTACTTTTACAAAAATTCAGCAATGTATTGCACGATTTACAATACTTATAAATGCAATTTTTGGCAGCACATTTTTTTAAATAATGGGCCCATAACTTATGTCGTACGCTATTGTATAGTCGGTTGTTCTTTAAGGTATACAATTTGTAATAATAATATTAATAATAATATTTAATATTTATACAGAGCAATATCCATAATATGCCCAAAGCGCTGTACAATAAAATCCAATCAAGCGATTCAATGTATACTTATAAAAAACTGCAAAAAAAAAGAAACTTCAGATAAATGTAGAACAAATTAAGTTAGTTATATTAAAGCTATTCATTAAATAAATAAATAAAATTAGATAAATTATAAATTAGACCTGTTATTACTGTATTTATATATATGCATACCTATACATACATACCCACACACATGCACGCACGCACGCACGCATACATAAATAAATACTGATGCATGCACTCAAAATAATATAACTATATGTATAAAAGTAAGATATGCAGTAAAATGTCCTCAAATTAAATATTAAAAATTCCAGCAGTATTTAGCTTTGAACATGTGCGTCTTTAGTGTCTTTCTGAACGCCGACAGAGTTCTGCTGCACTTGGTAGCAATGGGCAGTGCATTCCATAGTCAATCACACGAAAGGACCTGTCCCCGAAACTGACCAGGTTCGTTCGTAAGCAAAAAGCAAAAGTTGTTCAGATGAACGTGTGAGTCCCGGACAGTGCCTGGTTAACAGGTTGGCAAGATACAGCGGCGCCGTCCCGCTCAGACATCTGAACACATAAAGGAGTATTTTAAACTCGATTCGGCATTTGATTGGCATCCAGTATAGTTCTTTTAGAACCGGAGTTACGTGGTCACGGCGAGGTGTGAACGGGATGATTCTGGATGCCATGTTTTGGATTCTCTGGAGTTTGTTAATGTGGTCACGTGGTAGTCCAGCCAGTAACGCGTTCCCGTAGTCCAATCTAGACATGACGAAAGCATGCACAAGTGATTTAGTCGCATCTGTTGTGAGGTATCGCCTGATACGAGTGATGTTGTGGAGGTGCATATACGCTGTTCGGCAAATGGCACTAATGTGGTTAGTCATATTGAGGGATTGATCAAATACAACGCCCAGGTTGCACGCACTTGAAGACGAGGTCAAAATCGAGTCAAAAATGCGTATCTCCTTTAGCAGTGGCAACTTCTATTTAGTGCCAAATACCATGGCATCCGTCTTCTGATCATTTAACTTCAGTAAATTGGTCCGAGACCATTCACCAATTTCTTCTAGACAACAGCACAGACGATCCATTGAGTTCAGTTGGCCATCTCCACCAGAACAAAACGAAATATAAAGTTGCGTGTCGTCGGCATATAGGTGATATTCTAAGCCGAATTTCTTGATGACGTCGCCAGGTGGTGTAATGTATGCAGTGAACAACAATGGCCCGAGTACGGAGCCTTGCGGTACACCAAACGGCACAGCAGTTGGGCAGGATTTGACACTTACAATACGAACGACTTGATGCCGACCGGACAAGTAAGATCTGAACCAATCAAGCGCAGCGCCAGAGACACCGAATCTGTGAGTGAGTCTCCTCAATAGAATGCCGTGGTCAATGGTGTCGAATGCGGCGGTCAAGTCAAGCATAACCAACATAACAACACAGCCACGGTCTAATGCAGACAAAATGTCATTGTGTACTTTAAGCAGAGCCGTTTCGGTTGAGTGATTATGGCGATATGCCGATTGAAATTGGTCGTGCAAGTTGTTCTCTTGCATGTGGTGATTCAGCTGTTTTGCTACAACGCGCTCGATTATTTTAGAGAGAAATGCCAGATTCGATACAGGTCGATAGTTCTGCAATGATTCTGGATTTAGTCCAGCCTTCTTGATTAATGGCGAAATGCAGCCAGTCTTGTATTTATCTGGAACAACGGACGACTGCAGAGATGCCACAACTATGTGCGACAAAATGGGCAGAAGTTCATCGATCGATTCTCTCACTAGCCAGGTAGGAGCTGGGTCTAGATCGCACGATTTAGGTGGTGCATCCATGATGATATTCTTGATTTCGCCTGGCGTTGGTAGGGAGAAGGAAGACAGCTCCGATGTGCAGCAGATGTTGTTGGTATCCACATTTTTGTCACCATTTGCTCTGTCATAGCTGGTTGATAATTCATGACAAATGTTGCTGATCTTTTTAGAAAAATAGTCTGAAAATATACTCGCCATTTCAGTTTCTGACGTATGGGTTGGGAGTACAGTTCCCACTTTGCGATGCAGTAGACTGTTTACAATTCGGAACAGCCGTTGCTAGTTCTTGTCTTTGTCACGGATTATGCTGGAATAGTAGGCAGATTTTATTTGGGTAAGTAGTGCATTCACTCTCTTGCACTGATCAGCGTACAATTGTCTATGCACTTCTAGTTTGGATTTTCTCCAGGATCGTTCTCTCTGCCGTCTCTCTCGTTTCGCAGCCCGTAGGTCGTCGGTATACCACGCTGTATCTTGCCGTAATCGGACATGTTTTTCTTGCATAGGCGCGTGCGAATCAACTAAGCTGACCAGCATATGATCGTATTAATCAACCAGTTCTTCTATGTTCAGCAAGTCTAGATCACCCGAGCGGAACAGTGGAATGTCTTGTCGAAAAGACACTGCATCAATGGTGCGTAACTTGCTATATTTGATTTTCATCAAACCGGTGCGACGTTGAACAATGTCTATGTTGAAACTCACCGCAAAGTGGTCAGAAAGGCCCATGTCCGTAACGGTAACATTTCGAACAAGGTGTTCGTCCGTGCTGCGGGTCATGAGTACATCCAACGTGTGTCCTTTCCTGTGGGTTGGCCCGCGAACATGCAACACCATTCCTGTGGCAGTTACAGAATTGATCAGTCGCCGTGCATCAACATTTGCAGCGTTGTCAATATGAAAGTTTAAATCTCCCATGATAATCAGAGATCCAGGTTTTATAGCATGCTGGTCGATGAAACGGTCCCATTCTTAAAAAAACACAGTAGTTGACAAGCCACTTTTCACTGATGGCAGCGGGCGGTAAATGAAAACGATTATCATGGATGACGTAGGTGTTTTCAGCTGGCACTCGATGTGTTCAAACGACCGAGACGCATCGATATCCTGTTTGTGTAAAACGATTTCGGATTTATGAATAATAGCGACACCGCCCCCTTTGCCGGTAGGGCGAGGCGTGTGCTTGATGGAATATCCATTTGGTACAATGTCTGTAATCACACTGGTGTCGCTCGAAGGCTTCAACCACGTTTCGCATATCGCCATCATATCGAGATGGTTTTCAAGTATATGATCCGCAATGGCGAGTGTTTTGTTCCGACACGATTATGCGTTAACGTAGCATACTCGTATGCCTTGATCGCGCATACCTGTTTATACAGTGGTAAAGTTGTTACATTTGGTACATTTCTGCTTGGTTGTGGCAATGTCGGTACTCGTGCGTAGTGAATTATTGTCCCGATCTGTTTTGCGACTTTACGACCGCCACGGTGTTTACGTCTCGTAGACGAACGCTTGAAGATGCACAGTTGATGAAGGAGAAGATTCACACAGCAGGTCACCGGAGATCTGCTATACCTGGTTGCATTGGCGGCAATTGACAACAACTGTGTCCTAGAATAACGCACCACAGATGCCATTGTTGACACATACGCGCGTGCTGAAGTGCGTCTTGCGTCACTGCGTATCATCGGCGGTTGCACAAAAGTTGTTCGTGGTCGGGTGTTATCCAGGAATAGACCACAGCGTTCTGCTTGACAAGTTTGCAGCCGGTTCACAAGGCAGGCGTAGACGAATGTCGATTAAAAGCCATAACAGTCCTGCACCAGTAGTCATTTTCAAGTAAAATGTAAACGTCCAAAGTAATGTCTGTACCTCTATACACGCACATGAAAAATATTAAAACGTTCCTTGAATTGAAATACGTCAAATTTGTAACAATAAGACAGCTGTCGTGGGAGCTACTGCCAAGCGCTGCACCACACCCCTTGTATAACAATAATAATACTAGCGATTGTATGGTTTCTTCAACATATGTACCACGAAGCCAGTGTCATGGATGATTGATTTGGCATGTAACAAGATACTTCAGTGTATTCTGACGGAACCCAAGACTGGGCTTATACAGTTGTTGTAATCATGATTCATGCATTAAACCGATTTTCAAAGATGCCATGTGTTCTGTTTATATATTAGTGCAAAACACATGTGCCGGCGGCAGTAGGAGAATATAACCAATGGGTGTGGTTATTATTATGTAGTTTAAATAATTAAATAATAAATAATTGAAAAACTTTGTTAATCTACATCTGTTCCAGTAGAGGGATAAAACCATTCAACATTCGATACAGACCATTGATTCGACTCAAAAATCGGCTGTTTATATTGCATATAGCCATTTACCATGGAATTGCACATCTACACGTATTGTTGTATAGGCAGCGGTAGCGTTAAATATCATATATACAATTATACTTCCACCATATATGTTTTGGGTGAACAGTTTCAATATAATTCAGCTAGATGGGAAGATTAGTAAGAAAGCGCATGAAGTGGGCATGTCATTTGATGATAATGCAGACGGACGGACTACAAACGATGGCAGATATCCACATAATCTTTACCACAATTAGTGTACAGAACCTCGCTTTACGGTCACCTCGATAATACGGCCACTCCGCAATTAAGGTCACCCTAGGACAGTCCCAAATTGTTTGTGTAGCAGTTCTATATGACAAATCAGTTCTATTAATAATCACAAATAGTCACCTCGCTATTCAGGTAACTTTAGTCCAGTCCCAATATGGCCTTAATAGTGAGGCGACACTTTGTAATACTGGAATAGGTTTTTTCGGTATCAAAACGCTTTGAACATGAAAGCGACACTGTTACGAAATAGCAGAAAACACACCAAAATCACACATTGCAGTGCCTCACAAAAGTAATTTTAAGATGGCATATAAATACCATGATATCTTCAACAACTTCTTTATCGCTGTTTATGTTCAAACTAATGCTCATTACTCAGGTGTGAATTCGATTCTTCAAATAACCAAGACAGCTAGCTAAAGTGGTGAAGTTTGAATGTATATACAAGAGGTCAATTGGATTGATATTTTCGCAAAAAGTTACCAACTTGGCAAAGGATCATATATAATATTACACACTAAACCCTAAAACATGACAATGAAGTTCCATTATTTTGATTCTTTGACAGCGATAACGTGAGTACTAATAACTGTATCCTTACATCTGCTGCACTAAATGCTACAATCGCAATCATCACAACAGTCTAGCGTGGGTTCGTCACAATTTCCTGAACAACTAGAATAGACGCAAGTAACTGAGACTACAATGGCGACCAACGTAGCAATTAAGAGCAACACGCAGCTGAACAGAATTAATCCAATATTCCAAGTTCCGTTGATGCCGGGATGCGGAGCTGGGCCAGCTACACCTGTAAACAGAGGACAAATGTGCAAGTATGTTGATGCTGGAACTTTTTGCCGTAACAAGAGACGCCTAACAGTGTGGCTTGAAAATATTTAAGGATATAGGACATTTAAAAGAGACCAAATACCTTTGTTTGAAAAGATGATATGAAGAAATTACAGTACGTATTTACGGAAATGTATGGAAGAACATGTCACGAATAGCGTGCGTGACTGTGTGTGTGTGCGTTTGTGAGGGTATGGGTGTGGGTGTGTGAATGTATGTGTGCGTGTGTGTGTGCGTGTGAGTGTTTGTGTGTGCGAGGGTGTGGGTGTATGTGCGTGTGCGCGCGCGTGTGTGTGTGTGTGAAAATGGCGTAGAGCCCACTGTGTTTTGTTTTAAACTTATCCCTCTGAACTATTGTCAATGACTGAATGCTGTGATCACGTCGGCATCATTTCAATACACATGCCCACGCGAGCGCGCGCGCACACAATTGAAGCTGCCACCTCATTAATGACAATCGCTATACAATTCGTAGAACACCACACTATATACGCAATCGTTGTTACTAGTTCTATGTATTAATTCACAACCAAATTTAACCCAACCTTATATATATTAACATTTATCTGTTGGTTTCTTACAAATAGCTTACTCGCCGTCCCAAGTTGCCGAATCAGTGCAACGCCGTCCCAAGTTGCCGAATCAGTGCATCGTCGTTCTATCAGAACCAACCCGCCGTTGCAAGAGAACGCAATGGTGGAATCGACCAGCGAACTACTTCAGGTCTTGTTATCATTTAACGGCGTCTCGAAAATCCCACACGTGACCACAGCAAGAAGATAAAGAACATGTAAATAACGTATCCCCCGAACTGTTTACCACAAATGGCATTATGTCGCAAAGAATTTATATATTGCCATTTAAAATCTGTGCCGAATGCACGAATTCATGTATAAGAAGGTCATAAAATAGTTTGCAAAAATAAGCAAGAATATCGTGCTACGTTGCTGGTGGCTGGAAAATGCCAACAAAGCTTCTAACCAACCTCTAAAGAACACAAATGACGCGTTGTATCGATGTGGCATCGCAAACAAGCGGCAGCCAACTGCGTATAAATTATTTTCTAGGGATGTCACTCAGATGCCAAGTATGTCGCTTGCTTTTCTGTGACGCTTTGACGAAGTTCTCGTGTTCTCGTGAGGCCATCTGGTTCATGTGCTTTGTTGTGGTTGAGGTTCTTGGGGTGTTTCTCCATTCCCTTTACTGTTGTTTCGGAGTTGTTGCAGGGTGGGTAGATTGGACTGTCTGGGGTGGGCGGACACCTCTAGTCGAACTCTTCCACAGAGATCTGGTCTTTGGGGCTGAAGACTGAACAAAAGTGTTTGCTGAGTAGTTCGGCTCTTCTCCCTTCAACGTCAGTGATGAGTTTTCCTCCAATCTTCAGTGCAGATACACCCATCACCTCAGTCTTCATAGACTTTATGTAGGCCCAAAACTGTTTATTGATTTGTGGTTTCTCTGTCTGGTCTTCCGTGAAGACGCCCTCCATATGTTTCCAGTACTGTAAGTGAAGTCTCTTTTGGATGAGTCGCTTGAGAGACTTGAATTGTTTTCTTTTTTTCTTCACAACGTGTTTTTTCCACCTCTTGTGTAGGCTATCCCTTCTCTTAATGATTTTCTAGGTCTCAAAATCGACCCATGGGTGGCTGTCCTTTGGTTTAGACATCTTGTGAAGAATGTGTTGGTTAATTGCTTCTGTCAGTCGGTCTCTGATGGTTGTCCAATTTTCCTCTGTGTTACTGTCATCGTCATATGATGACGTGGTCTTTATCGTGTATACAGGGATGGGCCGACTTGGAAGTTTCTTCTTCTGTGTGTGAAGCTGCAGTTCCATGAAAACGGCACCATGATCAGACAAAACCGGTAATACTTCTATTCTGGTGACGAGGTTGGGGCAGTTGGTAAGGAAAAGGTCAAGACTGTTAATTTCACGAGTTGAGGTTTGAACCACATGTTCCATGTTCAGGTCTTGTATGGTGTCTATGAAGGCATTTTGTAGGCGGGGGTAGCTGGTTTCTATTTTGAGGGTCTTAGTGGCCCAGTCCCAACCAGGTAAGTTAAAGTCACCTCCTATTACTATCACCACATTTTGGATGTGGATGCACGGTGCGCAGACTTTGCAAAGTGTGTCAGACTGGGTTCATCGCTAGTAGTAGGCACATACCAGGAGGCTGCCTTTTATTTTTATTTTATTTTTTTATGATCTCACAGGACATGTGGGTTAGTAAAAGTTCTTCAGAACAAACTAGTTCCTCAGTGATAGCAATAACAACTCGACTTCTATCTCTATTTCTGTCTTTCCGGAAGTTCCGTGGAAAGATCTCTGAAGAGTTGATTGAGGTTCTAGCTATGTTTCAGTCCCTGATATCACAATAGTGCTCTGTATTAGGTTACCCAATCCTGCAGTTTTCCCAAACACTGATCTGAAGTTAACATTCATGATGCGGAGGGGACAGTGAGTGTTACGGTTATAACGAATAACTCGTGTTGGAGATTATGTGTGCAGAGGCTTCAAAGAGTTATCTGGAGAAGCAGAATCATCAATATCAGATTGAATAGTTGACTGTCTTGAGTCAAGACCATGCAGACCAAAGGCTACTGAACTGTGTTTATCAGTGGCGCATACGATGCAATGCCAAGTGAGATCACTCCTTCCTAGCAAGTTATATGACCCACTGCCCACACTCTGGTAATCTGCATGGAACCACTTCCCACAATACTCGCATGCTATGCCTCTCTCATTTCCATTTACAGGTCGGTAACAAGTACCACTGGGATATTGTGTATCTTCAGATGGGATGGAGCTGTTTATCTGTGACATTTTCATACTTAGATTAATGAATAATGTTGTTGTGAGTGATAACTGGAGTGTATTGCAAACTGCTAGCATATTTCAAATGTAGGACGTATATTTCAAATTTAAGCAGCACCAGAATGATACCTAACAACACCTATCAGCTTGCAGGCCCATTGCATTTCAGGAAAAATGGATTAATGTGCAACAGAAAGGAAAGTATGAACCAAAACAGTGGACCTTTAGAAAATGCTTCACTTGACGGGATGCCTTGGTATAAGACAGTCGTGATAGGAATATTTACCAAATGTTAGAAAATATACAGCATCGTTGCACAAACACCATAACGCGTTCGCAGATACTCGTTGTTTGTTGTAAATGACGAACGTCGGCGAACAATGTTAAGTTCTCATCCATCGATAGGCCCTACTCGTGATTGTAGAATTGTCCATTAACATTCGTATTGCTATGCTATAGGCATGAGGGTAGACATAAGCATAATTGTGTCTGCGTTTAGTCCATGTGGCCAAGTCTATGACACAGAGGCCGTTTTCCCGAAGTTTTTGCTGCGCGCGTGTGGTTCCTGCGATTGTTTGGTTACATATTACGCGTACACTACGTTCCGAACAACTGATTTACCCCATAAAAGTTTAGAATCTTGACATATATCGGATATTTTGAAAGAAAACAAATTATAGGTCTTACGTTATATTAGATGGGTCTAAGATTAATCCCTGAAAGTTTGGGGCTCGAGGTTCAAGTCGTCTATGGGAAAACGTCAACCTACCCGCATAGGCAAGATATATTATAAGTAGATCATACTGATAGCAACAATGAGTATATGTCAGTTGCAATCAGAAATGTGCGTGTTTTAATGTTTTGAGCGTTTCAATACATAGAGCTCCCGATTGCTTCCATGGTTACAATAGAACCTGTCTTTTAGGCGACCTCACGTGGGCGATCACCTGTCTTGGGCGACCACTATCCTATGTAGGAACGGATATTGTTTGTAAGAGTATTGTACCTGCTATTAGCGACCATAACACGACGACAGCTAATTTATATAATTACGGACCTTAAATTAACCGACTGCATCGCGGAAAATTTGCGCACTGTCCTTGTCATTTGCGTCAACAGAAACATGGACAATTGGTGTTATTGTTTAGTAATAGTTATATGTACCTTAATTCTACCAATGAATTACGAAACAATCTAGATAAAATATAGATGCAACGAATACAAATTGATCTATGCATAAACGAACGTTTTTTATGGGGGTGAATAGGCCAGCGTTGCGAACAAAAACTCCAAATTTTGTGTGGTGTATTTTATGGCTGCCCCGGCCCTGAGTAATTAGCAAACGTTGCAAAGGAAAACGTTGAGCATTGTGCATACATACAAGCAAACTGTAAATAAATCCAGACATAGTCTCGGAAACTATACATTTTATTTTAATTGATGAGGTAACGGTTTTGATACGTTGCTGCCGACAACTGTAGGAGGAGCCACGGATACTGACAGTTGTCTGTAACTGTCCCGTTGGTGGCAGACATTATCTTTAGTCGTGCATGAGCGCTCAGACTCAAGACGGCCGCAGAATGTTCCTGTTTGACGGTGTCGCAGTCGTACTGGCGGTCTGCCTCCCGTTGTCCGCCGTTGTAGCGGGTCAGGCGATGCAAGCCCCGGCACATTTCTACCCCTACGGTCCGGGTGTGGGTGATAAGACGGCGCCTGTGAATGACGACGGCAGTACGGGCGAGATTCCGATATCTACGCTGTTTCCCTATTTCGACAAGCAACATGGCTCGCTATACGTAAGTAGACAATGCTGTAGCCTTTTGTATTTGTTATCGTGCAAAATATATCAACTATGAAGACATTCTAGAAAGGTGAAGACACATACGTGTGTCACATTAGCAATGTAACAGAAATTGGTGTGCATTTTTTCGTGCATTTTGCATGTAATAATATATACGTTTCCTTTCAGAAATACAAAACAAATTAATCCTGAACTCATATGAAAGAGGAAGCTGTTCATGCACTTAGTATAAACATAAATATTAATAACACATACACACACACACACACACACACACACACACGCACGCACGCACGCACGCACGCACGCACGCACGCACGCACACACACACACACACACACGCACACACACACACACACACACACACACATATATAGAGTGGACCTCAATGACGCTATTTGTGGGTCAGTTTCGTACCTAAAAATGGAATAATTCCATTTCAATAAAAAACCATTAGCAACAACATGATGTACTCGATCCGTGCACAGTGGCTCTGGATATCAGAAGCGACGCACATCTCGTTCTAAGTTCTCTGTAATTGGATGAAGAATCTCTGCTTGAATGCGCCTCATCTCCACTCTAACGTTGATCTTCATATCATTAATGTTTGGTGATTGTCACCGTACACCTTTGTCTTTAGAAATCTACAAATCCGTGGAATATAATGGTCAATGACAGTTAAAGGGAACCAAAAGGCCACTTGTTGTAATGCACCTAAAAGTTATAAAAACAAACTCAGAATGCAGCCTTCAAGTGGAAGATTCTAATAAAATGTCCGATATCGTGGAGCGCAGTGGTGCAGTTGCTAGAACTTCAGACTCTCGACGGAGAGAACCTGGGTTCGAATCCTAATGCTGCGGTGTCGATCCTTGGACAAGATCGTTCAATCTACGTTGCTCCAGTTCACTTAGCTGTATGAATGAATACCTGGCTAAAGAGAGTGGTAGATATTTGTGTACGGATAGTCTTCGCGCATTACTTGCAGCGTGGCTGAATACTTTTCAGAGAAGTCGAGATGGTGTTTGATTGAACAGGTCTGCCAGGAAGTAAAGTGTAATGCCCTTTGAGCAATCCTGAGGACTGGATATTACGTTATAGAAGATCTTATCTTTATGGAGACCTGACATCTCGTCCTTGGCGAACTAAATTGACTAATAAGCGCCGGCCTGTGATGTTCGCTATGACACGACATGTTCCTAGTTTTGATAGAATTTATACGAATATCCCGGCTCATTAATTGGTTTCTCCTACTGCCTTCGATTGAGAAGCTGATTTACATGTTTGTGTGCATAAACGACTGTTATAACAGCATACATTACCATGTACGATGCGGACACAACAGTTTTACAGATTATAGCGGAAAAAAATGTGGTTATTATTTACGTCGTAACCTGCTGTACAGACTCTATGAGTAATGCACAGGGTGTGGATATTAACATCCCACAATATACACAAAATTTACATCATAGTAATTGAAAGTGGTATAATCAGCTGAGGACGGTTGAGGACATGTCATTACAGGTGCCAACAAGCGGTTGGCCACACTATATCGGTTTACTGTGCTTCGTGAACTTGACTAGTATTTCCAGTTCGGTGACCTGCTAACTAGGAAGAGTAGAAAATCGTGAAGTCAGCCCTTCTATGAAAATGGTGCTTACCATGCAACTTCGTTCTTGTGACCTCAACAGGTTATTCTAATAAACAAAGGTATAATGTTTTAATTGTATTTATAATTTGTTAGTTTTTATTAACTCTTTTATATACCAAAATGTGTGCTTTTGTTTCCCTTTAATAAATCGCTACATTAATCGAGGTTGTGGCACTTGAGGACTCCAGTACTGAGGGTGAAGTAAGACGTGAGCTTAATTGAATCGTATTTCAGCAAGACGGTACATTTCCTCACATATCAAGTGTTGCCTTAGATTTCGTGAGAAATACAAGGAAGCCTTGCTGTGCTAGAGATTTTTCTACGTAGAAGGTGTGTGTGTGCACACCTTCTACGTAGTGTTGCGTACTTCACACCATATTTATTTTTCAACACTACAACACACAAGCGGCGCGCACGCAATTTAACTTTAAATGCGACAATCAGATTATTTAGGTGTGTTCTGTTTGAAATGATCATGCTATGGTACAAGGCATAACTTGGGCGTGCGCTGCTACGGTGCCTCGCCGATAGGTAAGAGCGAGGAACAAGCAAAAAACACAAATATGACGAGCAGAGACTGTGAACGGAAATGATATATTTTTAATTATGTGATCTCCCGGTACGCAAAGTGGTGAATCATCGTTTTGTTGTGTAAGGGCGTACCGCTTCGTTGTCACACCAGTGTAAATGAAGGTGTTAGTAACTAAACAAGCAACCGCGTTCTCCTACGGCAAATTGCCTTTCTTTTATTAGACGTGGACCCGCTGTTGTTCTCAATATAACGCAACCGTCGCGCTCCAGGGTGGGAGAAAGAAATATTAGGAAATTTATGAGCAAGGTAATCAGGGTTCACCTTTAATAGCCTTTTTTCATTCGTTATCATTGGCTACTTTTATTAGCCAAATATAACAAAAGTCCTGTCTTTAAAGCTACTTTGCATCCTTCGAATTCGTATCATATATCATTGTCGTCGTCATCACTTGTATTATTATTGTTATTATAAATTCAGCAACTCTTAATAAAACCACAAGAACAATAACAAGATGTACGAACCAGTGACAGTTTCGACATCAAGCTGCCGCCCTTCAACTTTCATGCCGAGAACACCTTTCTACAGTTCAATGTCACGAGAAAATTTTGCCATCCAGTGTTTGTCGGCGTGCTGGACAGCCTACAAACCAAAATGGTTGGTAGACCTACTTGCTGGCAGCATTCGATCGTGCGATATCGGAATTGTTCAACGATGAATCACTCTAAGAACACCTTCCATATCGTTTGAAGGTTCCTTGATAAGAATCGCTATCTGCTATCAACGATCTCTCCATGCTATAGTAGGTCTAGTTTGTAGAATAATAAGGAACGTCTCCATTTAGATGCGCTTCAGGGTAGTACAAAATACACTCTTTACGAACACCTTCGAAAATGTATTTTATGTCGTAACTAATTAAAAGCGTGACCCGCACAGAGATACTTAAAAAATAACTGGCGCACGAATAGTCTTCGCGCATTAATTGCAGAGTGGCTGAATGCTATTTCAGAGGCTCAATACCCTGAATAGTCGTTTGCACTACTACGTAGGACATTCTACAGAGAAATAAGAGTATGTGTCTTTCCCAGGAACACGAAACGGTACAAGGAGGCACAGAAAAAACACTGCCTGCAGAACGTTTGCCATGTACCACTTCAATATTTGCTAATAAAAGTTGGATTGTGTATACATAAAAATATTCAGCTTGTACCGTGTAATCATCTTAATTCCTTTACCACATGTCTAACTCTTTGACATTGTTTGAAATATGTCCCACCTTCCTGTCAGATGTGATATTTGTTTGACACTTTCACCTTACATTAACCACATTAACGAATTGGTGCAACAACTAATTAAAAAAACTATTATTCATTAATTAGCAACAAACAAAAAAACAGTAGTTGTCACTGTTACCATATTTTAAACTTATACTTGGTCCCACAACCATTTAATTTCTACCATTAGAATGGCATGCAGCAGATAATAATGTCCTGATAAATGGAACATGACTGCACTGGCGCCACCTGGGATATGACGTAATTCACAATTTGTCCACTGAAAAAAGTAAATAACTACCGTTATATTGTTTACATACTTCACCAATTGGTAGGTCAGGGGCCAATGGCCCAAACGACGTGAACGAATATTGAAAGAGGTAAACGGACGTTAACACTCAGGAGAAGATACACATATTAGTGCATTAATAAACCTTTGACAAAACACTAGAACATTTAAGTATTGTTAGTGGAGATGAGCACATTTGAACCAAACATTGGTTATTCCTACTATTTCTCCCGCAGTCCCGTTGTGTCAGGGAACATGGCATGTTATATATATATGATATAGTATATAATTAGGTAAAGCGGAAGATTGATAGAGGTTAGAGACAGTCTACAATAAAGAACAACACTTTAGCATCCCATAGTGTCAATTATTATTAAGATAATTAAAAATATTTCGTGACATCAAAATATTTGTTTAAATCCCAGCCAAATGTATGACATTTATTAAAAATAAAAGTTTGGATAAGGGAAAAGCGAAGTTTCATATACCTATGAATAATTATGTTACTCCCACAGACAACCTCTATTGCAGTACGCCCTGTATTATATAATAACACATTTTATTTGGTATAGTGCAGATCTAAAATTGTTCCTGGCGTTTCACAATTATTAAAATACATAAAATACTGTAGAATTTCAAAATAATCAATGTATTTAAAATACTATAAATAATAAGAATTGTTTAAAATAAATAATACAGCAATAAGATAGTGAAGAACCGCTAAATAAAGTTATGACAAAATATAAATATTAGCTACTAGTAATAAGAATTTAAAAAACATAATTTGTACAATATTGTTTATATTAATAACCTATTTGATAAAATATTGTTAAATATCATGAATAAGAATACTGAAATTGTCATAATTAAATTGCTATATAATATGATGTGTATTAGCTAGACGCCACGCCATTATGTAGATCTATGCATGCAACAGTGAAAACAACCCCACCCTCCACATACACCCTGTACGCACGCAGCAAAATTACCTTCACTGGAGTTACGACCAAAAACACATAAGCTTATGCATGCTAATATCAATCGTAACGTTAAGACCAACTAGCAACGGCTAATTGATCTTAAAGAGACTCGTGAAACGCAAATAACGTAAAATTACAACGTATTAAACGTACGACGTCTTTGCGCCGCTATGTCGTAAGTACGTCTCACGAAACCGGTCCCAGTTGTACGTACGACGTCGAAGCGTAAGTACGTCTTGTATCGGGTCTTCAATCCGGAATCTCCTGCTTCCACTGCACGAAAATCTGCAGAACAAGAACCGGGTTCCTGAATCACACACGACCGACCCTTGGCCGACGTCATATCCTCCTTCCGAGGGACCGCCGATGACAACGACAAGGCGATCTGCGGGAAGGGTTGGTCTCGAATTTCAACGGAAAGAGACGAAACATCGGATGTGTTCAAGTTGTAGGAGCTGCGGTTTATGGGATTTTGACATTAGTGATAATTGTTGCACGTTAAGCTTTAGTAACTAAGGTGAATATAGGTCTGGATTGCTGTAATATGTTTTAGGTAGCCATGGTCGGGAGGAGATTCCTTCCATGGCTTACCCGCCATATTCAACTGTCAATCATTTTAACGTTCGGTTCGGTATATTGATTATTATGTCAAAGAAAATGACTGGCTGATTGTCGACGGTGTCTTTTTCATCATTCGATGTAAAATTCGATTTAGAGGAAAAAAAAAAAAAAAAAGTAGGATGTGTTGTATTATATATCTCACACATGAAACAGTTTGTACCAGTCACGTGGGTAATGTTTCTAAAAAAACGAGCGAACTAGTGATATATATACTAATAAAAGAACTTAAACAAATAATATCGCTAGTATTGGGGTCTAAATCATGGGTATAATTAATGGAACTCGCTCCCGTTCCGACATGTCCCGAAATGCATCGCGCCGTCCTAACGTCCGCGGTTTGGCTAGACGGAAGTGGGGAGCAAAATGTCTAGTGCATCCGTCAAAGCAAATACCGCAGTCCAATCTGAGTTTGGTACAGTCACTGCGTAATACATGTCGCAGGGACATACGTGGACTGCATTTATAGAGGTTCACGAATTAAACTGTCGTTGTTATATCGCCAGCTTTCATCTGTCATATCTGGTGTGATATCGGTCGCGCGGTGGCACCTGGCGGCAGAGAAAACAGTGATCGTAACGTAAATAGCTGCTACAGAACAATCAACCGGATTCTTTAAAATAAACACTGTGTACAAATAATAATGTACTGCTCTGTTTATTGCTAGCTTTATTTGTTATAAAAAATGTGGATTAGTCCACCAACTTCCAAAGTATGCGTGTGTGTGTGCGTGCGTGTGTGCGTGCGTGCGTGCGCGCGCGGGCGTCTGTCTACGCCTGCCCTTTAATTACAGACCCTACAGTGAAGAACTTCTTTCTAACTCTTTCTCGTCGACTGATCGGAACCAGGAAGAACAGATAAAGTGTGTAGTAAATGTTGCGATGTCGTGATCCACTGAAATGAATCACCTTCGTGTTGTGTGAGGGTGTAACGCGTCGCTGTCAAACCAGTCACCATAAAAATCATCTCCGAACACACCACAAAAGAGATTTTGGCCATTACTAGATTGGTGCTAAATTCGTTAAAAAAGTCGCATAGGCATTTTGTTAGAATATGCTAACACACGCTTTACGGTAATTTGAGTGTGCTGAATCCAAGAATCCATGTTGGCAATTTGTGGGAGGGGACTTTGATCCCTTAAATTACACAAAATGGCGGCCTATGTGCCACTGATATGTCACGAATTCTAGCTGAATTGTGCATTTTATGAGAACAGCATGAAACTTGTTAGATACTTAGATCACAAAATAGTTTGCTTACAAGAGCTATCTCAACATTCATCGAGAATAGTGCTGGCGGTCATTTGTAAAGATGGCCTACATCTTCAACAACTGGATGAATCTGCATTGTCTCTATTATCTAGCAATGTACAACATAACTCTTGAAATGTCACCCGGGCCTGAAATAAGAAAATGTAGCGGTACGGATATGAAGGACGTGAAGACCACTGAAGTCGCTACTGTCGTCTTATGAATAAAACATTGACATTTTTACAAAAGTTGGGACTTTGATTATGGAAAATAAGCAATGTGATCACGAAAAATAATCACACGATGAAAGACCCATTCTGTAAGATGCCTGGTGGCGTATCAGTGAATTTGTAAACACATTGCAGGTAGCTACAAAACTGCGATATAAAAAGTTTCACGATAAGAATAATTAACGTTTTTAATGACATGCTATATACAAAATATTTGATGAAAGCATGGCCCATTTCAGCACGACATACCTTGACGTGTGTGCAACAGATACCCAAAGTATGAACTGGGTCGAAAGGAGTTTTCAAAATTGAATAACGAGTTCTCATATGTGAGCGATGTGAAAACCAACCCCAGCTGTTTTGTGACAACCAACCACAGCTGTTTTATGACAACCAATCACAGCTGTCTTGTGACAACCAACCACAGCTGTCTTGTGACAACCAACCCCAGCTGTTTTATGACAACCAACCCCAGCTGTCTTGTGACAACCAACCCCACCCGTCTTGTGACAACCAACCACAGCTGTTTTGTGACAACCAAACACAGCTGTCTACCTTTATATTGTTTACATACCTCACCAATTGGTAGGTCAGGGGCCAATGGCCCAAACGACGTGAACGAATATTGAAAGAGGTAAACGGACGTTAACACTCAGGAGAAGATGCACATGTTAGTGCATTAATAAACATTTGACAAAGCACTAGAACATTGAAGTAATGTTAGTGGAGATGAGCACATTTGAACCAAACATTGGTTATTGCTACTATTTCTCCCGCAGTCCCGTTGTGTCAGGGAACATGGCATGTTATATATGATTTATTATATAATTAGGTAAAGCGGAGGTTAGAGCCAGTCTACAATAAAGAACAACACTTTAGCATCCTCGCTCGCTCCCGTTCCGACATGTCCCGAAATGCACCGCGCCGTCCTAACGTCCGCTGTTTGGCTAGACGGAAGTGGGGAGCAAAATGTCTAGTGCATCCGTCAAAGCAAATACCGCAGGCCAATCTGAGTTTGGTACAGTCACTGTATATTACATGTCGCAGGGACATACGTGGACTGCATTTATAGAGGTTTGCGAATTTAAGTGTCGCTGTTATATCGCCAGCTTTCATACGTCACATCTGGTATAATATCGGTCGCGCGGTGGCACCTGGCGGCAGAGAAAACAGTGATCGTATCGTAAACAGCTGCTACAGAACAATCAACAGGATTCTTTAAAATAAACACTGTGTACAAATAATAATGTAATGCTCTGTTTATTGCTAGCTTTATTTGTTATACAAAATTTGGATTAATTAGGATTAGT
>CM034543.1:14163701-14276201 GCA_020002185.1 Paraescarpia echinospica | reverse complement strand
TCTAAAAAGCAACATAGTTACTGCCGCTACGCTACTGCCATATTCCGTCACAACCGCCACAACAGAAGTGAATATATTAAGGACGCAGGAGAAGGGAAAGACCACAACTGAGACGAGCGGGTGAGGCTGGAAGATGGAGTGGGAAGACAGGACAGGAAGCTATGGAGAGAACGAACAGGACGAGTGGTTCAACAATACTACACCTGACATCACCCCTGTACAGGGAACAAGGAGGAAGAACAGGACGAGTGGTTCAACAATACTACACCTGACATCACCCCTGTACAGGGAGCAAGGAGGAAGAACACACATAATACGGGTTTCTAAAAACAGTAGAACTCATAGGGCAGTCGGTATGTAGACAGCCCCGTCCTCGGGGTTTGGAAAATTTCAGAATGCATCACCCCTTTGAGACCTCCAACTGTACCACCCCCTCTCCACCCCACCTTTCAGCCCTCCAAATACGTGTCCATCCTCATTCAAACCTCTAAGTGCATCAAGTTTAATCTTTGTTATTTCCTACCATAGGTTGGCTTCAACGCCGGCGACGGTCTGCGCTACTTCTCCGTAGCCGGCTCACGCGAGGCAGCCATTGTGGACGTCGAGACAACAAGCAACGTGGGTCTTCCCGGCCGCTGGATGTTCCGTATTGACGATGTGTCGGTGGAGGCCGGGGGCTGCAACACTGGAGGTTCGACCGTTGTTAATATACTCACTTCTAGTTTCACTCACTATGCATCTATCATCTGCGTCTTTTATATTTTTTGTATACTAAAATTTAGAAATTCGCGGGTGCATGAAGACAGAAAAACGTGCATGCTGAAACAATATCTCAATAGCACAATAATATTAATAATAATAATAAATTAGTTAATATAGCGCCCCATCCAAATCATTGTTCTGTGGCGATGTACAGTGGTGTAGACACTATAGCACACATACATAACTATTACATTATTAAGACAAAATCTTACATATTATGAAATATCAATATGCAAAATATGCAGTTATTTTCACATGTCAATGTATTGTTATTGTTATATTGGTTTTGAAATGAATGATAATATAAAATATTACATTTTTAACTTTTTCTTTGTTGATGTGTTCTACTTGCCAAACAGAGAGTATATTATTGGTGATACTGCGTTTTTGTTATTCTTCACTATATTGCTGTTTCTGTAATAATACCGCCTGTTAAACTGTCGCCAGGTACACTGGCAACTGGACCCAGCTACGGACCGATGCTTGGTGGGATAATGGTAACCGTAGCGGGGCCATGTTTTGACGACATTTTGGACACGACGAATGTCGTGTGCAAGTTCATTGACATTGTGACGCCAGGCAAGGTCATTGATGCCACGCGTGCGCAGTGCCTACTTCCCATGCTCCTGAGAGTAGGGCGGATACCAGTGGCGTTATCTGTTGACGGTGGAGTTAACTACAATTACACCGGAATCTTCACCCTTGGTAGTGGCGTTTACTCTACGATTTTAGAAACAAAAACAACGCCACGTATATAAGATGTGGTGTGCGTCATGTTAATTAGGACAATTTTGTGTCGCTTGTTAACATACATTGTGATCTTATAGCTATGTATTGATCATATGTTTTAACTAATTGTTGTCAGCGTTTACTGTACAATTATAAAAACAAAAACAAAGACCTCACATACTTTCTACATGTGTAATATTTGTTTTATATTAATTACGCCAATTTTGCGTTGTGTGGTAACATAAATTGTGATCTTGTAGCTATTTATTAATCTTAAGTATTCTAGTTAAGTTGTCAGTGCTATAGTTATTTCTGTTACCGTCGTCGTCCACGTCGTTGTTGTTATCAGTATTATTATCATCATTATTATCATTATTATTATTAGTAGTAGTAGTAATAGTAGTTGTAATAGTAGTAGTAATAGTAGTAGTAGTAGTAGTAGTAGTAGTAGTAGTAGTAGTAGTAGTAGTAGTAGTTGCAGTTGTAGTAGTAGTAGTAGTAGTAGTAGTAGTAGTAGTAGTAGTAGTAGTAGCTGTAGTTATAGTAGCAGCAGCAGAAGCAATAGCATTAGCTTTATCAGTAGTAGCAGCAGCGGTAGCAGCAACAACAGTAGCATCAGTAGCAGGTGCAGCTGGAGTCTAACGTAATGATATGTTGCAGTGGCACAAGACAAGCGTCAGTCTGTGTCTGTGGTCGGTAGGACGTATATTGTGTTGGGAAATGTGCAGAAAACGCTTGACATCTCTTGGCCCAGTTCTTTTTTCAACACGACAGAAGTTGTTATAGACGGCGTCGTGTTCTGGTAAGTAAATATAGACATATTCGATAATTATTGATGGTCAAGGCAACGTTTGAGTGAATTTGGAATTTTAAAATTACCATCGTTTTTCATGGACTATAATAACATATCATTATTAATTTTGGTGGTTTTTATTTGTCATGTCTATTCTGTATGCCGTGTTGGTTTCTGTATCAGCTAATTTTGTTTGTCACTTTATATTTTCGGTTTGTGTTCGTCTGCCACTTGACCTGTGCATTTGGCAGTGTAAACGTCGTATTATTGAGACCTGTTTTCTATATATATATATTTTTGTTATACTACTACTACTACTACTACTACTACTACTACTACTAATACTTCTACTACTACTACTACTACTACTACTACTACTACTACTACTACTACCACTACCACCACTACTACTACTACTACTACTACTACTACTACTACTACTTCTACTACAACAACTACTACTACTACTACTTCTACTATTACTACTATTACTACTACTGCTAATACTTCTACTACTACTACTACTACTACTACTACTACTACTACTACCACCACCACCACTACTACTACTACTAATACTACAAATACTACTACTACTACTACTACTTCAACTACTACTACTACTACTTCTACTACAACTACTACTACAACTACTTCTTCTTCTTCTATGTATCTTCTTATAGGTATCGTATTCGTGGTATACGAACTCTGTTTTTTACAGGAAAAGCAACGACAAACCTTATGTGCAGAAGCGAATCGTTCCGCTGGTGAGTTCGGCGGAAAATGTTGGAAATCTGACGTTGCGGAGTGATATCGCCGAAACATTTACAATCGGCGAAGTGGGTGCGCTGCGCGTGCGTGCACCAATGTCCAGCGATAACAGGCGAGTAACGAGAAGTGACCCCCACTAGTCTGGTAACAAAACGGGAATATGAGCCTAGAAAGTGACATTCTTAGGGTCATCCCTACAGCAAAGGGTCGACCTGCCATAGATGGTTTCTATGACTTAATGTCCAAAGGCAACCAAATCCAAGTTCCCCATATCGTAATAACTGCGTCATCTAGAACCATAGTTTTGTGGGTCAATATATAGTTAGAACCATAGTTTTGTGGGTCAATATATAGTTTTATGAATGAAGGATTTCAAATAGTTTACACTTGAACTTTTGTAACATTCACATCAGCCATTTTAACGATGGCGGCCACACGACTTTGAATCAACGACCACGTTCAATATTTACTTCATTAATTCAACTTACTTTATATGTGCTTATTTGAAACTTCATGATTATAAGCAGATGTCTTTCTTTATTTGGCACATATATGTGATAACAGTACTGTTGCCGTTGATATTTATTAGGAATCTTATGTGACCTTACGGATCTATGTTACTAATGTTAAAAATGTACACCACGCAAGGTTTGAACCTGTACATTTAATAATAATAATAATATTATTATTATTAACCTAACTTCTTTTGTGCCGAAATCCTCGGAAACCAAGCGCAGAGGGCACATCAGATCAGTTGCTTTCACCGCGAAGATCCGAGTCTTCAATCAACAATATACATATCCTGTGTTACTGCAGATCTCTGTGGTCGCCGATCCACCTCACGCAGTGGTATCACAATGAGTACTCCACTGACGTCATTCCGCAAGGTGTCAGCAGCGGCGGCAGACCCAGCCCCGTTGGGGGTCCGCCAAATCTTGCTCCCGGACACGCCAACAATCGCCAGTATTCTTCACGTTGTATAGAATGGTACGAGGGCGAGAAGCGAAATCCACCATTCGTGCAAGGTTTGCCACATTGCCCGTGTAAGCGTCGACAAGCTCGCATTGATACCCGCTTTGAGAACGACCCCAGCTGCTCGGAAGGGAGTCCAAGGTGTGATGACTTTCATCGCGGAGCCCACCACTGTATCCGATCAGTCTCCCCTAGGTAAGATTCTGACATACATGATATTTTGGTTGGAATCTCAATAGCAACGTAGAGGCGACTCGGTGTTGTAGTTAACACTTCGCCTTGCAAGCTGTTTGATTTAAAAGACCCGCGCATCAAACGCGGTGGATTTGGTGTTCATAAAACTAACTTTTGTTTTGGCGCTGTGCATCGCGACTAGTGACTCGGATATCTCATTAACGCCAGTCCCGTCTGCGTATACATATACAGAGTAGTCAGGTAATAGAACGTGGCCGAGTGGTGAACATAAGTAGAAGTAGGCATTGAAGTATATACAGTAAGTTTTCGCCACATAGATGCCGTAACAACCTCCTAAAATCGTTTTTAAAATGAACAACTATGAAATCCCTTTTTAACCATGCACCTTTGGATGTAGTGATAGAACAACAAATATATGGAATACATTGCGGAAGTCCGCTGTGTGTGTATGCGTGCGTGCATGTGTGTGTGTGTGTGTGTGTGTGTTTGCGTGTGTGTGTGTGTGTGTGTGTGTGTGTGTGTGTGTGTGTGTGTGTGTGTGTGTGTGTGTGTGTGTGTGTGTGTGTGTGTGTGTGTGTGTGTGTGTGTGTGTGTGTGTGTGTGTGTGTGTGTGTCATTGTATATTCGATATAAGTAATACCTTCAATGTCAAATGTATTACAACTTCATATATAATTATGTAAATAACGCGACAATAAAGTAAAATAAACGGGTGGAAAAGACGACTCCAAATCCGTTTATTATTCGCGTAAAAGCGTAATATAATTAGAAACAATCACATATGTTGCGATCGATATTAATTATAACCAATACAAACTGTTGACAATGACCCACAGTTCGCATGGTGCAGGCCAACAGTGCTGCTACGACACTGCTGGGAACATTTTGCCTTACGAAAACGGCGGAGGTACATTTGACCGGGCACACTTTAAAGGCTACTACAGCGCCAACGTCATCAAAGTTCCGCTTGTGAGTCACCTGATGGAAGACGTACAACCATTTATCTGGTGCTGTAAATTCTCGAACAACTGCGAGAGATACGGAGAAGTACGACCCACGAATAACTGCAGCGCCTACGACCCACCGGCCAGTGGTGCGTATGTTTAGTTTACTTTTATTCATTTGTTTGTAATATCACTTTGTGGTTCCATATCTCCTCGGAAGGTCGGCTACCATGGGACGCCACTTCACTGTGTTCCCGCTGTGTCTTCATCTTCATTAACTTACACACACACACACATGGAGCTACAATCAAAGACCAGCAGTTGTTACCATTATAACATTTGCAACTTGTGGTACCATCAGACCTGCGGAACCCATGACCATTCAAAAAGTATATAATTCCGAATAACTGTCTTTGTATGCTTTTTAAATGTATCGCCAATTGGTAGATCAAAGGCCAACGGTCCAAGGAAGGAAATGAGGCATGTGGACCTAGGAACCTGAGAGGAGATACATTTATAGACCCTCCGAATTAGCGTATTAATATAATTAAATATTTTTTTATAGATGTTGACCATCCGTGCTTTGATGTTGTCTATCCATGTAGCTATTGGTCTTCCTCTACGTGTTTTGCCATTACATTTCACGTTGGATTTTTGTTTTTATCTTATTATTCCACCAAACAATGACAGTTTGTAGTTATGTGCTCTATTGAAGAGTTGTTTTTAATTCAGGTAGACAAACAAGTGCGGGCTGTACGTGTTGGTTTATGTATATTCGCGACAGAGACTCGTCCAATCCAACTGATACACCATTTTCCCCATGCTCCACCTCTCGAACGCTTGCTGTCCTTTTTGGTATCTTTGTGCCATTTTTATTTTGCAATTTCTTGATATGCGTTGCGCTTCGATTGGTAATAATTGTTGTTAAATATTTTGCGATAATATTTTCTAAATAAAACTACGCATATTGATTACAATGAAAACATGATCCATGATCATAATCTGTGTTCCCGACATGTCTGTATATTGCTATATATATATATGTGTGTGTGTTTGTGTGTGTGTGTGTGTGTGTGTGTGTGTGTGTGTGTGTGTGTGTGTGTGTGTGTGTGTACGTGTGTGTACGTGTGATGTACCGTCGTCGCTTACACATTCTGGGCAAAGACATGACATGATGGTAATATATATATACATATTGCAGCACTCCTGTTCGGAGAACCACACATTATTACGATGGACGGGTTCCAATACACATTTAACGGGCTCGGTGAGTTCTGGCTCGTTCGCAGCGCTGACTTTCTACTGCAAGGAAGGGCAACAAAAGCCAAGAACGATCGAGGTATTGGAATACTACGTTGCTAAGGTGTCATTATCACAAAACTATAAGACTCAAATGGATTGACTTTAGACAGTAATTGGTGTTATTGACAAAGGTTTCAATGAGACACGGCGGCTCAAATAAAAGTTTCGCAATTGATTTGGCAATCTGCAAATTCTAGTTTTCACTCTAGCGTAGTTCACGATTAGTATATTCCTACTTCTAGATTTACTATTACTGATGATCTACATGTCGCCATACTTCTTTTATGTGATGTATGTGTGAGCGCGTGTGTGTGCGCGCGTGCGTGCGTGTGTGCGTGTATGTGTCTGTGTGCGTGTGTGTGTGCGTGCGTGTGTGCGTGCGTAAGTATTTATAATAAAACCTGTTTTTTCGTCTACGGCATTTTATTAATGGCTTCATAATCCTTGCCCATATAGTTATATCCTTCCAGGATACCATTAATATTTAGTCGGTCCCTATTGTCACGAAGTTGAAGATTGTTATGATTCTGTAGGTGAATTCATTAACGCGACTGTGTGGACAGCCATAGCGGCCAGGGTGTCTAACAGCAGCAGCGTTGTCCAAGTTCAGATCAACGAACGAACAGGACTCGATATCATCATTGACGGCGTTAAGGAACATTTCGATGACCTTCCAACGCAAGAATTCACCGGTAAATTCGCAGTATGTCAAATGCGAGATATGTATGTTAAACCGACGGTCTCATTAGCCTGACCCCTTTGCAAATGTTATTTTGGTTATTTAAGAAGACTGCCATTCAGAGCAAAACAGATGGCAAGTGGACAAATAAGTCTTTGGCTTGTCGAGAGCCAAATTTGTTTTATCTAGAATTCAACATGAATCCCGCATTTCGGTCAAGTTGACTTTTTAAACATGTTCACGCTGCTAGCAGCATTTACACAATCAGCAGATAATATGTTCCATTCAATCAAAGTCCTCTGTGAGAATGAAAAGTTTTCTTAAATCTAATCTACCCTGTTTCGTCATTGACATTACTTCTTCTTCTAGAGAGAGCAACTATTTCTATCAATATCTCATAATCATTCAATATCTTAAGTCTCTTTTTGCTAGGACTTCTAAACCACATTCTCTTACGCGTTTTTCGTAACTAAGGTATCTCATTTCTGAAATCAGTTTAGTTGCTTTAATGTAATTTGTAGGTGATTTAAACGTTTATGTATCTATGTTAACAAGATGTCACCGTCACGTATAACACGGACAATGTAACGGCAGTTGTCCGCTTTCACGGTGCCAACGAGTATGTGTTGAACATTGGGACCGTCGTCGGTACGTTGTCTTACTCGCTGATTTGGCCAAAAGATGCAGGTATGTAAAATTATAGATTGTCTTGCACGTTCTGTTTAATACATTCAAAACTCGTCAGTTCTATCATCGCTGATTTCGGAATTAGCTCACTTACGCCTCTCGTCACATCAGTACCGTGAACATTTTGTACTCTCATATTTCACTAAGAATTTGCCACATACCGGTTCGAAAGCATGTGCGAATTTCACGCGTAGATAGCTATCATGAAGGCAGAACAGTTGTTATATTACTGTGATGCTGATGTCATCGGGAGGTAATACCAGATGGTAAATAAATCAAAATCGTCATCGTAAGCAGAAACACCAAACATGAGTGTCTTGTAAACGTTATATGCAGTACTTTATGTCTATGGTACTTGGGTTGGAACGAGTGTCAATTGATTAACGTGTTTCATGTTACCCAGATATTAACTTACGAATAAAATTGGATGCGCGATGAAGATGGCATAGCTGCCTGTGACACTACCAACGACTGCAGAATAACTAAACTAGCCGTATATTTAGTAAAATTGCGATATTATGTTACGTTTGCGTTACGTTTAGCTGTTGCATATGACCTGCAGATCAACCTCGTGGGTTGCTTGGCAACGCGAATGGAGATCCGGATGATGACTTGCAAACTCCAGAACGAATTACCATTATCACTAACGTCACTAAAAGACAACTGCACGAAAGGTTCGGCATGACGTGTAAGTACGAAGACAGCAATCCGACGACTACTGGAACTGTTAAATCGTCCACGACGATTTAAAAGATCACGCAAGACGTACACCGATAAAAGCGAAATAACAACGCTTATTAAGACCAAGACAAACACCAAAGCCAACATAAATAGGCAAACCTAAAACTTATTAATATTTTGTTGACCTAATCTCATGAGAACAAAATTACATGTAGTTACCCCTTTAAATTATGATACATTAGCCAACGCAAACATTGACGGATTCTCCACAAAACAATAACAAATATATCACAAAAGGCTATCACACGATTTGTCATAGTCTAGTGGATGGACACGACTGATGATGAACACAAACTATTTACAACAATCATATCTTATGTATTCCAGTTTCATTATAATTTTGTTTTTGTTCTCTTGTTTGTCATTATTGCTAATACTACTGTTATTGTTGTTCCGATTTGTTTAATTTGTGAAAAAGTTAATGATACAGATCTGGGTGGTCCTTCCGTTCTCTTCTGTGTCGGGACTTCAGTTGTTTCCCATAACGTGTTTTCTGGCAGCGAATTCTAGGCTTTAATGCGCACGTGCTTTCAGGGAATACAACCGAGTCCGAGTCATTGTTCGTCTATGACACTGGAGTCAATCACTCGTCGTTCTTTGATGCCTCGTTCGAACCACTCTTTGAAATTCCGGTGGTAGGTAAAGCCATTTTGGAAAACGCAACGAGAATATGCGGTACTTGCGAGCAATGCGTCTTTGACTACGTCGCTACAGGCAACGAGCTGCTAGCGAGAGCCTCGGCTGTCGCTGTTCAACAACACGAGGAGTTCGTTGAAGCCTCAAAGAAAGGTACATATCATAATATAACAGTTCAGAAAGAGAACTAAGACCCTACTTGTAGCATAGCGTCTATAACACGACAAAAGAATGCGGTCGTCCAAATTGAGAGTTTGAGTCTTGTAATAATAATAATAATGACAAACTTCTATAGCGCCTAAATCCCCAGGAATCTGAGCTCAGAGGCGCAACATACAAAAATCATTGGGCAAAATCGTTAACAGGGACAAGCAAGAGTCGTCATTACAGCAAGGGACCGCCGAAGGTTAGGGTGGGAATGCAATTTCAAATAAATAAGTCTTTAGTTTTTAGTTTGTAGTTTTATAATACTTGTATAGTGCATCTCCATGTATGGTTAGTTATTGAGTAATCTTCCATTTTACACCAATTGGTATTATTTTTATACTTTTGACCTTCCTTTATCTTTGGAGGAGATAGATCGTAGAAATTGGTGGTGCAGAAAAGTTGATAAACAAGTGGAATTACTGATTGATAAATATTATTCTCGCCTTAATATCAATCATAAAGTAGCAGTAAACATACATTGTGTAGCAGCTGTGCTTAAAATTAGTTAGATAAAGTATTGTATAACATGTTAGTCTAGTGAGTGATAATAGGGTAAGTTAGCCTACGATAAGTTTGTAAAAAAAGATTTAACAAACCTCATTATGTGGTAGAATATATAGATGATAAAGTAACAAACATAAAACTGTTTATATAAAATAATATATGTGTGTAAGCCAGTACCTGCTAGACACTTTGATTAGGTAGCATCGTTATTAAAATTAAGCATTTGCGATAACCGGGCGAACTAAGTTTGTTTATGTAGCTAGTGTCCTACGTATTCGCTACGGCGCGGTATAACCTAAATAAATAAGGCACTCTAACGTAACGTAATTGATTGTATTTAAATTTGGTCACTACCGGTAACGTTAGCATTTGCGTTAGGATAGATAGTCAGCTGTGAATATAACCAAAGCATGTAACCGAAATAAACAAGGCAATCTTACGTAAACTGTAACATTTGTGGACACTAAACAGTCTTCTTAAAGACTACATAGACAGTGAATATTGTAAACATAGTTGACTATTTTAAATATCTAATTGGATTATTATTATTAAATAAATTCTGATATGGCGCCTTGCAAGCGGCAAGTCAAGGCAAAGCGACACTTGGTGTACGACGACTGCCACAGTTGGGTGGGTTTTGCCCTATCCGGCTGTGGGAAGTCATGGGCAGAGACCAAGGAAGAGGGATTCACCTTTCAATGCGTGGGGTGTTGGAAGGTGGAATGTCTGGAGAAGGAGGTAGCTAGGTTGGTAGATATTGTGAAGGGGATGGAGATCAGAATCAGCAAGGAGACAGATGGAATGGAGAGAGACGACAGGGAGAGAGTTGGGAATATTGTGAGACTGAAGGAGCAGAGTAGTGACAAGAAGACTGCGGAAAGGAAACTGAGAGGAGGGAAGGTGATCGGAGGGGAAGAAATTGGAGGATCGACGGCAGGAAATGTGACATGCGTGAAAGTGACATGGGAGAAAGGGACCGTACAGAAAGAGGTAGGAGGGGAAAAGAGACGGGAGAGGAGAGAAGTAAATGCAATTGGAGGAAAGATGACGGGAAGTAAGGGTGTAAGAGTAAATGTGACAGAAGAGAAGTTGGGAGGGGCGATGCCAGGAGGAAAGGTGACAAGTGAAACAGCGTCAGGAAAGAATGGAACGGATGGGATTGTGACAGGAGAGCAGAAGACAGGGGAACAAGACTACAACCAGACATATGCAAACCGGAGAAGAAGCTACCCTGAGGCAGTGATTGAGGGGGCACTGAGAAAAGAGAGGGTGTTTATGGGCGACTCTATTCTGAGAAAGACAGATAAGACACTAAGCGAGGGGAGGACGTCGTTACTTTGTTTGGAGGGAAGATATGTTCATGAGAGAAGGCCTCCATCTAAGTGGAATGGGGGCAGCAGTTTTCACAAAGAACCTGCTGCAAACTGTTGACAGTGGGACAGGCTGCATCTATTTAAACTAGATTCGCAGGGTGGACTCACAGAGAAGCCTGAAACTGGAGGCATATATAAAGACAGCAGAAATAAATCAGCAAAGAACAGCCTGGAAAACTCTTCTGAATCAGGATATAAATGCGTTTGTTTAAATGCAAGGAGCATAGTATACAAACGAAGTGAACTAAACGTTATGGTAGAAGATATCGACCCTCACATAATAGGTATAACCGAATCCTGGACCACCACTGATATATCAGATGCCGAATTGGGACTAACAGGCTATGTAATGTTCAGGAAAGATAGAATAGGAAGAAGGGGAGTTGGAGTTATTTTATATATAAAGCATCTATCCAGGCTTATGAAATAAAATTAGAAAGAGAAGCAGATTGCGAAAAAGTTGTTTGGTGTAACATAGTTACAGGAAACTCAATGTTAACGGTAGAGTTAGTTTATCGAAGTACAAACATAAGTGTAGAAGAGAAAGTATATAACGTTATAAGGGAAGTTAGCAAACGGGACTGTATTATTATGGGAGATTTTAACCATGGTCATATACTATGTAAATCTCCACCGAGTACGGGGAGTGACGACCACACGTTTTTAGTTTTAATACAAGACAGTTTCCTTTCTCAACATGTGCTAGAGCCAACCAGGGTTTTGGAGGAGATAGATCGTAGAAATTGGTGGTGCAGAAAAGTTGATAAACAAGTGGAATTACTGATTGATAAATATTATTCTCGCCTTAATATCAATCATAAAGTAGCAGTAAACATACATTGTGTAGCAGCTGTGGTTAAAATTAGTTAGATAAAGTATTGTATAACATGTTAGTCTAGTGAGTGATAATAGGGTAAGTTAGCCTACGATAAGTTTGTAAAAAAAGATTTAACAAACCTCATTATGTGGTAGAATATATAGATGATAAAGTAACAAACATAAAACTGTTTATATAAAATAATATATGTGTGTAAGCCAGTACCTGCTAGACACTTTGATTAGGTAGCATCGTTATTAAAATTAAGCATTTGCGATAACCGGGCGAACTAAGTTTGTTTATGTAGCTAGTGTCCTACGTATTCGCTACGGCGCGGTATAACCTAAATAAATAAGGCACTCTAACGTAACGTAATTGATTGTATTTAAATTTGGTCACTACCGGTAACGTTAGCATTTGCGTTAGGATAGATAGTCAGCTGTGAATATAACCAAAGCATGTAACCGAAATAAACAAGGCAATCTTACGTAAACTGTAACATTTGTGGACACTAAACAGTCTTCTTAAAGACTACATAGACAGTGAATATTGTAAACATAGTTGACTATTTTAAATATCTAATTGGATTATTATTATTAAATAAATTCTGATATGGCGCCTTGCAAGCGGCAAGTCATGGCAAAGCGACACTTGGTGTACGACGACTGCCACAGTTGGGTGGGTTTTGCCCTATCCGGCTGTGGGAAGTCATGGGCAGAGACCAAGGAAGAGGGATTCACCTTTCAATGCGTGGGGTGTTGGAAGGTGGAATGTCTGGAGAAGGAGGTAGCTAGGTTGGTAGATATTGTGAAGGGGATGGAGATCAGAATCAGCAAGGAGACAGATGGAATGGAGAGAGACGACAGGGAGAGAGTTGGGAATATTGTGAGACTGAAGGAGCAGAGTAGTGACAAGAAGACTGCGGAAAGGAAACTGAGAGGAGGGAAGGTGATCGGAGGGGAAGAAATTGGAGGATCGACGGCAGGAAATGTGACATGCGTGAAAGTGACATGGGAGAAAGGGACCGTACAGAAAGAGGTAGGAGGGGAAAAGAGACGGGAGAGGAGAGAAGTAAATGCAATTGGAGGAAAGATGACGGGAAGTAAGGGTGTGAGAGTAAATGTGACAGAAGAGAAGTTGGGAGGGGCGATGCCAGGAGGAAAGGTGACAAGTGAAACAGCGTCAGGAAAGAATGGAACGGATGGGATTGTGACAGGAGAGCAGAAGACAGGGGAACAAGACTACAACCAGACATATGCAAACCGGAGAAGAAGCTACCCTGAGGCAGTGATTGAGGGGGCACTGAGAAAAGAGAGGGTGTTTATGGGCGACTCTATTCTGAGAAAGACAGATAAGACACTAAGCGAGGGGAGGACGTCGTTACTTTGTTTGGAGGGAAGATATGTACATGAGAGAAGGCCTCCATCTAAGTGGAATGGGGGCAGCAGTTTTCACAAAGAACCTGCTGCAAACTGTTGACAGTGGGACAGGCTGCATCTATTTAAACTAGATTCGCAGGGTGGACTCACAGAGAAGCCTGAAACTGGAGGCATATATAAAGACAGCAGAAATAAATCAGCAAAGAACAGCCTGGAAAACTCTTCTGAATCAGGATATAAATGCGTTTGTTTAAATGCAAGGAGCATAGTATACAAACGAAGTGAACTAAACGTTATGGTAGAAGATATCGACCCTCACATAATAGGTATAACCGAATCCTGGACCACCACTGATATATCAGATGCCGAATTGGGACTAACAGGCTATGTAATGTTCAAGAAAGATAGAATAGGAAGAAGGGGAGTTGGAGTTATTTTATATATAAAGCATCTATCCAGGCTTATGAAATAAAATTAGAAAGAGAAGCAGATTGCGAAAAAGTTGTTTGGTGTAACATAGTTACAGGAAACTCAATGTTAACGGTAGAGTTAGTTTATCGAAGTACAAACATAAGTGTAGAAGAGAAAGTATATAACGTTATAAGGGAAGTTAGCAAACGGGACTGTATTATTATGGGAGATTTTAACCATGGTCATATACTATGTAAATCTCCACCGAGTACGGGGAGTGACGACCACACGTTTTTAGTTTTAATACAAGACAGTTTCCTGTAGGAGATAGTTTAGTTTAGTTTTCAATGTCAAATTATGTGAGCCACTGGGAAGTAGTGAACACAACGAAATACATTTTACCATCAAAATAAAATCAGAAAGAAATAATAAAAAGCAGTTGAAGAAAAATGTTGACAAAGGAAGATATAAGGACATGAATAAATATCTAGCAAGGATAGACTGGAACAACACAATGAAGAATAAGACAGCAACAGAATGCTGGAATATCTTAAAGAGTGAAATTGAGTGCATCGTCGATAAATTTGTTCCCTTAAAAAAACAAGGGAAACGGTCCAGAAAGAAATACTTATTGAAAGAAGCCATTAGAAAAATTAAGTACAAACAAATGATGTGGAAGTCATATAGAGGTACTGGAAATGACGAAGACTACAACATTTATTAAGAAGCACAAAAATTAGCTTGTAATATAAAACAAGATAGCAAGAGTTTTTTTCCATATGTTCGGAGCAAACAGAAAGGTCTGGATAAGGTCAGTCCTCTAGATAGTGCTGGAAATAAAATATCAGAGGGATTCTTATTGGCAGGAGACCTGAATGAGTATTTTACTTCGGTGTTTACCAGGGAAGATATTAGTCCATTGCCAGTACAAGAGGCTAAGTTCAAAGGGGCGAAATCAGACTATTTAAGACAGTTAATTGTAATCCGGGAAATGGTAGCTATGAACATATGGGCTATGAATGATAATAAATCACCTGGAGTGGATGGGATTCCGCCCAAATTACTATTGAAAATTGTAAAACAAATTAGCACACCACTTGCAACAGTTTTCAACTTGTCATTAGAAGAGGGAATGGTTCCTTTAGAATGGAAAGCAGCAAACATTATACCGTTATTTAAAAAAGGTTCCAGAAACAAGTCAGAGAACTACAGACCAGTGAGTTTAACATCAGTGATTTGCAAATTATTAGAAAAACTAACTAAAGATCACATGGTGGATTATCTTGCTAAACATAACTTGTTAAATCCATCTCAACATGGGTTTCTAAAAGAGAGGTCAGATATCACTAAGTGGGTAGACGAGGGATCACATCAAAGATTACTGCTGAAACTAAAAGCCCGTGGCATAGGAAATGGTTTAATTTAATGGAAAGAAAAATGGCTAATTGACAGAAGACAACGGGTAGTAGTTGATGAAGAGGCTTCAAACTAGAAATCAGTTTTGAGTGGAGTACCACAGGGATCTGTACTGGGACCTATATTATTCATAATATATATCAACGATTTGCACGATGATTTAACAAGCAAGGTATTTAAATTTGCGAGTGATACAACATTGTTTAAAAGGATTAAACGTGATGGAGATAGACAGCATTTACAAGATTATCTTGACAGGTTGATAAAATGGTCTGAAAAATGGCAAATGTTGTTCAATGTTGGGAAATGTAAATGCCTCCACACAGGACATGGGAACGAAGACGTACAATATACAATAGGGGGTTCTGTACTAAGTACTACTGTAAAAGAAAAGGACTTAGGGTTAACCATTAGTGCTGATATGAAAGTTTCAGAGCAGTGCAGTATTTCCGCTTCAAAGGGAAATCAAATCCTTGGATTAATTAGGCGAAATATAGCTTATAAGGAAAAAGAACTAATAATACAGCTGTACGAAACAGTAGTTAGGCCCCATTTAGAATAATGTATTCAAGCGTGGAAACCATATCGCAGGAAGGACATAGATATGCTGGAAAGAGTACAGAGGAGAGCAACTAAAATGATACAAAAACTGAGGGATCTTAGTTACGAAATACGCCTAAAAGAATGTGGTTTAACAACATTAAAGAGCAGGAGATTGAGAGGAGATCAAATAGAAGTGTTTAAAATATTGAATGGTTATGCAAATATTGATAGAAATATTTAGTTTCAGTTAAGAACGATAGAATGACCAGATGACATAAAGATACATTAATAAAGGAGCAGTGTAGATTAGATATAAGAAAGTTCTCATTCTCACAAAGGATTGTGAATGAATGGAATAGATTATCTCCTGACTGTGTCGGTGCTAGTAGCGTGAATATGTTTAAAAACAAAATCGACACATCCTTAAAAGGGCGAGATACACGTGGATTAAAAGTATTGGACTCTCGATAAGGCAAAAGGCTTCCTTGTCCACCTGCCATCTAGAGTCAATTTTCTGGATGGCAATCTTATTAAATCTTGTTAAATCTATTTCTATTAGTGTTTCACTTTAGGTTTATTATTGTTACAATTTACCTATTTTACTACTATGAATTACATAATATAAAATTTACGTTTGATACAAAATATGATGTTTGTGTTTCTGATCAATTCTTTAAGCCATCAGGCAATTGCTTATTACTCTTTATTAATTCACTCTCCATTTACAAGTAATTATTGAATTAAATGAATTGTGCCGGCACCTAATACGTTCAAATGTAGAATAACGCAAAGCATAGCATATGCCATTAAGTAGGCCTTACGATATGTTACCATCCTGCAAACACTGTTGTACACCGTATGACGACTGTTACAAACTGTTATATAACAACCAATCGCTAGCATAATAAACCATCCGGTAATGTAATAATCAACCGGTAATGCAATAAACTAACTGGTGATGTAATAAACCAACCAGTAACGTAATAAGCCAACCAATAATAATCACCTGATAATATGATTAACCAACCAATAACGTAATAACCCACCAGTCGTATACTAAAACAACCGATAATGCAATAACGCAACCGAAAATGTGATAAACCAACTGGGGTAATGAAATAATCAACCGGTTATACAGTAAACCATCTGGTAATGTAACAATCAACCGGCAATATAAAAACCAACCTGTAATATAATAATCAACCGGTAATGTATTAAACAACCGATAATGCAATAATGTTAGCGATGATAAGACGTGATGCTGATTATGATAACAATCATGATAAAGATGAAGACGGCAATAATGATGATGAGGAGGAGGAACATGACAAATATTAATAATGATGATAAAGACGACGACGACGACAATGATGATGGCGTTATATCAACGTTACCGACTTCCTTCCAGTGGAAAATTGCGGCTTTCTCTCGACCCCGCTCGACGGTAGCAAAAATGGCAGCAGTCCGCTTGAGGGCGCCACCATCTCGTTCTCCTGCAACGAAGGATTTCGTCTACAAGGCTCTGCGCAGCGAACCTGCACTGAAGAAGGCACTTGGACCGGGGAAGAAGTCACCTGCAACGGTTAGTAGATTGAAACTTGTCTAAATGCGCTGCCTGGAGTGGTCGCACTACAAACTGACCAGAATAACAGAGGTACGAATAGCGAAGACCACCTCAAGATTCCCTAACTGCGTAGTCATAACTGCGCAAGTAGTGCCCATGTTTCGACTAGCTGTATATAAATAATGTTTTTCTAGCACAATATTAATACTAATCCGTATATATATTCATAATGACATCCCACTAAAAAGTCGGCTGTTGCAAAATGCCAGTGTCAATAAGCCCAAAATAGTTGCTATTGACCGCGAACACGGGGCATAGTCGCTGCATTGTTGACGTTCTGCGTTGGTGGATTTTGTTGGAATGGTTATAATAGTATGGTGATTATCTTCATGATAAACGCTCATTCATAGTAAGCGCTCAAGACTGGTAAGTATTTCTTTGAATTCATTTTCACTAACATCACACAATGGATAATAATTTCATTAAATTATCAAACGTTTTGCTGATAACATTAACAGGAAGTATTTATGTGGACAGTTGATGATGTTTTATATTTGGTTCTAGAGATCAAATGCGTTCATCTGGAGGCGCCGCAAGGTGGCAGTGTGAGCGGCAGAAATCGGACAGTCGGCGCTGTGCGGACGTTTTCCTGCCCGAAGAAGTACCACTTGAAAGGTTCTGAGAAACGCACCTGCACTCGAGCGGGCACCTGGGAAGGCGAGGCGGCAGTTTGTGTCGGTCAGTGAAGGCCTCTTCCGTTGTTCTTTTAGGGTATTCAGTGATCGTGACTTTAAATAGAAGAACTTCAGGTATGATTAGTTGACGGTACGTTTGTTATTGTGAAGTGACGTCGTTCGGAATGTTAATGTTTTAAATATTAACTTTTGTATTGTAAAAATTATGACGATACTAAAATGTCCTCCTTCCACCACATGTTATCATAGTTTGCTTTTGTCATCGTCTTCGTCGTCGTCTTCATTGTCGTTATTGTTGTTGTTGTTGTCGTTATTGCTGTTGTTGTCTTTATTGTTGTTGTTGTTGTTGTTGTAGTTGTGCGGTATGTGTTCAAAGAGTGAAATATATCAATATAAGCACACTATAGAAGTGAAATACGTGTGCCGACCTCTATATGCAGATCGGCCGCTATTGGCCCACAGCCGAAAGAGAATGTTCCATTTACACGTAATTAACATGTTATCTGAGCATTCATTGGTTGATGCAAACACTGGGTCAAAGTTCACGTCCACGTTTGTTCGGATGAATCCTCCAAGAGTGGTAATTAAATATAATGAGTATGGATGGATCTGACGTTTTGCTTATACAGCAACCTCTGCGTCCAGATTTAATTGGATACATATTTCAAGGTTGTGTTTTTCAGCTGAAGCAGAGAAATCACAAGGTTTCCGCTGGTCAATGTGGGTGATCCTAGGAATATCTGCTGCTGGTTTTGTCGTCCTTCTTTTACCGCCTTGTGTCATCTGTTTGGTCACACGCAAGCGTCAGATGTAGGTCACATCCTCTAGTAGATATTTACGTTGTTTATACCACGATGATATGACCTGCAATATGTTCATGAGAAACACTGTTCTAGCAAAACTGCTCGCTTTACATTACACGTACTTGGTTATCATGTATGACAAACGATGTTATATGTAATTTATAATTCTAAATTGTTTATAACGTAACGAGCATACAAAGAAAATTGAATATACAAGAACACATATCAGTTCGAAAATAATGAATTGATACATGACTACCAGATCCCCTGAATTGTTCTATTTCAGTTAGAAACATGTTTGCCTGTAGGCATATTATATGTGTTACACACACACACACACATCACACCCACCCTCGTTAGCTATTGCATACTAGTACCCTGTTAGCTGGTCTTTACTCTTGTTTATGCACATGTGAGGAAACTGGTCATAGCTGCATTAAACTATTTTGTTTCAGTAGGAGACCCCGTGAGTCGTTGGAGGAGCCGAGGCCGAGAAACCAGAAACACAAGAAGTGCGTCGCTCATTTGTGTTAGCAAGAACGGTTTTGAGTCATATATTAGTCGGTTTCTTGGGCGTTAATTGAACACACAACCACATGGGCTCACAGTGTGAATTTCAATAAATAAATAAATACAACTTTTGCGTGCAGCTGAAATGCAGTATTTGGTTCCACTGCAGAAAGGAGATAGATGACATTTGACGTTTATTCAATAAAACTTTTCTCGATTTCAGACACATTCCGAGGGACTTCACCGAACGATACAACACTAAGCGTTTCTGAACACCAAATAGGATGGCCGAATTAACGCTGCTATCATACGCTGATAGGCCTCTACCAAGAAAATAAACTGTGTGCCATAGGGATATACCACTTTGGTATCATCCTTAATGGATGATTCTGTATGAAAAGTTGCAAGACCATTAGAAGAATTTCCAGTACTTTTACAAAAATGCAGCAATGTATTGCACGATTTACAATACTTAAAAATGCAATTTTATGCGGCAAATTTTTTTTAAATAGAGGGCCCATAACTTGTGTCGTACGCTATTGTATAATCAGTGGGTATTTAAGGTACACAATTTTTAATATCTTAATACTAGCGATTGCATGGTTTCTTCAACATTTGTAACAAGAACCTAGTGTCACGAATGATTTGGTGCTCTTGGCATGTAACAAGATACTTCAGTGTATTCTAGGAGAACCCTTGCAAGACTGGGCTTATGTACTTGTTATAATCATGATTTATGCATTCGACCGATTTTCAAAGATGCCATGTGTTCTGTTTACATATTAATGCAAAACGCATGTGCCGGCAGCAGTAGGAGATTATCATCAATGAATGTATTTACTATTATGTAATTTGAAAATAAAATAATAATTAATTGAAAAGCCTTGTTAATCTAGATCTGTTTCAGTACAGGGATAAAAGCATTCAACATTCCATACAGATCATTGATTCGATTCAATAATGGGCTGTTTATATTGCATATAGCCACATACCATGGAACTGCACATCTACACGTGTCGTTGTATAGGCAGCGGTAGCGTTAAATATCATGTATACAATTATACTTCCACAATATGTTTTGGGTGAACAGTTTCAATATAGTTTAGCTTGATGGGAAGATTAGTAAGAAAGCGGACGAAGTGGGCATGTCATTTGGACATGCAGACGGACAGACTACAAACGAGGGCAGACGTGGAGAAACATCACGACCGCAGGAAGAGGAAAAGACCACATCTGCCATGGGATAACTACGAGAAGAGGGACTTGAGAAACTCGGGGGGAACTGAAAGTGGAAGGGAGACAGTTGATGATAGCGTGCATTCTTTCACTAGGAAAAAGAAGACAAATAAAAAAAATATCACATCAATTAATTTATTATAAAATATATATTCAAACGTTGAATGCAATACGTTTGCATCAATCGAAATGCCTTTGTTAAAAAACATATATAAGCAGAACTTGATAGTTTGTGAAGTACATGATAACAATATTGTAGTTTCCTCAAACAAATATCTAGATAACCTTTCTCAAAATGAATGTACCGTACTGTACTGAAATATATATATATATATAGCAAAACACACAAAATATACAACCAGCATCACGTTAACAAATGTTGTTGCTGAGAAATAAGAATCACAACAGTGTTATTTATGACGTGCATAATCACAATAATATATTTTAATAGCAATAATTAAACTTACGTTGGAGCTGCATTTGAAACTTGCAACGTTTCGATCCGTCTAAAGCGGATCTTGATCTCGCACTAATGTCATGTGACGAGGCTCAGTTTCAAATACAGCTCCAATGTAAGTTTAATTCTTGCTATTAACATTTAATCTTGGAGCCATGAACAATATCTTCCATATCACAATAATCTAGTTTCCTCAAAAATTATTTATACAACCTTTCTCATAATAAATTATGAATGTATAATACTGTAATATCACCTCGCTATTCAGGTAACTTTGGTCCAGTCCCAATATGGCCTTAATAGTGAGGCGACACTTTATAATACTGGAATAGGTTTTTCCGGTTTCAAAATGCTTCGAATATAGAAGCGGCACCGCGTTAAAAAATAACTGAAAACACAACAAGTCACACATTGCAGTGCCTCACAAAAGTAATTTCAAGATAACAATATGTTAAATATTGCCGACTGTATATATATATAAATACCATGTTATCTTCAATAACATTTTATATCACTGTCTCTGCTCAAACTATTGCTCATTACTCAGGTGTGAGTTCGACTCTTCAAATAATCAACACAGTTAGCTAAAGTGGTGTTGTGTGAATTATATACAAGAGGTCAATTGGATTTCTCTTTTCGCAAACAGTTACCAACTTGGCAGACAATCATATATAATATTACACACTAAAACCTAAAACATGACAATGAAGTTCCATTATTTTGACACTTCGACAGCGATAAGATGAGTTCTAATAACGGTATCCTTACGTCTTGCTGCACTAAATGCTACGCTCGCAGTCATCACAACAGTCAAGTTCGTCACCATTTTTTGAACAACTAGAATATGTAGATTCGTTGCGCCTGCGCCTGCGCCTGACGCAAGTAACTGTGACTACAATGGCGACCAACGTAGCAACTAAGAGCAACACGCAGATGAACACAATTAATCCAATATTCCAAGTTCCGTTGATGTCGGGATGCGGAGCTGGGCCAGCTACACCTGTAAACAGAGGACGAATTTGCAAGTATGTTGATGCTGGAACTTTTTGCCGTAATAACAGACGCCTAACAGTGTGGCTTGAAAATATTTAAGGATATATGACATTTAAAAGAGACCAAATACCTTTGTTTGAAAAGATGATATGAAGAAATTACAGTACGTATTTACGGAAATATATGGAAGAACATGTCACGAATAGCGTGCGTGACTGTGCGTGTGTGCATGGGTGCGTGGGTGCGTGCGTGTATGAGTGTGTGTGTTTATGTGTGCGTGCGAGCGTGCGCGTGTGTGTGCGTATGTGTGTGTGTGTGTGTGTGTGTGTGTGCGTGCGCGCATGTATGCGCATGTGTGCGTGTGTGTGTGAAAATGGCATAGGGCCCACTGTGTTTTGTTTTAAACTGATCCAGCTGAATTATTGTCAATAACTGAATACTGTGATCGCGTCGATATCATTTCAATACACTTGCACACGCGAGCGCGCGCACACAATTTATTCTGCCACCTCACCATTGACAATCGCTATACAAAATCCATAGAACACCACACTATATATCCAATTGTTGTAGTTCCATGTATTAATTCACCACCGAACTTAACTCAACCTTTTTTATATAAACGTTTATCTGAATTTCCAACGGTTACTTACAAATAGCTTGCTCGCCGTTCCAAGTTGCCGAGTCAGTGCACTGTCGTTGAGTCGAACCTTTCAGAACGAACCCGTCGTTGCAAGAGAATGCAATGGTGGAACCGACTAGCGAACTACTTCCGGTCTTGCTACCGTTTAATGGCGCCTCGAGAAACCCACACGTGACCACTGCAAGAAGATAAAGAACATGTAAATGACGTATACCCCAAACTGTATACTACAAATACCATCATTGCTGTTTTCGCAAAGAATTTGTATATTGCCATTTAAAATCTGTGCCGAGTGGGTGTGTAAGAAAGTCATAAAATAGTTTGCAAAAATAAGCAAGAATATCGTGCTACGTTGCTGGTAGCTGGAAAAATGCCAACAAAGCTTCTAACCAACCTCTAAAAACTACAAATGACGCGTTGTATCGATATGGCATCGCAATCTAGCGGCAGCTAACTGCGTATATATTATTTTCCAGAGATGTCACTCAGATGCCAAAACATGTCGCTTGCCTTTCTGTGACGAATTCACGAAGTTCTCGTGTTCTCGTACGGCTTCGAGTGATGCCAACGCAAGCGCCATTTTGCCTGTGGCAAAGTAGTCGAAGACGCACTGCGGGTTACCATTGCACATCCGGGTTACGTTATGGTGCGTGACATTGTTTATCATCGGAGGCTCAAACAGCGGCCGGAAGGACGGATTGGAGAAAGAGGCATGGTTGAATCCGGTGTTGTAGACAAACAGCGATTCCGCTTCTGTTGTCTGCCCTGCAAGGAAAACAAAGCCAATAAAGCATTTAATTAATTAAAGTCAACCGCCGACACGAATGCCGGTTGCTGCAAATGGCGACTCTTTGTGTGTTTGTGTGTGTGTTTGTGTGTGTGTGTGTGTTGTGTGTGTTTGTGTGTGTTTGTGTGTGTTTGTGTGTGTGCGTGTGTGAGCGTGTTTGTGGGTGTGTGTGCGTGTGTGTGTGCGTGTGTGCGTGCGCGTGCGTGCGTACACACACGCACATACGCACATACGCACATACATACATACACACATGTATACATTCATACATGCGCGCACGCGCGCACGCACCCACATACATGCGCGAATGCACATCTTAACAGTATGTTAGGTAATCGTATATCCTATAATCGATTCTCCCATGAACTATTATAAACTGTGCCGCGAATTAGTGTTTGATTAACTGATTAATCGCAGTGGTTTGCTCTTTATACTTACACGTCATGCCAAACTTTTCGAAAACGTCTCTCGATGTCGCGTTGCTCGCAATGACCACGTGATCTGGCGTCTGTAGGTCATCGTCCATGTTGCCATTGGCGTTGCCTAACAATCCAGTTGGCGACGCTGTAAAACACAAGATGGATGCCATGTATGACTCCCCGGTCTGGTTACTGAAGACTGTATTTCGTCCTACTGATGTTACGATCATGATAGTTCGTATAGCGACTACGCAGTAGCGACAACAGCAGATATACCGTATTCACCAAATCAAAAATCAACGTACATCAGAAGTAGAACGACCAAATGCAGCATTATCTGTTGAAGCTTTATATATGCAACAAAAATCATTCAACTTCTGCAGTACAACCATTGCAACTGCTGCGCCAGTTGTTGTAGCTGCTGCACCAGCAACAACAGCACCAGCAACAACAGCAGCAGCAGCGGCGGCCATAGCAGCAGCCACGGTAGCAACACCAATATTACACATTACCGGCAACAATATAAGTTGCCGTAACAGAAATGTAAACAAATAAACTAAAATGTAGTTTGGAGGAATTCAGTATTATTTATCTGTGAACATCTTCGTACATTAGACGTTGGCATGAAATATCAACCTTAGTATTGTCGACGTGTGTTTACGCAATGCATGCCATTTTAACCTACTCGTTGTTTTGAAACTGGTGATGTTATTAGTTTGACACCACATCAGTATGTTCAGGAATAATGTCGTTTTTCTCTGGTGTGCATTTTACTTTTCCTGCATTGGCTTTGTAAAATGGACGGTCCTACCCTAGAAGTGTAAGTACTTACGCCTGCAAAAGTAGAGTTATTATCATAATCAACAATAGACTGATTGTACGACTGTCTACATGATGAAATAAGCATAATGTACCTGTATTCCGAGGCCAGTTCATCATGTACGACAGTGTTCCTTCTATTGCCGTGATCTTGATAGCAAACTCGTTCTCACCGTGAAAACGGATATCAGCTGTAACTTTGGCTGCGTCAAACGTCACCGTGAAACCTAGCATCGCAAACACAATGGTTGTAAAACACGACGACGTTGAACATGTCCACTTAAATTGTCTAACATGATATGTGGACTACAACGACTAAAAGTGTTGGACTTTGTCTGCGCTAGTTGTTTCCTTGTTCCCTTGCTTCCTGGAATCTACTGCTTGTGTGACACTGTTGGTCAATCTTTGTTATTGACATTTACTGTGTTGTATCTAGCGCCGTTCTTACTCCTCCGTACCTTCTACACCAGAGAGTCCACATCAGAATACGACCTATGCCCATTTAAACACCAATTTGCACCAAATTGAAGCGCTCAAGATACGTCTAAAACGTTTCGACCCCAAAGAAATTACCCAAAATGCGTTTTGTGGTGACCCAATAAAAATTACATCGTGGGTGCCAAAGGCAACTGCCCCGTCTGCTCTGCCCTAGGTCCGTCACTGGACATTTCTGCGTGATTGCCCTAGATGTCTTACACTCTACATGTCATGGCCGTATCCATCGCAACGGAAGTGTTCCTTACCTGGGAACTCTTGCACTGGAAGGTCATCGAAGTCTTCCTTGACGCCGCCAATGATGATATCGAGTCCCGTGCGCTCGTTGACTTGCACCTGCACAGTGTTGCTGTCGGCCGCTTTAGCTGCTATGGCCGTCCACTCCGTCGCCCTAATCGCGTTCCCTAACGACACAACAAGTCGTACTGATGATTTTTATTCAGCTGCAGTCATCGTTACAGTCATTCATGTAAGTGTGGTACACATCTACAATTACGCTAAAGTTGGTAATGTTAAACGTGATCTCAACCTACCTCTATTAGGGTCCATACAATATCATGACAATAATACGGTAGCAAGGTATACACGATTCAGAAATTATCTAATAATATTTTTGTTTTACTAGCAACATTACTAATATTTATTTTCTCGGCCCTGTTGTTATCAAAATCATCATTCTCACTATCATTGTTTTGCCGCTATGAGTTTTACTATTGTCCTGAGTATCGCGTTAACGTGGCGTCTACACTTTGCAAGTACTCACTATTAAGGAAACCCATAGGACTGGGCAAACGTTACCTGAATAGTGAGGTGACCGTATTAGTGGGAGTAATTTCCTATACTTTACTGTATATCGAACAAACTTGGGATTATCCTATGGTGACCTTAATTGCGAGGTGACTGTATCACTGAGGTGACCGTAAAGCGATGTTCGACTGCAATACCTCGAGTGTCTTTCGCTTGAGTTGCTCTTCCCTGCATGAGAAAGTCGGCGCTACGAATGAGCCAGAATTCGCCCAGTCCGTTGAACGTATATTGAAGTCCATCCATTGTAATGATATGAGGATCCCCAAATGTTCTTGCTGAAACATCAGTATAGGGCTACATTTCAACTGGCGTGCCTTTAGCAATTAGTAGTTAAATAAGGTATGATTGATACTCGACAGAATTATCAGCTAAATCGAGGAATAAGTATTAATAATGGCTAACAGAAGAAGCGATAACAGAAAATAACCATGAAAATATTCCATAGTAACCTTTTCAACTCCTCTACGCTCATCTGTATGATTTGTCAACACATATTTCGATGACGGTGAGTTTTTGTCTTTTTATTAATTACTCAAGCAGAAAAAACACATTCCCATTGATGTTCATGGAAATGTCAATGCCAACGGAATAACTCGATAATATAACACAACTACAGAACATGTAAACAAATAAGAGAATGACGTTTTGCTACTTACGTATAACTGGTGGAATGTATTGTCTACAATCATCGGTGGGTCGCAACACACTGTATTTCTGGCAGTTGAAAGACAGCTTGCAGCACAAGAAGTGTGGTTGTACATCTTCCAGGAGGTGACTTAGGTAGGGGATCTTAATCACGTCTTTATTGTTGTTGGCATAGCCCTTCGCGTGCGCCCTGTCGAAAGTTCCTCCGCCGTTTTCAGAAGGCAGCAGGTTTCCAGCTCTGTCGTAGCAACATTGCTGCCCTGCACCCTTAACACTGTGGGCAAGTAAAGTAAATGATGATATGCTGGTCATGTCCAACTTATTCACACCAGTTTGAGGATTTTTTGTTTTCTATGTGTAACATATTTAATAGTATACATAAGAGCTGTGTTAAATATATTCATATACATATACACTGATGCATGCACGTTCGTTTCTCTCTTGTACACACGCACGTGCACACATACACACATACATACAATACACATGCACGCAGGCACGCACCCATGCAGGCGCACACATGTACGCACACGGACAGAAAGAGAGAGAGAGAGAGAGAGAGAGAGAGAGAGAGAGAGAGAGAGAGAGAGAGAGAGAGAGAGAGAGAGAGAGAGAGAGAGAGAGAGAGAGAGAGAGAGAGAAAGACACACACACACATACACACACACACACACACACACACACACACACACAAATGTTTCACTAAGCAGTTTTGAATGATATCAAATTTGACTCAACACGCAGACACGCATGTTATATTAAGACACCTGTTGAATTGGACCATCTAATGACTAACATCGTCTTCGTACCTGGGTGAGACCGAACGGATGCAATGGTGGGCGCCACGCTGGAAAATATCGCAGGAGAAACCTCCGTTTGAACAACTCGGGTCGTCTTCAAACCGGATGTCGACCCTCGCTTGCCTTCTGGTGCAAGGGCAGTGCAGAACGCCTTTGGTTGAAGGAGGAGACGTCACGTCTTTCGTGTACCAATCGTGGCACTGGGGAGCGAACAGCATATTGGAAAACATCAAGAGTCGCCGGCGAAATATTTCTAGCGCGGCTCTAACGTTTGTGATGCCGTTGAACACTCCATTGAATGATTCGTTCAGTTGTCGAAATGTTGCTCCGTTGCTTCCGCGTAGCAGTAGTTCTGTCACGTACATGTTCTGATACCAGCGTGCATAGTGGATGTTCGACCATAGACATTTAACCTTCCTAAGACAGAAACAAGACGTTGTATGGTTAAGAAGACCTTTCCTGCGGTGATGGGTGTAGATATGGTGTTTTCATGTGTCGTACGAATATATTATAAATAGCTGTTATGTTTTAAGTTTTACTAAGCGCGCTATAACAACAATAACATCATTCGAAAATATTTAGTAATTTGATCTTCTGGTTGGTTTTTTGCACATCACGAATGTTTAATAACAGCTGGTCATACTACTACTACTACTATTACTACTACTACTACTACTACTACTACTACTACTACTGCTGCTGCTGCTATTGCTACTGCTACTGCTACTACTACTATTGTTACTGCTACTGCTGCTACTACTACTACTACTACTACTACTGCTACTGCTACAGCTACAACTACTACTAATACTACTAAAACTACTACTACTACTACTACAGCAGAAGTAATATAACTAATAACGAAATATTTTGTGTATACCATAAATCAATAAGTGACCCGTATTTTGGTGTGAATATACAAAACAATCTGTTACGAGATAGGTAGTTTAATAACCTATTTAGTTAACTGTTTCACTCACGCGTCATCGCTGGAATTTGCAGCGCGCACTCGTATCGCTCCTACGTGACCGGATACGAGAACTGAGGCGAGACTGAGGCCCCCGGGCAACGTTAGACTTCCGTTATTGGCAGCCGACCTCGCGAGAGGGACGGCTTTGGGTTGGACCTCTTTCAGGTAGTCTACGTATCTAAAAGGTAACCTCGATGATAACTTCAAGTTTTTTATATAAAAATACAGACGATAACTTCAAGTTTTTACAGATGATTATGACAAAAAATGCATTTGCTAAAATGTCGTTTAACTGTAGAAAAAAATAATTATATAAAATATCACCTTCACACAGTCAAATATTAACGATTCGAAAAGCAGGGTGGGAATTTGGGTTTCATCTAAGACGTGATTGTACTTATTTAAAAATAGTAATACACAATTTGCTTAACCAATTTAAACTGGACAGATGTTGTTAATTAATATAATTAGTAATCCGCCGTGATTGGAAAGACAGTGTGTACACGCTAACTCGGTAATACAGTAAAGATGAGAGAGATAGAGTCATGGATACGAAGCGCATTTGTCCATACAATATGGAGTTCAATTCAAAGAAGTTTATACTTTGCCAAATAAGGACACAAGTGTGGTCGAGAAATAAGAATTTATCATTGAATGACCCGGTTACAAAGTACCGATAACTTGCATGGTTTTACGATACAAAAACATACGCTACTTACGAGAATATGACGAAGTCAACATCGACATTAGATGTGTTGAAATATGAACGCGGCCACGTGATTTGGAGACGTTTGTTGAAGTCACCCCATTCGATGCTGTCTCCGTTAATGAGCTTGACGGCGTGCTGACTATATTCACCAACTACAATAAAACAATGTAGTCTATAGTCATTCAAACTAATATTAAATATTATATTAAAACATATTCTACAATAACGTCATAAAATGTCTCATTCTTTACATATCAAGATTCCATACATGACTATATAACACATTTATTAGCAAATAAGTTGTTGTTTATTATGGCAGGTGTCGAATATTATGCAAAGGTAGACATATTATAAAAATATCAAGTTATACCTAAGTTTAATAATACATTATATATGTATATAACAATTACTCGTACATGTTTTGTTTACAATTACGATCGCGTGAAACAAATATAACGTTTGCAACAAATATGACGCTATATATTTACCGAGTGTGTATACTCCTGTATGGTTGTATGTATGTCCTCCGTCGACAGAAAGCGCCACCGGTATCCTTCCGGTTTCAAGCAGCATCGGAAGTATACACTGCGCACGCGTGGCGTCAATAATCTCCGCAGGAGTTTCGATGTTGTTAAACTTGCACACAACCTTAGACGTGTTTGACAACTCGTCGAAACACGGACCGGAGATTGTGACTGCCAGGCCGCCAAGCATTGGTCCGTAGCTTGGTCCAACCGCCAGGGAACCTGACATGACAATATAGTAAAAAATGTTTTAAAGACATGAACTGATTATAATAAAATACAAACCTTTCTATCAAAATAACTATTCGAAAATGGAACGATAACATTATTGGTAAGTACTTTCTTAACATGCATAATTATAATTGTAATATTTATAATTGCATGTGTAAAACATTACTCTCGTGAAACAGCGTGGTGGCATAATGACAAATCACAACTTATACAGGACTTAGATTGTGTATAAATAACGAATTCTTACATGCTTATCTGTATCAAGATTACCACCCAGAACCCAATTCCCAGAAGTGGATAGGGAAGCCATTGGCTAATTAAGGGCTGATTTATGAATAACCCGCTCTTTCGAGATGTGTTCACTTTAGTTTTAAAAAATATACACGCTGCTACCCGTTACAACACAAACAAACAATCTATTCCATTCATTCATTGTACTTTCTGATAATTAATCTACACTGTTTTTCACAAACGTCATTCTGTGTTCTCTAGTTCGTCAAGCTTATTAAGTAAGAGACAGATACTTCTCTCAATATATTCGTAGCCGTTCGAGATATTAACAATTTCTATTTGATTCCCTCCTGTCGCTAAGGTCATTAAACAACTTTATTTAGCTGTTTACTCAGTTCTGGAATAAGTTTAGATGCCCTCCTCTACAGTACATTGTCTAGTGTACTTATGATATTCTTATGGTATGACATCCCTGCTTGTATTCAGTATTCTTAACGAAGCCTAACTATCCTTAAGCCTTACTTTTTGTTCTATATATTAATGACCTCCCAGATCTAACAAATTCAAATACATTTCTATTTGCTGATGACATAAAGATATTTAGAACAATAACACATGTAGATGATCAGGATGTACTTCAACATGATTTAAGCATACTAGAACAATGGAGCGACAAGTGGTTGTTAAAATTCCATCCCGATAAATGTGTACACATGGAAATTGGGAAAAATAATATCGGTGAAAGTAAATATTTTATGGCAACAAATAATGTCAAACATGCTCTTGTCACCACAGACAAACAAAAAGATTTAGGAGTAATTATTGATTCAAAACTTTCTTTTGATGATCACATCAACCAAGTGGTTAATAAAGCAACCAGAATGACAAAAGTAATCAGAAGAACTTTTCAATTCTTAGACACATACACTTTCTTGCCACTATACAAGACTATGGTTAGATCCCACCTAGATTATGCAATAGCAGTATGGTATCCATTTAAGACGAAACATAAAATAGCCATAGAAAATGTCCAGAGAAGAGCCACAAAAGAACTACCTGGTATGAGGGACTTATCATATATTGAAAGACTAAAATTACTTAAGTTACCCACATTAACATATCGTAGATTAAGAGGAGATATGATTGAAGTGTATAAAATAATGCATAACATGTATGACAACAAATCTGCACCAAACCTTCCTAAATGGGAGGATGTGGCATCACGATCCAGTAACAGAGGACACTCCCTTAAACTGTTCAACCAAAGAGCAAAACTAAACATAAGGAAAAATGCATTCCCACTTAGAGTGGTTGAACCATGGAACAGTTTACCTGATTCAGTAATACAAGCAAAATCAATAAACACATTTAAAAACCGCCTTGATAAATTCTGCTCAACCCAGGAGATATTATACGACTATGAAGCCTCACTAACATTAAGCACTGGAACCGGAAAACACAAACTCTTAATACTAGACCCCGAAGAAGAAGATCTGATCATTGAGGAACTGAGAGGATCCTGCGATCAGAACAGTCCTAAGGTATCCTAAGGTACTATTTGCTTCATACATCGAACGTTCGCATAAAAGAGCTAGAGTCGAACCTTCAGTGTTGCAGCCCCCGGCCTCCACCGACACGTCGTCGATACGGAACATCCAGCGGCCGGGAAGACCCACGTTGCTTGTCTTCTCCACGTCAATGATGGCCGCCTGCCGAGATCCCGGCACGGAGAAGAAGCGTCGACCGTCGCCAGCGTTGAAGCCAACCTGTAGTATCAACGACCGCAGTGAACAAGGTAATAGCGTTGCTTAATGTGATGATCTTGGCTGTTGTTGTCGTGATTGTCTTCCAAGTAAATGCGATTTCGTTTTAATAGAATGTGTAGACCCACACGTTGATTTTTATAATACAAAAAGCAATGATGGTTGTGTTAAATCCTACCAGTTTGTTTTCGAGAAGATTTACACGTATGGTCAAAATGTATCGTATTATTTTATCGCCCAAGCCAACCCGGTTCTGTTTACATGTAATCCTTCCAAATTATAATGCCCACTATGTTTTCTAGACATCTATAAAATCGTAGGTCATTTGTATGCCGTAAAGCCAAAAGTAAATTAATTATATAGTTCACCTTACCTGTGCCGGTGTGCCACCTGTACCGGTATTTACGTTACCACCGCTTGCTTTCCCGGTTGTCCACGAGATGTCGCCGTAATTGAGCATTGTGAAAGAATGGCGGCCGTTTGTAATCAACACGATTTGGAATGTATTCACCTGTAAGAACCAACATAGACATTACTAACTAGTGTGTGTGTGCGTGGTGTGTGTGTGTGTGTGTGTGTGTGTGTGTGTGTGTGTGTGTGTGTGTGTGTGTGTGTGTGTGTGTGTGTGTGTGTGTGTGTGTGTGCGTGAGTACGTGTGTATTTATCTATGTTTTGTTGGTCTCTTGGCATCTGCTTCTATAGTGTTTACAATCTTCAGAGCAATGATCAATAGACAGATGTTTAATGTCTAGTTTCCTTGCGCAATACGAAACGCTCACTGCAATTCTACGCCCGCAACCCGAGAAGGAGCATGGTATATACACGGTATAAGTCGATGATGCAGTATAGATCAGAGAGATAACGGCTTGAAGAGGAAAACATATAAGTTGATAAAAAGCCGGTGTTCGTTTGGAGAACATTCGTGACCTGCCACAACGTTGTGGGTATTAAATTGCAAAATTGTTAAATTGAGTTTTATACCTTCTTGGATTCCATAGGTTATGAGCTTTGAAGTGATACCTCATCTATTGAAATATCTGTAGTAGGCCTAGTTTTTTATTTGTTGCCAAAATTTATGCAAACTATAAAAAAGTGAAGTTTTGAGAAGCGAGGATATTTTGACTCATATTGTCCATTTTTTTATTATTATATGTATCCGTGAATATATGTTTGTTATTTGTTTTGGATTGTTTGTCTAGGAGAATAAACTAGGCATTGAAAAATTTAAGTTAAGGTATGCATTTCTGTCAAAGCCACAGCATCGACGGTTCGCTGTGGCAGGTCACTTTTACCCGCACCTGCACGGAGCAAAAGTTGACACGTCAACTACGTAAGAAGACATATAAAATACGTACCGGTGTCTTGCTCGAGCCGCCGAAGAACGTCACTCGATGCCAGGAGGTGACGTAGACCCAGGTGGCGGTGAAGCGAGTTAGTCTTACGAAGGCCCGTCTCACGTCGTCTGTCGCCCGCTGCAGGATCGCGCTGTCTGTCGTCTCTCTGTAGTAGACGCGGCCCTGGTTTCTTCTCGTGTCGACGTCTGCCCAGAAAGCTGCGACCAGGCGGCGATTTTCCGCCAGCGGGAAGGGATCAGGCGTGAACTGGGAAACTTCTCGGAGAAAGGAAATCAGCCCGTTGGTGTCCACCTAAAGAGTGTGTATTAGCAACAGAAGTTATCCGTATGTCGACAACAGCAGCAGCCACGGAAACATGCCTTGCAGCAGCAGCAGCAGCAGCAGCAGCACCACCAGCAGCAGCAGCAGTTGTTGTTACTGTTGTAGTTGCTGCTTACTACTATTACTACTACTAATACTCTACTGCTACTACTACTACTACTACTACTACTACTATTCTACTACTACTACTACTGCTACTACTACTACTACTACTATTACTACTACTACTACTATTACTGATACTACTACTACTACTGGTACTACTACTACTACTACTACTACTACTACTACTACTACTACTACTACTACTACTACTGATACTACTACTACTACTACTACTACTACATACTACTACTACTACTACTACTACTACTACTACTACTACTACTACTAATACTACCAATACTACTAGTACTACTGATACTACTAATACTACTACACGTTCAGTTAAAATTATGTTCATACAAAACTAACGTCTTATTGCAAGATAAATGCATAAGCAAGTTCTATTATTGAAATGACCGCTGCTGAGTGGCATACGTTGCATACGTCATGTCACACACGTTGTTTACTTCGCCTGCACTAGCGTGCCTCAAAAAGTATGTTTGTACAACCCCCTTTCAAGTAGGTCTGCCGTATACATACGCAGTTCCACAGTGTTCTAGAATTCTATGTAAAGTAGGTCCCTATATAATTGAGAGGCGGATGGTTTCGGTCCAAAACGTGTTCGGACCATGGGCCAAACCATCCGTTTTAGAAATCTGTGAAGCGTGACACGCGTGAACCGAATCAACCGTTTGTGTAACCATCAATCATCGGTTACACGAACCATCCGTCTTGACTGTTTCTATTGTGAAATCTGACTTGCGATATGTGCGGTCTAATCGTTATTCTGTCTAGCGTATTCTTACCGCGGACTTGTAGCTATTTCGAATTGCGTGTTACGTACATTCTAACTAGGAAATAGTTGTCATAATAACAACGGGAGATTATTAATTATTGAGGAAATATTCTGACTTGCTACTAATTCGACTTACGTATTCTCCTGGGGAAATCGTCCGCTAATATAATCACCGTTTGCATATATTCTATCTATGAAATGTTTGTCATATAATAACAACCGGGGATTATTAATTATTTTATTGTAACACCTAGGTTCAAACAAACCAACCGACAAATAAACAAACAACAAAGACGTGGTAGATAATTTACTGTGAAAGATTCTAAAGAATCTTCAACCGCTACGGGCCGAACCACTGCTTTGATAATTATTATTCGTAGGCCGAAACATCCGACACCGCAAACCGACGTTTGGTGAAATGGGCCGAATCATCCGTCGATGTGGGCAGAAACATCCGGGCCGAATCATCCGTCTGCGTGGGCCGAACACGTCGTGGGCCGAACCATCCGGGACCCATATAATTAACTTACTTTATATTGTAGGGGTAGCGCGTAATATTAACACCGTGTACTGTCGATGGAAGCGATTTTATTTGTGACAACTAAAATCACGATATGACATTCAGGCTTTACAACACATGCGTGTCACGCATTAAGTACTACTCTTCCTGAGGAAGTTAGTTAGGCCTATACTCTTGACGAATGTATGCATAAATATCGGTTAACAAAACTGAGTTATATTGTTAGTTACTCCACAGCCTATTTACTGTTTAATGTCATATGAAGTTAGCGCGTTACGTGTTTCCTTTAGAAGAGGGCAGTTTGTTCCTAGTGTTTAATTAATTGATTAATATAATGTTCCTAAGACTAATACTAACTATATTGAAGGTATACTTCTGCCATAGTGTAGTTAATAAGCCCTTAACAACGATCTCAGTTTGGAAGATACGACCCCGGAGCATGTTCAAATGGTAAACAAAACATCCCGTTTCAATACTAGCTTTGTTGGCAATACTGTTGAGGTGGACTTAGTTAAATACCCGTTAATTTTGAACGATTTTCCATTTTCCCACGTTCTATACAGAAGAGTACCTGTTACAAATTCCTGGCTTATTCCGGGTAGAGGAACAGACTGCCTCCCTTTAAATAAATAAACAAATAACATATCCGCCCTTTCGTATAGAATTTCCGTGTGCAATACGGATTTGCGTGGAATTACTCCCGTATCCCGTTTTAATCGAACTTACTTCAAACGGAAACATCGTGATAACGTACTTGCGTCTGGCGTGTTCATGACTCAATTTAAGTAACTAGATAACAAACTATACATTTTGCAGCCGAAGAGAAAATACTTTGATGCTAGGCATAAATCCAACAAAACGCCCTGATTCGGTTTGATATAGGTATATTTCGTAACCTATGCCAAATGGGAAAACGGATTTATGCCCTACGTGGATTTAGACAGAGTTTCACTCCAAAAATGCGGATTAACTAAATTAATGAGGCATGTCTGAAACAATGTAACATAAACTCACATAGAGAGAATCGTGGCGCTCGTCAAAGTACGGGAACTGAGTTGAAATAGAAATCTTCCCGCTGCTTCCGTCGTCGTTGGGAGTGATCGTCGCATCCCCTACCCCGGGACCGTAAGGATAGAAATGTGGCGGTGCCGCCATGGGCTGTCCCGACGCTGTCGCAGAGAGCAAAGCCCCGAGGCCCAGTAATGTTGCACAACAGCGTAAAAACATGTTTGCACCGTGTCGTCGCTGTAAGAACTTTGCTAGACATAGCGAACGCAGTGCTTTTATATTAGATTCGGAAAGGATCAGCATGGAACCCGGATCCGCGCGCTTGACGGGATGATGCTAGGTCGACTGCGCAAGAATCCTGTTTACATTCACGGTAACAGATGCCGAGTGAGACTGACACCAGGCGCGGAGGCGGTCGAGAGATGTTTAGAGGCTTTGTTCGAGAATGTTCGCAGAACAATGAGTCACACCCAGCACTTGAGTACTGGAGCATACTACTAAAAACCAATCCACCCACGCGCTTTCATCGTGGCTATTTTGCCTCGGGATGGGGGAAAGGGGAGGCGCACTCAATTATAATATGCTAGTAGGTTCTATACCATCCTTAAGACAATAATAGTAACCAAATGTGTTGATGAACGCTGCGTACATTACGGAATTTTAAACGTTCAATATAGGATCTACGTATTTGGATTTAATCCATCAACCTAAAAAGACCTACTTTCGTCTAACGTGTGAATTGTGACTTTTGTACGTAGAAAAAGATGTCTGGTATATCATTGTAGGACCTACAAGCAATGCAACAGCTTGTGTAATTAACCCTGCACCCTAAACAAGCGCAGTTTATTAAAACAGTTGATGAACAACCTGAAGACATATTTATTTAAACAAACTTATGGTGGACAATAACAAGATTTATTTACAACACGTTTTAGTGACTCTTGTTAATTTATTAATCTATTTTTTATTTTGTAAATTAATTAATTTATAACTAATTTATATATTATTTTAATTGTTTTTATAATGTTTCTATATTGTGAGCGCATTGATTAACTATTAATTAGAGATCGCGCGGTAAAAGAACATTTATTATTATTATTAAACAACAGTTGTGTTTGATATTGTAATGTTTTATATACAAATGACGGTGGCGGTCGTGGTGGTTTGAATCTAGTCATGACGGCAGTAAATAGAAACCGACTCAAAGTATGATCGCAGGGAGCACTATTGTGTTCTAGACATCGGGGGGAGGGTGTGGGTTGGTAAAATCTACCCCTATTATATTTGCAATATAGAAGGAAATCAAACAGAACAAAAGTGTAGACATGTTGAAGACTCCCATGTATGTCACGTGCTGATATCTGAGGCCTTATCTTTAATCAGAACAACAATAAGATAATATAAGATAGATGTTTTGTCATGTTTTGTTATCGCAGTCAATACAATAAAACATTCGAATGCGTTACAAGCACATACTCATATCAATATACTCACAAGCAGCAAACCTCACCTATAATATGGGGGTATTCGGGCTGAAGTTTTTTTACAACTAGAGCGTGACTAATAAATGCGCCGCCGACTGTCCCTTGCTTTGGGACATCAATATACGAAAGTCCGGCTCAGCGCAGGTACTGTTACCGTGACCCGGGTTTATAAATAGATCCGGATATAGACGCGACATCTGCTGAACGACGCACAGTACGACGTATTCACTGCTCACATTTCTCAACTGCGCGACACCCGTTTCTCACGTTTAACCCTTTAGACCTCAGAGTGTTTCGGTGTAAAGCCACTGGTTCCTCAGAGAATTAGGTCACATTCTAAAAATGTTTGGGAGTGTCCGTTTTTGTGGCATAGCTCTTTTATTATTGAATTTCCATTATTGCAAGTTGTAACTATTTTAAAGGACTTAGAATGCTCTTCACATTGGGAGTAAATATGCTTTTGTATGAATAACAATAGTTGTCCATATCTCGGTAGGCGTGCCAGTATTTAGGTATTTCACTACAACATGTCATATTATGAGTCATAACTTTTTTATGCTTCATTTCTTACTGCTACAAGTTGTGTTTATTTGAAAGACAATTTAATTACTTACATTTTGGTATAAAAAAAATTATTATATCTAAAATATACGTTGCACATACTGGAATACAATGGAAGCATACTTGACAAATTTGCAAAGCTAAAATTAAATATGGGGTACATCACTGTACCTTAAATGCACACCATGTTGCATGTTGCAGTGCTGTAATTTATATGATACTAAAATGTAATTAAAACAATATTTTGGTACAACATATGTTATTGTATCATAAGTATTTTGCCCAAACAATATGTGGTAAAACAAAACCCTGTCGGACAATAATTTATACACCGAACATAATGATTGACTGCTGTGTAACTTTTTTATGATCAATATTGTACTGCTACAACTTTATTTTATTATAAAGAGCAGATAAATGCCTACACAATGATACCTGCATTGTTAAATTCTGATGGCTAGAATGATATATACTTCATTACTGTGGAATGGGAGTGTCTGGTCACAGGCACATGTAGCTGTCAAGTGTCGGCACTACCACCCCGGGCAGCCTCGGTCAAAACAACAAGTGAACAACAGGACAGTCCCGCAAGTTACAACACTTATCATTCACAAAATAATACAACTATAACATCGTCATACAATGTCCTAATCGAAATATAAATAGCGTATTGACTTCGTGCAAAAATAAGGAATACAGAATGCGGAACTGGTCTCGTAGCGTGTTTACAAAATGGGCTTGAACGACCAGCTTCCCTGACAACAACAACGATCGTCCAGCCGAAGTATCGAATAGTCGCATATAATTACATGAACATCGATGTCTGAATCACTTTCTTTGATATCACTGTCATCACAGACACACGACTTATGCAGACAAACGACTAGGACCAACAGACGCCATTTTGTTCTCTCAAAAACTGGAGCAGCTTGGAAAAATGCATAAAACTTTGATAAGTCGAATAGCAACATACACCAGAAATACCCACAATTCATTGCCAATATGTTAATGAGACATTTTGAATGTGTTTCAAAAGTATCCTCCAGAGTGCGCCTCTGGAATAGATGAAACTATGACACTAATCTTTTCGGGCGGGTTTGGCCGACTTGAGGAGTTGGAACTCGGGCGGGTTTGGCCGACTTGAGGTCTAATGGGTTTTAATGTGTGAGGTTCTAGTTCTTGCTCTTATTATATTATGATAAAGAAGTTTTAATAAAGCTTGGGCATTCTTATTGAATAATGCGTGTGCGTGCGTGCGTGTATGTGTGAGTGCGTGCGTGCATGTATCACTATGTGTGCGCGTGCGCGCGTGTGTGTACGTGTATGTGTGAGTGCGTGCATGCATATGCGTGTATCACTGTGTGCGCGTGCGCGTGTGTGAGTGCGTGCGCGCGTGTGTGTGCGTGTGTGTATAACTCCTCAATTGATTTTGCCTTCTGTGAATGAATGAATGATAGTCACTTAATATATCATATTTGCTATCATTTTCAATGGAAGTTGATACGTGATTTGCTTTTAAAAATTATGAATTTCCAAAATTAAAGAAGTAAATTCCCAGATAGCATTTCTAACTGGAAACAGTATTGGCCCAGTGTACGTTGCTATTTATTTCAATGTTGACATACAGCATTGGCCCAGGATCGGGATGTCAATAGGGTCAATATTGGTTCGACCGGACTAACATTGGGCATACATTGACGGCCATGATTGGCATTCCAATGTTGGTCCACTGTTGAGAAAATGTTGGGCCAACACGAGACCAATTATTGGCCCAATAATAATGTTATTGTCCCTTGTTGTTTGGCCTAACACCGGACTAACATTGGGCCAAAAGTTGCATGACAACGCTGGTCAAATATTTATACAATGTTGGGCCAATATTGGCATACCGTGCATGCTACTACATTGGTCCAATGTTGGCATGCATTGAATGGCCCAAGTTTGACATGTTCACAAAACAGCATACTCTTTAGTTCGTTTAATCTCTGTTTTGTTTTCATGGCATTGAGAGTTATTTTTTAATGTACTTCCGAGAACTCTACTACTACTAGCCGCACCGACAAAGGAGACACGACCGGAGTTGGGGTAAACATATATTTTTAACCAGCACGAAGTCGCTGCTGGGTTGATTTCAAAGTCCGTCCACGCTTGGCTAAACGTGGGCCTACAACTGTGCAAATGTAACTCCTGAATACGTGTTGCGGTGAGCGCTAAAAGCGTGGTTGTCTGTTCTGTAGTACGGTAGTCATTAACAGGACGTTCGCTGAGTTAGTAGTAGGACGTTATGTGCCGAACTTGTGGTTTGCTGAGTGGCCGGGAATCATGCAAATTCAAAGGTAAGGACGCAAGCGGAGACCCGGTCGAGACGCGGTCGAACCTCTACCGTTTTGACCGCATCTCCTTGGTGTGCGGGCTTCACAAGACGCACCAAGACAGTGTCGAGGCGTCTTGAGCGCGCCGTAAACAAACGAGTCTTGAGCGAATCTCGAGAATCAAACATTTGTGCCCCGCCACAGCGAGCCCGGAACTTAGTCGCACAGGTCCATTCTTCACACGGGGCAACAATAGCTGCCCACGTCATGTCCCATCAATTTTGATAATTTTGCAGAAAAGCGCACCTTATGATCACAACTTTCAATGTCCCGTTTATTTTCCTCAACAAAAATCCAAAAGTAATAAAACACAAATATTTACGAACCCAGAAATAGACAATTATGAGCAAGAATCACATCGTTTCTCAATACGTCACTTTTTAAAGTGTATTTCAATTTTAGCAATAAATCAAAAACTACTGAAGGTGTTTCAACAAATAAGGTAACATTTTAAAGCTTATTATCCGTAAAATCCAAAGAGATAGCTCCATTTCCCACTTTTGCAACTTAATATCCGCTCGAGCGGTCGAGACGAGACGGAGCAGTTCCACTGGCCAATGAGGAACGGGCCGGGAGCATTCAGTGGGTCGCACACATGAGCGGATCTATAGGAGGTCCGGGAGTCCGAACCCCCGTTTTTGAGCCAAAAAATATGTTAATTTACAAATAAAATATAATAATTGGCTAAAAATCATATTACAAGTGTCACAAAAGTGCACATTTTCAAGTGTTTTGTCAAACACGTGTTGCTGTCCTCCAAGCGGCCAAAGAGACTCGCTCGAGAAGCGGTCGAGACACGTTTTCGATGCATCTTCGAAAACGCGTCTCGAGCCCAACACCTGGCGATGGCCAACTACATCGCCATCAAATGTGCCAAACATTGGGAGCACATCGTGTGATAGTCTGGTGGATGGACACGTTTCGACCGCGTCTCGAGTATCTCATCTCATCGCGACGCATCTACTGTCAATCTCCTGCCAGTCCCGACGTGATGTACCCGCACATGGAGGAAACGAGAATACATATCTTGACAAGACAGGTCGATGCGCGCGCTCATGTACACAAACGTCGAATGCAGAAACAAAATGGCAGGGTTTTCTTGCTCATTTTCGAAAAAAGCGATGAAATAATCGAGTCGTACATATGCTTCTGGATTGCGCGAAGAAATGTAATTGGCAAGAGAGGTGGTCTCTCCGACTGCCGTCCTATGGCCACTATGACTGCAGTTCTACTATATGTTGCAATTATCTGACCTTTTTCGAACCTTGCCTTTTCCGAACTCTCTTGTATTCGTCACCAACACCCATCATATTCTCACCTACATCATCATTCTAGAATAGCATAAGAATAAGAATAAATGTATTATTATTTGCAACTTTTCAGTTGGATTGTACACACACCCACCATATAATCCCCGAATCCACACAAGTATCATACTGTTACAATACGACACAACTTTATGTTACAATACTCATAAAACATGTTGTACTCAATGAAATTAACGTAACAATAAAGATACTGTTAAGTAAATTACACAGAATCGCCCCGTGAACGCAACTCACTCAGTATGAGGCGCTTTATATTAAACCATGTACATTATCATTGCATTACTATCTTTCATTAAAAATAAGACACTTTAAATACACTAAGATTAAATCATTTAGTTTAAATATTAAAACTGACTGTTAAGACATACACTAAATTCATTAAGTGTTCTGGCAGTGTAATAAACACCATGGAATTAATGAGTTTTTGTAGCGATTTGTGTTCGCCATTGGGACGGGTAACTCGTTGAATGATCAGAATCTATATGACACATTTCGAGTATTTGGTAGAAGCGTATTCAGTTTGTGGTCGCTACGCTTCATTCTAGCGAAATACGTTTTACACAATTCATTGCGTCTATCATGCAGCGTTGGTAAGTTCACCATCTCCAGAAAATCCTCGTACGCACAACCAGGAAATATAATTTTGAGACATTTTTTTAATTATCTCGATGTTGTCCGATAATATTTAGGCAAATTCGTGTGCCATACCGGGCAGGCATATTCAACTACTGGTCTAATCACAGATACATATATTCTAACCAAGTCATTTTGGTTGATACCAGCACGTTTCAACTGATAGATCATATACACACTCTTTCTTGCCTTTGAAACTATTTCATCTACATGTGCATTCCAACTTAAATCCGATGATATAGTTACACCGAGAACTTTTGCTTGAGTAACTCTCTCAATATCTGTCCCATTTATATCAATATACGGCAGAGATTCTACAAAATTGTTCTATCTTTACCGAAACATATAACCATTTCTTTTGTCTTACTCGTCCTAATGCGCATCTCATTATTACTAGACCATCGCTCAATAATGTTGGCAGAATCCTGTATAAGGACAACATGTTTGCAAATCATTGATATGAACCACAAAGTGTTTTGGTCTTGACAAAGTTTCCCGGGGAACGCCCCATTAGGGTAGCCTAGCTGACACAGCGTTGCCGATTTTACTCTCTGTTCACGGTCTAGTAGAAATGCCGCCATCCATCGGACCAGATATGCTGGTAGTTCCATTGCCATCAGTTTCTGTATTAGATCTGCTGTAGTCGAGAAATAGCACTCTTACAAAATTGTCCTTTACATGGTGGTTTCGTACCGTTTGTGAAGCATTCCAACAAGAGCGTCCGTGGTACCAGTCCATACCATACCTCCAAACTGATTGTCGTCTATTTTAGCACTAGAGACTCAAAAACCTTAGCCAGAATTGGTGTTAGCTGTATAGGTCATTTTCAACTGTCACTGGAGGGTGTTTCTTCGACAACGGAATAACGGTTACTGGTTTCCACAATTTTGGCAATACACCTTCCCTGAGCGAGCTGTTGAATGTTGCAGTGACCGGTGCCGCAAGAAGGTGCGAACAGTTTTTCAAAGCCCATGGTGGTATATTGTCCGGACCCGTGGCTTTGTTCACTTTGACCTTACTAAGTGCCATCTCAGTGTCAGTCACGCTGATGGTGAATTCAGCTGGCAGTGGTTCCTTAATGTCAAAGATCAGGTTTGAAGGCTGCCATTGTTATGTATTGTGGAGTTTGCATGTTTAAGGAGACATATTACGATTAGTAATCAACTACACATGAGGTTGGCGGTATCCCAGAGTGCCTTTGGTGTGTATTGCAGAAACGGTACACACACAAAATTTCATGTGCTTCCACCAGTCGCGTGACGATGTTTCCTCAATTGATGCTATTTTAGATTGATAGAACTGGTGTCGTAATATAAGTGCTGTGCGATTCACTAAATTCCGGGGTTTATTGGTCCGTTCCGTGTCACCTGCTTTGTGAGCAGGTTGTGTCTGTCTAATAAGGTGTCGGAAGCCATCTGTGACCCACGGTTTTTCTGTGCTGTGACGTGACACAGTCTTGTAGGGACAGCGCGTATCCAGTAAATGGTCCATGGTTTCTTGGAAGATATTAAACTGTTCCTCGCACGTAGGCAATGTGTACATTTACTCCCACTGACCCGTTATTCAAAAAAATTAACTTACTAAAAGTAAATGATATTTTAGCCCTTCAAGAATTAAAATGTTAATTTATACATAACAAATTACCTGCTCATCTTCTAATTTGGAAAATAGCTACAAATACCATGATTCATGGTCACAATACACGCAACCAACACAAAATTCACATTTACGGTACAAATCATTCATTTGCAAAACTATGTCTTAAATACAGTTTACCAAACACAATTAACAACACTTCCCTTAGTGTGACAGCTAAACGGTATACTCACAGTTTACATGGTTTTTTAAACTACGCTAATAACCATTTCATTCATAACTACATGTGCACAAACATTAACTGTTATGCCTGCATGTATACACGCAATCAACCACAATGACCTCACCCACACCCAAACACCATAAAATACTGCTTACCGCACCACATTCTATGAACATACATCTTATAATAAAATAATCTATCTTGGTTTTTTCACTGACGATGTATCTTATTTTATGTTACTGCTTATGTCTTAGATAATAGAAAACATGTTGTTTTTTCTTTCAACGGAAACTGAACTATAATTATACTATGTGTGGCTCCCACGGTAACGACTTCTTTTCTAGTCTTAGTGGGAGTCTCCATCCTCCTCACTGTACACCTTTTTATATTATAATTTGTCATATTATTATTGGATGTACAGTCTGGATAAATAAATCCACTTATGTTCTGTTCTGTTTCCTTCTGGTCTGTGACAGGGCCGAAGTGAACAATGCTCGTTCGTTGTTACCCATGCCCCTGGTAACGGTGTACTGGACCATGCCCGTGTCAAGTGTTGGGAACCACGATTGGACCAGTAAGATCATTTTGTGGTCTGATGTTCCCAATTGATCAAGTACTATCGGATAGCCGTACACAGGTGACATATTAGACCACATTTTGTCCAATATTGCACACTTACGCGTGGCTGTCTTAACAAGCTGCTCGCATCCATAATGTGTCCGTAAAACGTGTCCTTGAATTGATTAAAACCCCACTTATAATGACACCACAATCTGGGCTACGTCGCAAAACTGTGTCCAGACTAGTTATCAGGTACTCTCGTATAGAGCCATTGTCAGCACCAGGTGGGTGGTATATGCACGCTAAAATAAAGCACGAGTATTTTCTTAGGCTTCATTTTAATCCATATCACTTCGTGTTCAACATCTTCGATATCATGTAACCGATCACACTCAATGATCTCGGCTACATAACTCGCCACTCCTCCGCCTCCTTTATCCACGCGGTCCTTTCGTTCACAACTGAAGTCTGCCAAACCGACAGATTCCGTTGACATGTAACTCTTCAAGCAGGTTTCAGTGACACACACGCAGCCCACGTTGTTCGAGCGTGCCACTGCTAGCAATTAATCTGATTTCTCAATACTTAGTGACCGAGCGTTGAGACTCAGAATCGCTGGTAAGCTCCACCGTGGATTGATTGCAAGCGTGACTAAATTGTCTGCATTCACACAGGGGCCGGTTTCATGAAGCGTACTTAGCCGCTAAGAACGATTACTTAATGCTAAGATGATTGTCTTAGTAAAATACGCGTTTCATGGCGTCTTCTTAGTTTACGCAATACTTAGTAAACCGTACTTAGTCTACGACACCTACCTCCGTGGCGTAACTCCACTAAGTTGTTCTTAAAAATGGCTGCTGTACGACCAGTGCATCGTTTAAACGGAGCGGTAAGAAGAGCCTTGCGTCGAGAAAGAGTGTTTCGAGATACGACACATCCTTTTGATTTGTACGACGACGTCGAATTGTTCGACAGGTATCGTTTTCGTCAGCATAACATCATGCATTTAGTCGATTTAATCGGTGACGACATTGCGGTAGTTTCTCGGAAGGGTTCGTTAACAGCAACACTACAAATTCTAATCGCTTTGCGATTCTTTGCCTGTGGATGTTTTCAAGTAGTTGTCCGCGATCTGTTTGGCTTTAGTAAGGCTACGGTAAGTAGAACTGTTGAGCGAGTTGCTGCTGCGTTCGCCAAGCTACTGCCGCGTTGTCCGCTTCCACGGCGTAGGAGAGACCGAAGTAATGAAAGTCCAATTTCACAACATTGCAAACTTCCCGAAAGTGATCGGCTGCGTCGACTGTACACATGCTAAAATCGCAACACCGTCGGTCAACGAACATGAATACGTCAATCGAAAAAACGATCACACCATAAATGTTCAACTGATTTGTAATGCTGACGCCATGATTATGAAGTGTTGTGAGGTGGCCGGGATCAGTGCACGACGCACGCATTCTGAGGGAGTGTCCCGTCTTCGAAATGTTCGAAACAGTACCCCGGCCACTGGAAGGCTACATCCTCGGCGACAGCGGATACATGCTCCGCGACTGGCTGCTGACGCCGTATATCCACGTCGCGAATGCAGCGCAGCAACGGTACAACGACAGCCACTGTGCGACCCGTTGTATTATAGAGAGATGCAATGGAATTCTAAAGAAAATATGGCACTGCCTACACACTGGTCTAAGGTACGCTTGTTTCTGCTGCTTTTTGATTTGCTGAATTTCACATTAGATACGTCATTAGTCTGCAATATAGGTCACTTGGGGCAAATGACGCATATTAACTTGCAACAAAGAACTTTATTTGTTTCAAATTGAAACAAGGCTTCGCGATGACGGTGATGTAAACATCTGCATTATTAAAAAAATTCGGACTGTGAAATTATTGTAACGACACTATATGTACAATAATGGTTTAATTAAAAAGCCAACGAACAACACGTAATTCACACCAGCAACACGACTTCCCCCTGCGTCCGTCGACGTCGTTACCCCTGTATCGCGTTGGAGTCCATAGGCATAGCCGTAGGCGTAGCGTAGGGGTGTCACTGCAGATATGGTGGAGGTGAACACCACAGGACCACTACGCCTATATTTTTGTTATAACTACAACTACGTAGCATGGTATAGTTTTGAGGAGGTGCATTCTATACTTACAACTACACCACCTTCATAACAAAACAACTACACCCACCCAGTGGCATCTCTAACTGCACCCCCTTGACGCTCCTCAAAAAACTTCCAACCCGTATGATTGGTCTGGTCGGAACTATTCATTTTTTTCTCAGCGGGTGGATGCAAAGAGTGTTGCACTCCATACCATATGGACATCGGCTGTAATGCATTACAGGTGTAATGCATGAAAACAAGACGAGGTGAAAGAAATCAATATAGTATACCCTTGTACATGCACATAACTACATAGATCATTATTGACTGTCCCCGTTCATGATTGTATACCTAACGATTATTGCATGTTGCGCCTCTGAACTCAGAATACTGGGGGTACATGCGCTTTAGAAGTTCATTATTATTATTAGAATACTTCCCAGTAGTCCAAACGCAGAACTATAATACTTAATATTTGAAGGTGCTACGACCTTTAAACTTGAAATGGACTAATATATTTATTATAGTAAACTTATTTTTTGTCACTGGATCGAAACAAGATTTAACAAGATTGCCACCCAGAGAATTAACTCTAGGTGGAAGATGGACAAGGAAGCCCTTTGGCTTATCGAGAGTCCGACCCTTTTAAACAAACAGGCTATTATTCAGCATTGTGTGTCACATTACATTTTCTCTTAGGTACGAGCCACCAAAAGCATGCCAGATTATTATGTGCTGCATTGTGCTACACAACATCGCCGTCAGCCTGAGGGTACCGGTTCCCGAACAGCCTGATGATGACCACAACGACGGAGACAACGATAATGACAACGGAGGTGCTCCCACAGTATCAGGCAGAGCGACACGAGACAGAGTGCTACAGCAGCATTTCAGCGGGTAATGATATTTATTATTTTGGTTAAGTTTCTTTAAGCTTAAAGTATGTCTTGCAATGAATAAATACAGTTATGAAAATAAATCAACATGCTGGCCTGACAGTAACTTTGGCAGTGACATAACAAAACACTTCACAAGCAAATAGCCGATGACAACAGCCACATGCTAGTTACATAATACTTCGGAATATAAAGCATTCTTTCAAGAAATGCATGGACTAATATTATCGCTTATCACTGGCTTATAATAAAATACTTCAACAGTAATACTCATAAAGAAATTGAATACACACAGAAAGAGACTGCCATTCTACAGACACAATGTTTTTTTTGTCGTCTGATGCCATGTCTGATTCTCCCAACGCACACTCAAGCGAATCAACAACTTTGGGCGGTATTCCCATTTCTAGTTCAAGTTTCCGAACTAAAAGCATCTCCTTGTAGTACTGCAGCTCAATCAACTTGATGTCCATTTTCATCTTTTTCAGTTCACGTTGCAATTTCTTAACCTCAAGTTTCAGTTTATCTCTCTCTTCCAAAACAAGGTGGTGATATTCATCGTCCACCTTACGTTTCTTGTGTTTCAGATGACTGTTGGAGCCACCGTGAGGGGTAACAAGCGGTCGCTGAGATGATGTCGACGCCACCACATCGCCAGGAGTTGATGCAATCAACTCGCCTGTATTGTAGGGTATCACATGCTCATAATGGAGGAGATCAGACAGTGATGTGACATTCAGTGTCCCTCTTTGGCCATCTGGATGCAAAGCACACAACATAAATTGCCAGAATTAATGTATCACATGCACATATAGTTTTTATTTTATGTTTAACTTCCAACTTGTTTGTGGACCCATATCTCTGTTAGTTTTGCATGCATGGGCAGACATTTTGTATGTGATCTGGCGAGCCCATTGGGGTGGTTGGTAGATTTATATATTTTTTTAATTTCTACAGCGGATGGGGATCTTGAGGGGTCAGAATGTTAAAACAGTTTCAGCGCTGGCAACTGCCTTTTTCATAGGCAACGCTAGCGTTGTATGTTACGTTGTTAATAATCAAATTATAATGTTACCTGTTATCTCACCTTCGACGTTTCCTTCACTTGTACAGGAGGCATGCACATTTGGTGACTGATTACCTGTGAAAATGCGGTGCAGTATTATTGCATTATGTTTTCTTGCTTGCAGTTATAATGTTCACCAATAACATGTTATTTTTCTTTCTGTGGAATTAAAACATCATAAGCAACCATAGACCTTTATGGCAAATTAATTCCTATGTAATACAACAAAAATCAGTTCATAATATGTGTTGTTAATGTGTTTATAATGACAGTAACACTGAACACCTTTATGCATGATATGCATATACATGTATATTATGTGCAAAGGTCTATAAGGCCACCATCTCAGTTAGACAAGGTTTAGTTTGTCACATAGGTGGCAGAAATAGAGGGGTCCTGCTGTAAATATATATATATATATATATATATGATTTAACAAGATTGCCACCCAGAAAATTAACTCTAGATGGCAGGTGAACAAGGAAGCCCTTTGGGTTATTGAGAGTCCAACCCTTTTATCTACTTGTATCCCGCCCTTCTGAGGTATGTGTTCATTGTATTTTTAAACATATTCACACTACTAGCACCCACACAACCATCAGATAATATGTTCCATTCATTTACATTCCTTTGTGAAAATGAGAACTTTCTTATATATAATCTACACTGATCCTTTACTAATGTAACTTCATGTCACCTTGATCTCCAGGCTGAACCAGGTACATATCGCCAAACAGACCAGCATCTGCTGAATCCACTCCACCTTGTAATACAAAACAACACATAGTTCCACTTTCACACATGAAACAAACAATACAACTATGCAAGAAAGGATTTGGGCTGAATACATAGTTCCAAGATGGAAATCAAAGGTTGTTAAACCACCGAAGATCTGCAGATAGCACACATTCAGCAAATGCGCCCAATATATAGTACATATATTCACGGTTCAATAATGTGTTCATGTTTTCGTTAACACTACATAATATTATCACTATGTAATTATGCTGGTGGGAGCACATATCTTGCGTCATATTCTATTATGTAGTTTTAACAAAACCTTATCAAATTCTTCGTAAGATATCTATATAAATTTCAATGACACGATTTTTGACCTGGCACAAATTTACCGGTCGTTATTAATTATACTTACCGGGTCGTTGTTAGACCCACACCAAAGTTCGTCGCTTTGAATCTCGGAAGATCTAGCCACTGATATATATGTATGACTTACAAGAATTGAGCGTGACAATCCAAGGCAATTACCTCACGTGCGTCAACATATCTTTTCCATTGGTTAAAGTTATAGCCACTAGCACGGTAAACGCTGTTACCAAACGTTGTCTTTGACTGTGACAGTCTTTGTGTGCGGCGGTGTGTTTTCGTATGGAAACTGTAAGTATTTCACGAAAAACAACTTTTCTGACAATTTATTTGCATAATATGACACAAATAAGTGATAACACGTTACAATAAGAATATCTTTTACAAATGTTTCTTCAGATTTTTATAAAAACGGAATGTTTATATTATTGGCACGATCGTCGACAAGACCATGATAATTACGAAGCACGAATTTGGGCTATGTACATACCTTCTATCCCTTCGACAAGAGCCGTGTTGATTCCCAGTATGTCGATAATTATATCTACATACCACGGCTCTTTTTCCTTTTTACCCCCACCCGTTTTGGGTTGATGGCGTGCGGAGACGATGCGTAGGCAGGAGCTTTTCATCTCAGCCCACTTCTTTTTCAACTCGACCACGGTCCGCCGATTGTTTCCCCGCGAATTCACGGCCGTAGCAATACTGTTCCAAATCTGCTTCTTTCGTAGATTTGAAACAGTATTGCTCAGCTTGCACTGTAGTATGGATGCATTTTCCGAATATTGCTCAAGTAAGCATGCGATTTCTTCGTGGGCAAAATTGTCTTTCCGCTCACGCTTCACGTGTTCCTGCTGTACTGTTGCCATGTTGTCGTCTGCAGTGTTGATATAAAAAGATGCCGACGGAAGCAATCACGGTTACGATGTTTGCACAGAACTATGGGAAGGGGAATTCTTGGGAATACCCACCGATTAGCATTCATCTAACCACGTGACAGCTTTACGCTCGTTCTTAGCTGACCGACCAACTTTGACCATTGCTCGACGCACTCGGTGACTGAGATATAGAATTAATCATTTTTCGTTTGCTGTAGCGACCGTTACTCCACCGACCTATTTGCTCCCTACGTTGCTGAACAGGATCGTACATCTGCGTGTGACCACTGTCTACAGGCACATTAGTTAGTATCAGCTACTTCACATATCTTTTGTTGAGAAAATACCTGTGATGCAGCGGGAGAAAATAGGAGATGAGTACCGACGGTACATGGCATGCATAAGGCATTACCTAGTTACCAAAAAGCACCTGGTGTGTGAAAAACGAATGCGCAATGCTGTCTTGAAAGCTACGTAGCATGGCAAATATCAATCAAGTAGACGATGAGTAGACAGTCCAGCCCCACGGCCAGGCTAATAGTCTGTAGCCTAGCGTATAGTATACTATGCCATAAGCCAGTCTATTAATATGGGTCTCTTAAATGATATAGGTGTCAGAATAGGGGCCTCATTTTTGACAGAAGTATAACTATGAAACGATGGCTGGACGCAATGACGTAGCTATTAACACAGCTGCTCTGCAGGCCCACCGTTTATTACCTAGAACGGTTATTATTGTTATCTTTCTGTGGGTTGTACCTCTTGATTTCCTGAACCATAAATAAATATTCCTTTGACAAAACAGACATCCATGACAGACATTACAGGTTGGTGGTTACTTTTTGACAAATATTAATAAAAATTGCACTCACTAAGGCACAGATCTCGCTAGGGGAACTTCCGGTGGTGAATTGATTTGAATTTGGTGCAGCAAACTTGCGAAAATATAAGGATATTTGATCAAGATAAGTGATATTATTGAGTGTATAGCATATATAACGTAATTATATATATATATTAAGCAATATTTTTTGTTAAAAGTTAGCTAGAGGGAGTAATCTAGGGTAGATTAAAAGTAGGCGATTTGCGAGCGATAATTGGGGACGTTAATGTAATCGGAACGTTGTTTACAAAGTAGGTCACTGGCGAAGTTAACGTAACGTGAACGACAATAGAATAGCGTTATTTGAGATAATCAATGTAGTTAGATGAGTAATTAAAACCTGAAATAACAACCGTTTAAAGTGTATATTGGTACACAGGAAACAGTCTTTGTAAAGACTACCTTGTATCCAAGCCTAACTTGAATACATTGTCATCGACATCGTAACTAGGTAAGGCACGGTGTGTCATTGTGTGTTAACAAATATAACTAACTATAACCTAAACAATCTGGTGTAAATTATACACAGAAAAGTCTTTTCAAAGACTATATAAAACTATTTTGAACACAAATAAATTATGATATGGCACCTTGCAAGCGGCAGCTCAGGGCAAAACGACACTTAGTTTGCAACGACTGCCAGAGCTGGGTGGATTTTGGATAATGGATTCACCTTTCGGTGTATGGGGTGTTTGAGGGTGGAATGTCTGATGAAGGATTTAACAAGATTTAACAAGATTGCCATCCAGAGAATTAACTCTAGATGGCAGGTGGACAAGGAAGCCCTTTGGCTTATCGAGAGTCCAACCCTTTTATCTACATATATCCAGCCCTTCTGATGTATGTGTCGATTTTATTTTTAAACATATTCACACTACTAGCACCCACACAATCATCAGATAATCTGTTCCATTCATTCACAGTCCTTTGTGAAAATGAGAACTTTCTCACGTCTAATCTACACTGCTCCTTTACTAATGTAACTTCATGTCCTCTAGTCTTTCTATCTTTCTTAACTGAAAAAAACATATTTCTATCAATATTTTCATAACCATTCAATATTTTAAACACTTCTATCTGATCTCCTCTCAATCTCCTGGTCTCTAGTGTTGTTAAACCACATTCTTTTAGGCGTTTTCATAACTAAGATCCCTCAGTTTTGGTATCATTTTAGTCGCTCTCCTCTGTACTCTTTCTAGCATATCTATGTCCTTCTTGCGGTATGGCCTCCACGCTTGTATACAATATTCTAAATGAGGCCTAACTATTGTTTTGTACAGCGGTATTATTAGTTCTTTTCTTTATATGCTATATTTCGCCTAATCAATCCAAGGATTTGATTTCCTTTTGAAGCTGCAATTCCACACTGCTCTGAAACCTTCATGTCAGCACTAATTGTCAGCCCTAAATCTTTTTCTTTTACAGTAGTACTTAGTACAGTTCCCCCCATTGTATATTCTACATATTCGTTCCCATGTCCTGTATGGAGGCATTTACATTTCCCAAAATTGAACAACATTTGCCACTTTTCAGACCATTTGATCAGCCTGTCAAGATCATCTTGTAAATGCTGTCTATCCCCATCACTTTTAATCCTTCTAAACACTTTTGTATCATCTGCAAATTTCAACACCTTGCTAGCTATATCATCGTCCAAATTGTTTATATATATTAAGAATAATATAGGTCCTAGTACTGATCCCTGTGGAACCCCACTCAAAACTGATTTCCAGTTTGAAGCCTCCCCATCAACAACTACCTGTTGTCTTCTGTCAATCAGCCATTTTTCTATCCAGTTAATTATACCATTTCCTATGCCATGGGCCTTTAGTTTAAGCAGTAATCTCTGATGTGGCACTTTGTCGAAAGCTTTTTGAAAATCTAAGTAGATGATATCTACTGGTGATCCATCATCTACCCACTTAGTGATATCTTCCAAAAAACATAACATATTTGTTAAGCATGACCTCGCTTTTAGAAACCCATGTTGAGATGGGTTTATCAAGTTATGTTTAACAAGAAAATCCACCATGTGATCTTTAATTAGTCTTTCTAATAATTTACAAATCACTGATGTTAAACTCACTGGTCTATAGTTCTCTGACTTGTTTCTCGAACCTTTTTTAAATAACGGTATAATGTTTGCTTCTTTCCATTCTAAAGGAACCACTCCCTCTTCTAATGACAAGTTGAAAACTGTTGCAAGCGGTATGCTAATTTGTTCTACAATTTCCACCAGTAGTTTGGGTGGTGTGTAAGTTGACGGATATAGTGAAGGAGATGGAGGTGAGACTCAACATAGAAATAGATGGAGCAGAGAGGGATGACGCAGAGAGAGTTGAGAATTCTACAACACAGAAGGAGCCGAGTTGTGACACAGAGACTGAAGAAAGGAGACTGAGAGAAGGGAAGGTGACCGGTGTGAAGGAACAAGAAATTGAGAAGACAGAGGGACGGAGGAAAAGTGTTCTGCAGAGGAAAAGAAAATGGGTCAGTGGGGATAGATCAACAAGTAGTCAGACTGTAGAGAACGAGGGGAGACGCGACAGCGATACAGGTGGTGAAGAGGTAGATACCACAGAGGCAGTTAGTAAGACTGTGAGACAGAAGACTGATGGAAGAAGACAGTGTTCAGCAAAAACAGAAAACATGACAGGCGTGAAGGTGACAGGGGAAAAAGTGACAGTAGTGAAGGAGGTAGCCGGGGAAAAGGGACGGGAGAGGAGAGAAGAAAATGTGATGGGAGGAAAGATGAAGGGACGAAAGGAAGTGAGAGTAAATGTGCTAGAAGAGAAGATGATAGGAGGAAAGGGGACAAGAGAAAACGCGACAGGAAAGAAGGGAATAGAAGAGAATGTGACAGGAGAGAAGATGGCAAGAGGAAAAGACAACAACCAGAAATATGCAAACAGGAGGAGCTACTCCGAGGCAGTGATTGATGGGGCTAGGAGAAAAGAGAGAGTGTTTATGGGCGATTCAATTCTGAGAAAAACAGACAAGACTATATGCGAGGGGAAGGACGTTGTTATATGTCTACCTGGGGCTAGAATAGAGCATGTGACTGAAAGGGTAGAGAAGGTATTTGGACATGGCAAGGGAGGGTCTATACTAGTACACGTTGGGACAAACAATGCATACAAAGAGGGAACAACTGGGATAGTTCAGAAGTACAGACATCTAGTAAGGAAGCTAAAGAAGACAAGAGTGGAACAGGTTGTTCTCTCAGGAATTTTGCCAGTAATGGGAGGAAGGGGGGCATCATACAGAAATGGCGATCAACACACTAGTTGAGCAGATGTGTGAAGAAGAGGGCGTGGGATTCATAGATTTATGGGGGTACTTTGTTGGGAGAGAAGATATGTACATGAGAGATGGCCTCCATCTAAGTGGAAAGGGGGCAGCAGTATTCTCAGAGAATCTGCTGAGATCTGTTGACAGTGGGACAGGTTGCATCTATTTAAACTAAATTCGCAGGGGGGATTAGCAGAGAAGCCTGAAACTGGAGGCATAGATAAAGACAGCAAAAATAATTCAGCAAAGAACAGTCTGGAAAACTGTTCTGAAGCTGGATATAAATGTGTTATTTTAAATGCAAGGAGTATAGTAAACAAAAGAAATGAACTAAACATTATGGTAGAAGATATTGACCCTCACATAATAGGTATAACCGAATCATGGGCAACCACCGATGTATCAGATGCCGAATTGAGACTGACAGGATATGTAATGTTTAGGAAAGATAGAATAGGAAGAAGGGGAGGTGGAGTTATTTTATATATTAAAGAATCTATCCAGGCTTATGAAATAAAATTAGACAGAGAAGCAGATTGCGAAGAAGCTGTTTGGTGTAACATAGTTACAGGAAAGTCAACGTTAACGGTTGGATTAGTTTATCGAAGTCCAAACATAAGCAAATTAGCATACCGCTTGCAACAGTTTTCAACTTGTCATTAGAAGAGGGAGTGAGTAGTAATAGAGGTTAAGTACCGGGGATGGTGGCGTGGCGCGGCGCGGGGGAGGGGCCATGTTAAGAGATAGGGATTTGCCCCAGCCGGAGGATTTTGCTCCGGTTATGATTGATGCAAATGAGTTGAACGGATTTTGCTCCCGGAAGTGGAATTGACCAATCAGGAGCGAGCTGGGCATTGTGGGTAAAGTGGAATTGACCAATCAGGAGCGAGCTGGGCATTGTGGGTAAAGTGGAATTGACCAATCAGGAGCGAGCTGGGCATTGTGGGTAAAGTGGAATTGACCAATCAGGAGCGAGCTGGGCATTGTGGGCGTGGCTAATTATGCAAATGACCTTATATGGGCATTGTGGGCGTGACTAGTTATGCAATTGACCCTTCACAAGCGAGCTGGACATTGTGTGCGTGACTAGTTATACAATTGACCAATCACGAGCGAGCTGGGCCTTGTGTGCGTGGCTAGTTCCGACCCCGGGATAAAGTATAGGGAATTTTATCGCAAAGGTATCCGACCACTTTTTACCAATCACGAGCGAGCTGGGCCTTGTGTGCGTGGCTAGTTCCGACCCCGGGATAAAGTATAGGGAATTTTATCGCAAAGGTATCCGACCACTTTTTTTGGTTTTTCACCCCATGTTAAAGGATAGCAGCTATTGTCGCAAAGGTATGCGACCACTTTTCGAATTTTTATCCCATGTTAAAGCATAGGCCATTTTTAGCCCATGTTAAAGCATAGGCGCTATTATCGTAAAGGTATGCGACCACTTTTTGAATAAAATAAAATATACCGAACAGTATTTGAATATGTCACACACGAGATTGCTTGACCCGTAGGCCGAAGCTTCGCCAAGGAACCGAGCCTTTATTTGTTTGACTATGACATGTCGAAAATGTGGTGTTATAATAAGGCGTAATGTGTAACAAAAGGGTTATAAATTCAACGGAGATCGTTTTGTCTGAAGTAATGTATACGAAATGTAGACTACATATAGGACTATGTTACATCAGAGCATGGCTATAGCCTCGTTTTTTCGAACAGAGTGACCATTTTGGAATTAGCCCTTTGGTGTCTGTTACAAAACCCGTACTCGAGACGTATCTGGACTTGTTTGTTTGTTGCGCGTGAGAACCGCACCGTGATTGCACAATGTCATTGCTCGTGGTTATAAATAAACTCGTACGCGGAGACGTGACTGGACATGTTTGTTTGTTGCGAGCACGCGCACCCTGTGTGACATCATCAAACGGCCACGCGCCGTAATGTTGTACGCAAGGTTGACTTAGTTAAACAGATAGTTCTTTGGTTAGGCATTCTTTTGGGCTTTTACACTCGAATATAACTCACATCATTTGATGTTATGGGCAGTGACATACTATAGCGAGTGAAAAATGCCCCTGCTAACCGGTATAAACTGTTATGAACTCGTAATGAATGCTCTGTGACTGTGTGTTGAAAAAAAACATCCGTGTATCTGTCCCGTGTTAAGGCATAGGGAAATATACGAACTTATCTGCTAAAACATTCAAACTACCAGCTATCTGTGTAATATTTTGGTCAAACTGTTTGTCATGTAACAGTATTCGTCATACGAGATTTGCACTTACCAACGGTCACAGTTGAAAGTCCGCATACAAACCGGATCCAAACTGGTGTCAAACTGTTTTGAACTGATATATCCTATCCAAGTCTCATCCGTATTTCATCTGTGCCTAGAGACCACCAATACTGTTTCAGCATTTTATCATGCTGGTGTTCTTAACCTATACGTGTGTACGTATGTACGTATGTGCATAATCGCGTTCAACATCATTATTAAATAAATAAACGTGCGATGCGCAATGTCGACTCGATCACCTTGATGCCAAAGATCATATATCAATACAAGACGGCGCAGTGCTCGCTATCTACATTGTTCGAGGAAAGTGAAGCGTCATGTTAGAACAGTACAGGCACATAATAACCTCCCAGATAAGATGTACCAGTATTTATATAGTTTACCGTATTAAGGGTCAAGTGTACAAATGTCCATTAGAACGTTTTTATCTTTTTTCGTACTATAGTATTTAAATTCGTGCTTCTTCAGTAAAACCTTCCAAACTTGCTTCTGTCGTAAAACAACTAACCTGGCATGGGTAACCGAAAACGAACTCATAGATTCAACAGTTATGTTAACCATTTATGTCTATGTGTAGTTCAGTACAGATACGGTAACCACTTATGTCTGTGTAGTTCAGTACAGTTATGTTAACCACTTATGTCTGTGTAGTTCGGTACAGATATGTTAACCACTCATGTCTGTGTAGTTCAGTACAGAGATGTTAATGTACTCAGACCAACTAGTGGTGCAAACGAAACACTATGCTTTGACCAACACGTGTCACGAAAACGAAACACTATGCTTTGACCAACACGTGTCACGAATTGAACTTAGATCAACTAGACACATCACACGAGACTATGGTTGAGATATGTCACGAGACTTCGGATGACACGTCATACGAGAGTAGCAACGAGACAAGAGACGAAACTATGGACGAGATATGCCACGAGACTACGGATGACATCACACGAGACTACGGATGACACCTCACACGAGAGTACAAACGAAACAAGAGATATGTCACGAGACTTCGGATGATACATCACACGAGACTACGGATGACACATCACATGAGAGTACGGACGAGACAAGAGACACTATGACCGAGATATCACGAGACTACGGATGACACGACTACGGATGACACATCACACGAGAGTACTGACGAGACAAGAGACGAGACTATGACCGAGATATGTCACGAGACTACGGATGACACATCACACGAGACTATGGCCGATATGGCGTCACGAGACTCTCGGACCACGTCACTCTGAGATCATGGGATGACACATCACACGAGACTTCGATGATACGTCACACGAGAGTACTGACGAGACAAGAGACGAGACTATGACCGAGATATGTCACGAGACTACGGATGACACGAGACTACGGATGACACATCACACGAGAGAACCGACGAGACAAGAGACGAGACTATGACCGAGATATGTCACGAGACTACGGATGACACATCACACGAAACTATGGCCGAGATATGTCACGAGACTTCGGATGACATGTCACACGAGACTACGGATGACACATCACACGAGACTACGGATGACACATCACACGAGACTACGGATGACACATCACACGAGAGCACCGACGAGACAAGAGACGAGACTATGACCGATATATGTCACGAGACTACGGATGACACACCACACGAGACTATGGCCGAGATATGTCACGAGACTACGACGAGACAAGAGACGAGACTATGGACGAGATACACCACAATAGACGGGTTATCGCGTGAGATTCCGTCAAAAATATGGAATTCCAGGCAATTCGACGTGTTATCACGTGAGATTCCGTCAAAAAGATGGAATTCCAGGCAATTCGACGTGTTATCGCGTAAGATTCCGTCAAAAATATGGAATTCCAGGCAATTCGACGTGTTATCACGTGAGATTCCGTCAAAAAGATGGAATTCCAGGCAATTCGACATGTTATCGCGTGAGATTCCATCAAAAATATGGAATTCCAGGCAATTCGACGTGTTATCGCGTAAGATTCCGTCAAAAATATGGAATTACAGGCAATTCGACGTGTTATCGCATGAGATTCCGTCAAAAAGATGGAATTCCAGGCAATTCGACGTGTTATCGCGTGAGATTCCGTCAAAAATATGTAATTCCAGGCAATTCGACGTGTTATCGCGTAATATTCCGTCAAAAATATGGAATTCCAGGCAATTCGACGTGTTATCGCGTGAGATTCCGTCAAAAAGATGGAATTCCAGGCAATTCGACGTGTTATCGCGTAAGATTCCGTCAAAAATATGGAATTCCAGGCAATTCGACGTGTTATCGCGTAAGATTCCGTCAAAAAGATGGAATTCCATCAGAATAGACGGTTTATCGGTATAAAACGAGTTGTACAAACCAAACTTAGACCGACGTGTTCCAAGAGCCATTCTGTTCTTTACATTTGAACAGTAAACACGTACATTATGAGCTTATGGACTCGTCTACCAGCTGCCAACAAGCCTACACCAGTATCACGGGCGGCCTTCCAGTGCCCCGATTGCAAGAGACATTTCACACGGAAAGATAGCTGGAAACAACACATTGCCCACAAGCGCTGTAGGCCATCGACAAACACTACGACGACAAGCACTACATTGTTCAATTCACTTGAACCGGCGCCTACTTCGACATCTGTGTCTTTGATCCCAGCAACAAGCTCGACATTCTCGTTTCCATCTCAGGCGCCTACTACGACACATGTGCCTCTGGCCTCAGCGACAAACTCGACATTCCAGTCTCCATCTCAGATGACCATGGAGTATACAAAGAAGATGGCGCTGGTCGATCCACGTATTTTGGAAAACATTCAACCACAACGTCCTTCTCCGGCTAATCCTATCGAAAGGGTTTTGCAACGACTCGACAATGAAATGCTAGACATATTAGAACGAAGCGATATATACGAGAGGGAAAAGGTTGTGTTGTATAACCAGGTATTGAGTCGATACAACGATCTTTCCGATAAACGTATGCAAGAACCCGTGCGTGTGGTCGTCGAAAAAATTCCCAGTGAAGAGAAAAACAAAGTACAACCTGCTAACGAAAATGAAGTCGTCGAAAAGGAGAGCATCGAAAACGAAATCATCGACAGCGTTCCAAAAACTATGAAGCAGAAAGCACGGCGACTCATCGATAAAATGAAAAGTGCCGTAAGTTGGAACGATCGTGGCGAGATGATGTACAGAAACAAGGCTGTTCCCGGAAGTAATATCGTGGACCTTGTGAATGACGTGTTGAGAAAACGGAAATCGTTTGAACCGGTGGGATGGGAAACCTTTGCTCGTGGTCTCAAGGACGTCAATACGCCAATGGATTTAGTCGGGAACTCAGATCGTTGGATTTACATGCAGACAACATCAGTGGACGATGACATATCAAAGGAAACCAGCATTCCGTTTGACAGTGGTCGTCGTCGACATCGTAGACGACCTGCGTCGTCGCGGCGCACAGCTCATTCGGCTACACCTTTGCAAATCACACGTTGGGAACCTTATTAGCATTACCGATTTGGAATCTACAGGAACAGTGCGCAAGAGATATCATATGTGAAATATTCAAATAAAAATCGTGTTTATGCTATGGATGAGTGTGTTTGTTTTTCGTTTTCATAGTCACGTGACTTCCCTTAGCACAAAAACTGTGCGCGTTCATGAGATAGGCGACATCCGACACCACTCAACGGACACCAATGTAATTAGTCAGAGTATAGCCATCTATCGATCATGATAGTTCTCTATTCGTTGACACACATATTCGTTGGGAATAGCGGAAGCGTAGAGGCCGCCATGTTAGGTCGCCATGACATTCAAATAACTTCCGGTACTACGTTACTTCCGGCGTAGCGTCCCTAGTAGAGGCCGCCATGACAGTCAAGTGACTTCCGGTACCACGTCACTTCCGGCGTAGAGACCCCTAGTGGATAATCGGAGTACTACGTCACACACTCCGATAGCAAGCGAATTTGAAAACTGCTACGATCGAAAACGACTATGTCAATAACATGTAAGGACAACCACCTGACAGGACTTCATTCAATGAGGTGCCAAACATCACATACCTTCATGTCAAGAGACGATCATCTGTTCGGATTCACGTCCAACGAGGCGACCATAGGACTCGTATGAGGTATCGCTTCTTTTAATGGAAAACATATGTATATGAAGCAGCCGTCTTTTCAACGTAACAATTCCATATTTTCAAATAGTGCGAGCGATCAGATACGATACGACCTTCTCGAGAGTCGAAAAAGGAAAGACCAGAATTGTCGGAAGCACGGTATATACACTAGTTTTCGGCGTGATCTCATTTGCATAATCAATCAGACCGAACGTACATCACGTGACTTCCCTTAACACAAAAACTGTGCACGTTCATGAGACAGGCGACATCTGATGGCCCCAACGGATAGCAATGTAACTACTCAGAATAACGCCAACTACCGGCCATGATAGATCTCTATTCGTTGACACACTTCCGGGAATACCGGAAGCGTAGAGGCCGCCATGATAGTCAAGTAACTTCCGGTGCGACGTCACTTCCGACGTGTCGTCCCTAGTAGAGGCTGCCATGACAGTCAAGTAACTTCCGGTACGACGTCACTTCCGGTGTAGCGCCCCCTAGCGGATAATCGGAGTACTACGTCACATGGTGGCGCCATCTAGCGGTTAAAAATATATAATTAGGTTAGCTAGAGACAAAAAGTTGGGGTTAACCTCGCGAAAATTTAAACAACAACCACTTAGGTGGTTGTTGTATACATTTTTTGAAAATTTTCTGTTTTTGTCCCAGAGGGACAAAAACATTAAATTTTCGCGAGGTTAACCCCAACTTTTTGTCTCTAGCTAACCTAATTATATATTTTTAACCGCTAGATGGCGCCACCATGTGACGTAGTACTCCGATTATCCGCTAGGGGGCGCTACACCGGAAGTGACGTCGTACCGGAAGTTACTTGACTGTCATGGCAGCCTCTACTAGGGACGACACGTCGGAAGTGACGTCGCACCGGAAGTTACTTGACTGTCATGGCGGCCTCTACGCTTCCGGTATTCCCGGAAGTGTGTCAACGAATAGAGATCTATCATGGCCGGTAGTTGGCGTTATTCTGAGTAGTTACATTGCTATCCGTTGGGGCCATCAGATGTCGCCTGTCTCATGAACGTGCACAGTTTTTGTGTTAAGGGAAGTCACGTGATGTACGCCGAAAACTAGTGTATATACCGTGCTTCCGACAATTCTGGTCTTTCCTTTTTCGACTCTCGAGAAGGTCGTATCGTATCTGGTCGCTCGCACTATTTGAAAATATGGAATTGTTACGTTGAAAAGACGGCTGCTTCATATACATATGTTTTCCATTAAAAGAAGCGATACCTCATACGAGTCCTATGGTCGCCTCGTTGGACGTGAATCCGAACAGATGATCGTCTCTTGACATGAAGGTATGTGATGTTTGGCACCTCATTGAATGAAGTCCTGTCAGGTGGTTGTCCTTACATGTTATTGACATAGTCGTTTTCGATCGTAGCAGTTTTCAAATTCGCTTGCTATCGGAGTGTGTGACGTAGTACTCCGATTATCCACTAGGGGTCTCTACGCCGGAAGTGACGTGGTACCGGAAGTCACTTGACTGTCATGGCGGCCTCTACTAGGGACGCTACGCCGGAAGTAACGTAGTACCGGAAGTTATTTGAATGTCATGGCGACCTGACATGGCGGCCTCTACGCTTCCGCTATTCCCAACGAATATGTGTGTCAACGAATAGAGAACTATCATGATCGATAGATGGCTATACTCTGACTAATTACATTGGTGTCCGTTGAGTGGTGTCGGATGTCGCCTATCTCATGAACGCGCACAGTTTTTGTGCTAAGGGAAGTCACGTGACTATGAAAACGAAAAACAAACACACTCATCCATAGCATAAACACGATTTTTATTTGAATATTTCACATATGATATCTCTTGCGCACTGTTCCTGTAGATTCCAAATCGGTAATGCTAATAAGGTTCCCAACGTGTGATTTGCAAAGGTGTCGCCGAATGAGCTGTGCGCCGCGACGACGCAGGTCGTCTACGATGTCGACGACGACCACTGTCAAACGGAATGCTGGTTTCCTTTGATATGTCATCGTCCACTGATGTTGTCTGCATGTAAATCCAACGATCTGAGTTCCCGACTAAATCCATTGGCGTATTGACGTCCTTGAGACCACGAGCAAAGGTTTCCCATCCCACCGGTTCAAACGATTTCCGTTTTCTCAACACGTCATTCACAAGGTCCACGATATTACTTCCGGGAACAGCCTTGTTTCTGTACATCATCTCGCCACGATCGTTCCAACTTACGGCACTTTTCATTTTATCGATGAGTCGCCGAGCTTTCTGCTTCATAGTTTTTGGAACGCTGTCGATGATTTCGTTTTCGATGCTCTCCTTTTCGACGACTTCATTTTCGTTAGCAGGTTGTACTTTGTTTTTCTCTTCACTGGGAATTTTTTCGACGACCACACGCACGGGTTCTTGCATACGTTTGTCGGAAAGATCGTTGTATCGACTCAATACCTGGTTATACAACACAACCTTTTCCCTCTCGTATATATCGCTTCGTTCTAATATGTCTAGCATTTCATTGTCGAGTCGTTGCAAAACCCTTTCGATAGGATTAGCCGGAGAAGGACGTTGTGGTTGAATGTTTTCCAAAATACGTGGATCGACCAGCGCCATCTTCTTTGTATACTCCATGGTCATCTGAGATGGAGACTGGAATGTCGAGTTTGTCGCTGAGGCCAGAGGCACATGTGTCGTAGTAGGCGCCTGAGATGGAAACGAGAATGTCGAGCTTGTTGCTGGGATCAAAGACACAGATGTCGAAGTAGGCGCCGGTTCAAGTGAATTGAACAATGTAGTGCTTGTCGTCGTAGTGTTTGTCGATGGCCTACAGCGCTTGTGGGCAATGTGTTGTTTCCAGCTATCTTTCCGTGTGAAATGTCTCTTGCAATCGGGGCACTGGAAGGCCGCCCGTGATACTGGTGTAGGCTTGTTGGCAGCTGGTAGACGAGTCCATAAGCTCATAATGTACGTGTTTACTATTCAAATGTAAAGAACAGAATGGCTCTTGGAACACGTCGGTCTAAGTTTGGTTTGTACAACTCGTTTTATACCGATAAACAGTCTATTCTGATGGAATTCCATCTTTTTGACGGAATCTTACGCGATAACACGTCGAATTGCCTGGAATTCCATATTTTTGACGGAATCTTACGCGATAACACGTCGAATTGCCTGGAATTCCATCTTTTTGACGGAATCTCACGCGATAACACGTCGAATTGCCTGGAATTCCATATTTTTGACGGAATCTCACGCGATAACACGTCGAATTGCCTGGAATTCCATCTTTTTGACGGAATCTCATGCGATAACACGTCGAATTGCCTGTAATTCCATATTTTTGACGGAATCTTACGCGATAACACGTCGAATTGCCTGGAATTCCATATTTTTGACGGAATCTCACGCGATAACACGTCGAATTGCCTGGAATTCCATATTTTTGACGGAATCTCACGCGATAACACGTCGAATTGCCTGGAATTCCATATTTTTGATGGAATCTCACGCGATAACACGTCGAATTGCCTGGAATTCCATCTTTTTGACGGAATCTCACGTGATAACACGTCGAATTGCCTGGAATTCCATATTTTTGACGGAATCTCACGCGATAACCCGTCTATTGTGGTGTATCTCGTCCATAGTCTCGTCTCTTGTCTCGTCGTAGTCTCGTGACATATCTCGGCCATAGTCTCGTGTGATGTGTCATCCGTAGTCTCGTGACATATCTCGGTCATAGTCTCGTCTCTTGTCTCGTCGGTGCTCTCGTGTGATGTGTCATCCGTAGTCTCGTGTGATGTGTCATCCGTAGTCTCGTGTGATGTGTCATCCGTAGTCTCGTGTGACATGTCATCCGAAGTCTCGTGACATATCTCGGCCATAGTTTCGTGTGATGTGTCATCCGTAGTCTCGTGACATATCTCGGTCATAGTCTCGTCTCTTGTCTCGTCGGTACTCTCGTGTGATGTGTCATCCGTAGTCTCGTGTCATCCGTAGTCTCGTGACATATCTCGGTCATAGTCTCGTCTCTTGTCTCGTCGGTACTCTCGTGTGACGTATCATCCGAAGTCTCGTGTGATGTGTCATCCGTAGTCTCGAGTGACGTGTCATCCGAAGTCTCGTGACATATATCGGCCATAGTCTCGTGTGATGTGTCATCCGTAGTCTCGTGACATATCTCGGTCATAGTCTCGTCTCTTGTCTCGTCGGTACTCTCGTGTGATGTGTCATCCGTAGTCTCGTGTCATCCGTAGTCTCGTGACATATCTCGGTCATAGTCTCGTCTCTTGTCTCGTCGGTACTCTCGTGTGACGTGTCATCCGAAGTCTCGTGTGATGTGTCATCCGTAGTCTCGTGACATATCTCGGTCATAGTCTCGTCTCTTGTCTCGTCGGTACTCTCGTGTGATGTGTCATCCGTAGTCTCGTGTCATCCGTAGTCTCGTGACATATTTCGGTCATAGTCTCGTCTCTTGTCTCGTTGCTACTCTCGTATGACGTGTCATCCGAAGTCTCGTGACATATCTCAACCATAGTCTCGTGTGATGTGTCTAGTTGATCTAAGTTCAATTCGTGACACGTATTGGTCAAAGCATAGTGTTTCGTTTTCGTGACACGTGTTGGTCAAAGCATAGTGTTTCGTTTGCACCACTAGTTGGTCTGAATACATTAACATCTCTGTACTGAACTACACAGACATAAGTGGTTAACATAACTGTACTGAACTACACAGACATAAGTGGTTACCGTATCTGTACTGAACTACAAATAGACATAAGTGGTTAACATAACTGTTGAATCTATGAGTTCGTTTTCGGTTACCCATGCCAGGTTAGTTGTTTTACGACAGAAGCAAGTTTGGAAGGTTTTACCGAAGAAGCACGAATTTAAATACTATAGTACAAAAAAAGATAAAAACGTTCTAATGGACATTTGTACACTTTACCCTTAATAAGGTAAACTATATAAATACTGGTACATCTTATCTGGGAGGTTATTATGTGCCTGTACTGTTCTAACATGACGCTTCACTTTCCTCGAACAATGTAGATAGCGAGCACTGCGCCGTCTTGTATTGATATATGATCTTTGGCATCAAGGTGATCGAGTCGACATTGCGCATCGCACATAGCGCGTTTATTTATTTAATAATGATGTTGAACGCGATTATGCACATACGTACATACGTACATACGTACACACGTATAGGTTAAGAACACCAGCATGATAAAATGCTGAAACAGTATTGGTGGTCTCTAGGCACAGATGAAATACGGATGAGACTTGGATAGGATATATCAGTTCAAAACAGTTTGACACCAGTTTGGATCCGGTTTGTATGCGGACTTTCAACTGTGACCGTTGGTAAGTGCAAATCTCGTATGACGAATACTGTTACATGACAAACAGTTTGACACAAATATTACACAGATAGCTGGTAGTTTGAATGTTTTAGCAGATAAGTTCGTATATTTCCCTATGCCTTAACACGGGACAGATACACGGGTGTTTTTTCAACACACAGTCACAGAGCATTCATTACGAGTTCATAACAGTTTATACCGGTTAGCAGGGGCATTTTTCACTCGCTATAGTATGTCATTGCCCATAACAACAAATGATGGGATTATATTCAAGTACAAAAGCTCAAAACACGGTCTAACCAAAGCACTATCTGTTTAAAATTATCAAAGAAACGTCTAAAATGTCTTTTTACAGGGGAAATTTTTACTCGCTGTAACACCCCGTCACTGACTATAATAACGCCCATGATGTGAGTTATATTCGAGTGTAAAAGCCCAAAAGAATGCCTAACCAAAGAACTATCTGTTTAACTAAGTCAACCTTGCGTACAACATTACGGCGCGTGGCCGTTTGATGATGTCACACAGGGTGCGCGTGCTCGCAACAAACAAACATGTCCAGTCACGTCTCCGCGTACGAGTTTATTTATAACCACGAGCAATGACATTGTGCAATCACGGTGCGGTTCTCACGCGCAACAAACAAACAAGTCCAGATACGTCTCGAGTACGGGTTTTGTAACAGACACCAAAGGGCTAATTAAAAAATGGTCACTCTGTTCGAAAAAACGAGGCTATAGGCTCTGATGTAACATAGTCCTATATGTAGTCTACATTTCGTATACATTACTTCAGACAAAACGGTCTCCGTTGAATTTATAACCCTTTACGATAAATACCTTTACGATAATAGCGCCTATGCTTTAACATGGGGTAAAAATTCCCTATGCTTTAACATGGAGAAAATTCGAAAAGTGGTCCGATACCTTTGCGATAAAATGGCTTATGCTTTAACATGAGGTGAAAATTCCCTATGTTTAACATGGGAAATACTTTTCCAAGCTCATTTGCATAACTAGCCACGCCCACAATGCCCATATAAGGTCAGTTGCATAATTAGCCACGCCCACAAGGCCCAGCTCGCTCCTGATTGGTCAATTCTACTTCCGGGAGCAAAATCCGTTCAACTCATTTGCATAAATCATAAGCGGTGCAAAATGCGCAGTACAGTGCAAATCCCTATCTCTTAACATGGGGCTTCCTCCGCGCCGAATCCAACATCAATCATACTTAACCTATATTACTACTCACTAGGCCTACTAAAATATGAATGCATACATTATGAATAAAGGAATATATATAAATATGTGTAAAATGGCAAAAATAATATCAATAATAAATGATATATAAAATTAAAAAGACAAATAAAAAAAGAATAATAAATAAATGATATTAATTGTATGACGACACATTTATACTATATTTTGTAGATAACATGTAACTATATCAGTTACATAACAAGTTTTATTTATCCAACGGTCCTCTTTGGGGAATGTCTGATCCATTGTCTTCCGAACTTGAATCCTCACACCTTTCTATAACACAAACATTTGAATGTATTACTTCATCCATATACAATACTCAACCATCATGGTAATGTACAACACACATAATACGGGGTCAGTTCAAACATGCTATGTAATAATTATTATTATATATCGCCATACCCACTAATGTTTGCAGCCCTGTACATAAAACTAACAAATAAAATAAAAACATTTAAAATATAAGAATACATAACTTAAAATAACAAACATCAGTTTAAAGCAAGCTAGTTTTGTATGCTAAAATAAATATATAAATTGTTTACTTAAAAATAAATATCAATATTAATCAGTCAAGGGTTTTGGTTTTACACCAGTTATAAATATAGATGTATAATGTGTATATAGTAGTGATATTTGTATTAGGTTTTGGTACATATATGTATAAATAAGTGGTTAAGCTGTCGATTTGCTTTTATTTAAGCACAACAATAAGAAGTGTCAAATGAAACGGACATGAAATAGGTACCAACGGCCTCTGCACACAGCTCTGTGGAATTGGTCCAACCACTGCGTAATCATGACTAATTGACATGTCTCTAACTGTTTTATTTTTGCATTAAATATCATGTATTGTATACAGAAATAAAGTTCATTCCTTTCTGTGTTCACATGTGTATTTTGTTTTACTGAGAAAATGTATTACAGATGTGGAATAATGGCTCGAACGAATGCTATTGTTCTTGTTAATTATGCTTGCGGGCAAATTTTTAGAGCGGATTACAGCGCGGATATATTCGATGGTACTTTTTAATCTGTCCGCGCTCTTGCCCTAACCGTCGTATATACAAGTTATTTATATCACCAGAACGACAAAAGAACGATTCTTAAATTGGCACTAATATCGCACTTGCGCTTATATGGTATCATATATAAAACTATAATTAAAATGTTTGTGAATTTTTAAATGTGAATTTTCATATTTTTCGTGATTTAACCACTAACAAAGTGGGTATCAACGTTAACGCCGTCCTTTTCTTTATCAAATACGCTGTAGCGAAACATTTCGTCGTTGAAATATCTGGTCGGCGCAGAAGTCGTATGCGCACGAGCGGAAATAGATAACCGAATATTTCATTACTTAAGCGAAACATTTGGTCGCTGAAATATTTGGTAGATTTTGACCTATGACCTTTACGTATTGTGTAGTGTTAAAAAGCACGAGAGGAAACAAATTGACCAAATATTTCATTAGGCTACATACACGAAACGTTTGGTCTGAAATATTTGACTGTTACGTTGCCAGTTGTCGCTGTGAATGCAAGCTAGCCCTTGATAATATCATCATACATGAACTGTGTTATTAATGCATGAATAATTAATCGGGGCCAGTGTCACTGCAATTACTGAATTAGCCTACATTTAAGAATATGGGAACGACTGTTTTTTGCAGTTATATAGTTCGTGTTCATTATAAGTTGTTAACTGTAATTATGCACACAATTGAATTGGGAGAGAATATCCCAGCGGGCAAACTGACGTTGTAACGACGTTGTTTCGACGTCAGGCACCGACGTCGAAACAACGTCGAAAACACATTGAAAAAACAAGTTGTATCAACGTCGGGTATCGACGTTGTTCCGACGTCGGGTGACGACGTTGTTCCGACGTCGGGTGACGACGTTGTTCCGACGTCGGGTATCGACGTTGTTCCGACGTCGAGTGTCGACGTTGTTCCGACGTCGGGTGACGACGTTGTTCCGACGTCCGGTACCGACGTCGAAACAACGTCGATACCCGACGTCGGAACAACATCAGTTACCGACGTCGTTCCGACGTCAGGTACCGATGTCGAAACAACGTTGAAAACAAGTTGTATCAACGTCGGGTGTCGGTGTCGTTCCATGTTGTATCAACGGCTAGTTCGGGGAGCGTTTTTGTTGTAATGTAGTTTTTGCCATGTTTCAAACTAGTATGCATAATTGGGCTCACTGTGGAGCTTACGATGAACATGCAGGTCCTAAGCTGAAGGGGAGACACCTCACCTAAAAAGTAAATAAAAAATACTGTAATCACCATATTCTGACAGCTTTCTATATTAGCTGTCAATAAAGGTCACAAACTATCAAAACAAATTTGAGGAATATCTTGGGAGTATTGTTATTTGTTTGAATTTATAACGGTATAATTTTGAAAAAAATATACTTTCAAATGTTTTAAGGTTTAGTGATGACTGGGACAACAAAAAATATCCATAATTGCGCAATAAAATAAAATAATACTATGTCAGCGTATCTATACAATTAAAAATAAAGATATTCATTATGTCGTGGTACAAATCACATCATTTTATTTCGTACAAATAAAACAATTATTAAAATTAAATTAAAACACTACCAACTACACAAGCACTAATTTTATCTAGTTGTGAGCCTTCCGTCCACCACCTCCACCCCGGTCTGATGCATATTTAAGGCATGCAGAGACGGCTGCAGTGACCTCTGTCTCCGTTCCGACCTGGTTCTTCAGGACACTTGCTGAAACATAATATTCATCACAGGATTGAAATCTTGTACGTTTGAATATCAAACCCTTTAAGCATAATCAATATAATTTTGTTGTGCCCATATGGTAGAGAAGGTCTTACTGAGTAAAAATATACTGACATTTTTTCTGACCGACCCCCCCGTTTCCATGGTAACAAGCAAAACGGCCGCCAAAATACAGCACATCTGAAAATTGTAAACTTTGGAAGTACCAATGATATGGCAATCTGGCTTGGATTGTCGTGAATTTTCAAACTATGTAATTGTGAATGTAACAATTTTAGACACATTTTGGGATATTACACCAAAGATAAAGCATAAAACCAAAATGTTTTTATACAGATTGTTGAGATTATTAAAGAGTACGCAGTAATCCAAACCAAACAAAGAATGATCGCATTGATTGCTTGTAAGAGCCACACCTCATCCATCAATAAACGTGTTTTAGAGATGTGTAATTGTTATAAAAGGTATCTTTACTGAAACATACAAAACTACTGAAATATGCAAGAAACACATTTTAAGAATTTTTTCTCAGAAGCCATCATTCTAGCTGTCATATACCCCCTTAATTCTGGATTTAGATATAGTTTATCAAGCTATACTGAAACTTTGTTTTTGTGAACAAATTTTGACACATTAAATAAATTCATTATGCTTGATTCACCAATCCGCATGCTCCATTAATCCAGCCAAAAATCATTGATAAATGTGAAATAGAAAGAATTACACTGATCACTGATGTATGGCTTAGGTAGGTGTAATCATTTACTATGCTAGACATAGCATATTTCTTCCCTCTTTGGTTTGGTGACAAAGCAAGTGATGGTAGTGATGGTAGCCGCTTCATAGGAGGTTTCGGCAAGAAGACCTTACTTTAGAGGTATCAAAGATTGAAACAAAAATAAAAAACACAAACTTACGGGTTTACTAAAAAGGCATTCTTTTGAATTATTGAAGTAGCTGATTATGAATGAATATGGTAACTTGTGAAATCCAATTGCAGTGCTGACATTTAGCATTCAACGCAAGATGTTTGAGAGAACAGAAGTACTTCTATGTACTTACTACAACTTTCCCTTGTACTCTTCAGAGTGACCTCCTGGTCGGAGCTAGACTCGTCGAGAGAATCTGGAAAAGTATAACTCTCATTATACATGTACATATATTTTAATATAACTACTTCTTTTAGTAAGTATTGCTATTCAGTGCTTCACGTTAGAAAAAAATCAGGCGAGCGATAAACCGCTCGCCTAAATATGCCAAATAATTTAGGCGAGCGATTTATTTGTTTTGTTTTTAACCAAATGGTGGTGTTCGTTTTTCGGTCTTGTGATGCCACTGCCCAGTCGTGTCATGGCGTATTCGGGGCTAGCCGCAGCGGTATCTGTTATATAAGGTTAATTTGAACAGGTTAGTTCGGAACATCAAGCTTTTGGCATAACTTGAAAAGGTACATATTGACGAAGAGGTATTTAACTGACGCAGGAAGTATAGCGATATGATTAAGTCGTTATTGGGACGAAGTTCGATGAACGCTTGTTGTCTGCACTGGCCACCGCCACTCAAGGACACTGGGATCGCGATACTACCTACCTATAATAAATTTAAACATACCAGTCATACAATCTGTGTATGTCTTCCTCTTTGTTTTCCTCTTCTCATCCTCATCGCTGACGTTAAAGTGAAATCATATCGATCGCACTCCTTTTTATCATCTGAAACGAAACAATGGTGAATTAATTTATTCCAATGCACAGTAAAACAATCACAAATCTATATTTTGCAAAGCCCAACCTGATTTGGATACCAAAAACCATTTAAACGCCTAAAGTCACCAGGATATATATAATGACATAGTATTGCCAGAGAAGTAACTGTCACAGATTAAAAAATGTAATTAACTCTAATAACAAACTTTGAATAAATACATGTCAAAATATGTTAGCGACATGTTATTTAAAATCAAGGTTTTGTATGTCATTTATAACGATTAAACGTCAGGTCACACATTGTGAGAAATGCAATTTAGCTAGGCACAGGTTTCAAATTACTGTCACATTTGCAACTACATAGTCACAACTTCGAGCCATACAGTTACCTGATGTTATCTTGCATTTGACCAAAGGGAACTGCAACCACTGGTCAGTTGGTGTCGCCCGCTCTCTTTATCTTATGTTTGTGGCATCTTTGATGGGTGGCCAATAAACCATCCTCTTCTCCCTGTTGATCCAGCATTGTGTAGGGGTAATTAAAATACCATTAGTAAGCAGGGGCAGAAGTAATGGGCCCAGGGCAGTCATTGCCCATGCAGCTCAGCCTCACATCCATGCCTAAAGCTGTGAGCACTGACCATTTCAAACTAGCCAATGGGTAGCCCTCATAATCCCACCACTACTTAACTACAGCTTCTAAAATAACTACCACGTGTGTGTGTGTGTGTGTGTGTGTGTGTGTGTGTGTGTGTGTGTGTGTGTGTGTGTGTGTGTGTGTGTGTGTGTGTGTGTGTGTGTGTGTGTGTGTGTGTGACATGTGCCCGTGTCCACTGTGTATAACAGTCGACTTTGTACGTCACCTTGAGAGCAATCTTATCTGACCGCCCTTTCTGTTATCTGCTAATGGAATAGAAAGATGTCACATTGTGCAGATGACTTGTGACAGACCCAGCCTTGTCATACGTTACTACACAATATAACATTAATGAATACAGAGTATATATATATATAATATATATATATATATATACATATATATATATATATATATATATATATATAAAATGTTGGAACATTTTGTGGAGAAAGGGTGGATACACTTAAGAGTGGTGACGTGTACATGGAAATCATATTTTGGACAAATTTATATAAATCTGGTTGTTTAAATTTTTCACGTCGGATCTATATTTTGAAAAGTTTATTTATGGTGATCATAATGTTTGGGTTGTTGATGCCAATTGGGCATATCTTTCTAATGAACCTTTTGTTATCATTCGGTATAGCTAGGGTTTAAAACCAATACATGGGTGAGTTTTGTTAATATTGTACCAATTGCAAAAAACGGACGAGATTGCATTCCGTGGTCCATAATTTGAACCCAATCCATGGCGGATGTGTACAACGTATATAAAACGTAATTCTCGACACATAGCTGGATGGTCACTGGCGGACGTGACGTGAATAGTCGATCCACTAGCACCGTACGTACCAGTGTCCTCAGTTCCACACGTGAATGAACACCTGAATTCACGTGAATACTCGTTCTCCTACAACCGTACCAGTTTCCACAGTTCTACACGTGAATGAACACCTGAATTCACGTGAATACTCGTTCTCCTACAACCGTACCAGTTTCCACAGTTCTACACGTGAACGAACCCCTGAATTAATGTGAATACTCATTCCGCTAGAACCGCACCAGTGCCCCCAGTTACACACGTGAACGAACATGTGAATTTACGTGATTAATCGTTCCCCTATAACCGTACCAGTTTCCCCAGTTACACACGTGAATGAACACGTTAATTCACGTGATTACTCGTTCCGCTAGAACCGTACCAGTGTCCCCAGTTCTACACGTGAATGAACACTTGAATTCATGTGAATACACCTTCCACTACGACCGTACCAGTTTCCCCAGATCCACATGTGAAAGAACACGTGAATTCACGTGAATACTCGTTCCGCTAGAACCGTACATGTGTCTCCAGTTTCACACCTGAATGAACACCTGAATTCACACGGATACTCGATAAAATGCATGTGATTTACTGAACGACACAATTATTAAGTATAAACAGTTTGACAATTTTTATTGTACTGAAAATTGTATAAATGATGTATTTGAAAACGCCACCCACGCCAATTCAAGCGGGACCAGACAATAAGCGGGACCGTTTAGAAACTATAAATAAAACTAAACATTTGCAATTGCATTTGAATATAGTTTCAAACACTTAAATGGCATTTTTGCATTTGGCTAAGCTAAAACACTTGCATTTGCATTTAAATGCCATCGAGGGGGTGCTGTTGGAAATGTTTTGCCTCTGCGCCGCCTAGCTATTACTACATGGAATGGGGGCAGAAAACCATATACGTCTGTCCTCCAACTGTACACACCTTTTACAGTAGAAAAAAAAAAAACATTAGTCGTCTCATAAAATTTTAATTTCTACCCGCCACTGACGCTCGCCACAAATACAAACATTCCCATTCATATTTAATGGGGGGGGAGGTGCAACCATATGTCTGCCGCTGGAGAAATTACAGCTAAGGAGGCATCTGCCAACTCTGCCTCCTGTTCCCCCGCCTATATGTTCATATGTTCCCCGTTTACAAAATCTTCGGTTTTAGCTGCCGACATGATTTAAACGTCGTGGCACCAGATGTCAATGTCATTATAAAGTTGTTAACTACATCCGACGTCAAAACGACGCCTGCGCAGTGTTGATGACCCGACGTTATACATAGACACGGATTTGGTTGTCGACGTCATTTCAACGTCGTGATAACGTTAAGTTTCGATGCCCTTACAACGCTAATGACCTTACGTTTTCAAGACGTCAGTTTTGGTTGTCGACGTTATTTCAACGTCGTGTTTCGACTTCCTCACCACATTGATAAGTTTACGGTGTAAAGACGTCGGATTTGGTTGTTGACGTTATTTCAACATCGTGACAACGTCAAGTTTCGACGTCCTTACAACGCTGATGACCCTATAGTATATGTTGTCAAGACATCAGTTTTTGGGTTGTCGACGTTATTTCAACGTCGTGATATATAATAACTTCGTGTTTCGACTGCCTTACAACGTCGATGAGCTGACGTTGTAAAGACGTCGGATTTGGTTGTCGACGTTATTTCAACGTCGTGACAACGTCAAGTTTCGACGTCCTTACAACGTTGATTACCCGACGTTGTAAAGACGTCGGATTTGGTTGTCGACGTAATTCCAATGTCATGATGACGTCGCGTTTCGACGTCCTTACAACGTCGATCACCCGACGTTGTAAAGACATCGCATTTGGTTGTCGACGTGATTTCAACGTTGTGATAACGTCTGTGTTTCGACGTCCTTACAACGTTGATTATCCGACGTTACAAAGACGTCGGGTTTGGTTGTCGACGTGATTTCGACGTCGCGACAACGTCAGGTTTCGACGTCCTCACAACGTTGATTACCCGACGTTGTAAAGACGTCGAGTTTGGTTGTCGACGTGATTTCAACGTCGTGATAACGTCGTGTTTCGACGTCCTTACAACGTCGATGACCCGACGTTGTAAAGACGTCGGATTTGGTTGTCGACGTGATTTCAACGTCGTTATAACGTCGCGTTTCGACGTCGTCACAACGTTGGTTACCCGACGTTGTAAAGACGTCGTATCTGGTTGTCAACGTTATTTCAACGTCGTGGCAACGTCAAGTGTTCGACGTCCTTAAAACGTTGATTACCCGACGTTGTAGCGACATCGGATTTGGTTGTCGACGTTATTTCAACGTCGTTATAACGTCGCGTTTCGACGTCCTTACAACGTCGATGATCCGACGTTGTAAAGACGTCGGATTTGGTTGCCGACGTTATTTCAACGTCGTGACAACGTCAAATTTCGACGTCCTTACAACGTCGAAGAACCGACGTTGTAAAGACGTTGTATATATGTTGTACGACGTCGCGATGTATATTCAACCAATAATCGACGTCGTACGGACGTCGTGTGCCCGCTGGGATGTGTGTATGTATTAGTCATGAATGATTGTGTACAATTTATAAAAATGGCTTTCATAAATCTAATCTACTTGTAATCATAATAATTTTATTATTATGCCTAATGATACATGTTTAGCTTTGATCATAGTTAGCCTAGATTGTGAGTGCACTAATTGAGTAGATGTAAACGTCAAATCAATTGTCACACAGTTTATTCATACACACCATCTTGAGTATAATAGTATAACTGGTTTGCTAAACAAATATGACTCAGTGTCCTTATAGTGTTATAATTCAATGTCCCTGGAGTTCTCTAAAGCAATGTTCGTGGAGTTCTAGTACTCAATAAGAATAATGATTAACTAAAAGCATATATATACCAAACGTTCAGTTCTAATTAAAGTTATTCAACATGCCACTACCAACGTTCACAATTTCTTTTCTAATCACTTTCCTACGAGTGATCGTAAATGTGACTTCATAAGTTAAGTTTCTCACGTGCTCTATAGTTTCTCCCTGATCTACGAAGATATGCACTGGTTGTACAGTTCTGTTCACATGTGTGGGGAGATTCCATCTCTGGCTGAGTTACGTCATGCGTTACGTCACGTGGTACGTCATGTGGTAAGTTAAGCGGTGCGTCACGTGGTACGACAAGCGGTACGTCAGACAGTTCTGCATGAACAGGTTCCTCCGGAGGCAGTTTGGGAGACAATTCAAGAGACAGTTCAGAAGATGGTGTCTTCTCCGGCACCGAGCTACCACCAATCACACAACGACTCCTCACATGGTCAATGTGTATACGCACTACTCTCCCATCCTCGAGGCGAACGTGGACTGAATGACACGGGGCCAGTCCGTTCCACGATAACGTCACTGAGCCATTTTGTTTTGCCACTGAAGTTTATAACTTGTTCTACAACAACACCGGGCGCAACCTGCTGGAGATCGGAAGCGAGGCTCTGTGTAATGGACTTCCAGCGAGGCCGGACCCCAATGTCTTGTGGGCCAACACCACGTTGAAGATTCCTTGACGGTGTCACACCTGCCTAACCTACAATTGCATTGCATCGGCTTGTTCTTCGTTCAGGCCGAGGGCTTCAAGGGTTCGCCCAAACAGAAACGGCTCTATAACAAGCCTCTTGTACGATGCACTGCAATGGAATGAATAACATATCTAAAGAGATATCATATACAGCCTGATACAGAAGATATATACAATTAACACATAAAATAACTGCACTATTTCCCATTTGCATTATTTAAATCGAACAAGTAGTATCCAAGGAATCAGTGTTAGAATAACACATCCCTTACAAATGTGTTGCTTAATGAATTTGTTACTTGAAGTTAGTGATGTGTCAATGAAATGCAGATGTTTGCATCCGCTCGTGCACCTTCATTATTCTGACTATGACATTCAAATAGGCTATTCAAATGGTACAGAGTTCGGCGCAAAAGAACGTTAGATTTGACGAGCCATTGTATAGAGACAGCACTTTTAAAAGATTGTAGCGAAAATACATCTAGTAAGCATATATCGTTAGATTATACCTACTTTCACCTTAAAAGCTTCACAATCCAGGTGCCAGTAAGACGTAATGTACTGAATTAAACAAAGTAACGACTGCCATAACTTGGACATACATATATCCATGTATAATTATATTAATTATCCTTATTCTTGTAACTTAGAGATGACAATTTTCTCAAATTGTCTGGCACCAGATATCGCGTTTCGGTGGAATATATCGCTGTTTGTGTTGTGGTCTCGCATGCCTGCTTTGCCTGCATAAACAGTGTTGCCGCAACCTAAAACATGTGAAATGTGTCTGCAATAAATTAATAAATAAATATCCTTGTCTATGAGCAATGCATCAAAACCGAAAGGTTATTAAAAAAGAAAGGAAGGTATAGAACAAATAGAGCACAATGAATATGTGTTAACGAAACATTTCGTCATTGAAATATCTGGTCGGCGCAGAAGTCATATGCGCACGAGCAGAAATAGATAACCGAATGTTTCAGTACTTAGACGAAACATTCAATCGTGATTTAAATCAGCTTGATTTAAATCGCCAACCCTACACATGGGTATGCAATGTCATGGGCAACATGGCAAATAGTAATTACTACAAGCTATAGTATTCTATTACCATATTCCGGCTCAATAGTTGTGTGTACAGTACAGTAACTTATAGCATTTTAGTTTTTGGACCGACTATTCACACTGTCACGGTCAATGTTAAATTGGCGGACTAGTTAACCATTATTGGTCACCAAAAAAGCATGAGGCATAACTGTTCCATATGCCAGAGGGAAAGTGTAGGGTTAGGTTTAGCCTTTCTAAAGGTTATTTGGAAATAATTAAAGTAGCACTATGTTTGTATATACACTTGCATTCTATATATAGCTATCTGTTCGTGCTGATCGTCAGGTGTAAATAGCCTAGACTGCCTATGGGTATGCCTATAGAATAACCATGTCCATGCCTATGCACATGCCATGGCCAATGGCTATGCCTTGGGCTTGGCTATGGCAGCTATGACTATGTCTATGTAGGGCGCAGTGGCTCAGGAATAGAGTCCTGGGCTGCCATGTCGATCAGTTCACTCAGATGTATGAATGAGTACCTGGCTATAGACAGTGGTGGATATTTGTGTACGATTAGTCTTCGCACATCAATTGCAACGTGGCAGGATGCTTCCCACAAAAGTTGAGATGGTGTTCAATTGAACAGGTCTGCCAGGGGAGTAAAGTGTAAAGCGCCTTGAGCAGTCCTGAGGACTGGTCCGGACACTGCACTATATAAGAACTTACCTTTACTTTGATGTCGTGTATGCTAAACTTTATAGGCTTAGACCTTAATTGCATAATTATGACTATGTCCCTATGCCCACGACATAGCCATAGGGACATAGCCATGGCATAGGCCATAGCTGTAGCCATGACATAGCCATAGGTTATAGGCATTGCGGGCATAACAGGCAGTCTTAGTATCAGATTAAGACTAGTCTCAAACTCAGCCTAATCCTAAACCTAAACAAAGTGGAAGAAGTGTTGCAGCTGGGGGGGCATGGATGTCATGCAAGTGTCAGTCAGTGACACTGACAGTGTCAGTGAACACGCTAGAGCCTAGGCCCTAGCCCTAGGCTATCCGTGTGTAGGCCACAGAATGACAGATCAGATGGGTACAGCGACCACGTCCAACCATAGCTCTAACCCTGCAGGTGGACATGTAAAAAATACTTTAGTCCAATGCAAATGGTAATTCCAATATCGTTCGGAACTTACAGTCACCTGGGCACGCTGCAACATCCAACGACCGAATATTTCAGTAAGCTTACCGGGAAATTTGCACGTGACTCAATATGACCCATATAGGGCACCGCGCATGCGCACAATTGAAAATCTACCATATATTTCAAGACGAAATGTTTCAGTACAACGCTGTAGCGAAACATTTCGTCGTTGAAATATCTGGTCGGCGCAGAAGTCGTATGCGCACGAGCGGAAATAGATAACCGAATATTTCGTTACTTAAGCGAAACATTTGGTCGCTGAAATATTTGGTAGATTTTGACCTATGACCTTTACGTATTGTGTAGAGTTGAAACGCACGAGAGGAAACAAATAGACCAAATATTTCATTAGGCTACATACACGAAACAGTTGGTCTGAAATATTTGACTGTTACGTTGCCAGTTGTCGCTGTGAATGCAAGCTGGCTTTTGATAATATAATCATACATGAACTGTGTTATTAATGCATGAATAATTATTTGGGGCCAATGTCACTGCAATAACTGAATTAGCCTACATTTAAGAATGTGGGAACGAATGTTTTTTGCTGTTATATAGTTCGTATTCATTATAAGTTGATAACTGTAATTATGCACATGATTGTGCATAGTTAAGTTCAATTAAAAGTTGTAGGCTGCATGCATCAAATAATTTTGATAATGATAACAAATAATGAATTTCCTAAGGATAGTATTATTATTAGGATATTATAATTACTATACTGGACAAAATATATAGATTCACCGTCTGCTGGTGTTTGTTTTGTACTGACAATTGAATTGGGAGAGAATGTGTATGTATTAGTCATGAATGAATGTGTACAATTTATAAAAATGGCTTTCATAAATCTAATCTACCTGTAATCATAATAATAATTATTCATGCACACCATCTTTAGCAAGATTTAACAAGATTGCCACCCAGAGAATTAGCTCTAGGTGGCAGGTGGACAAGGAAGCCCTTTGGCTTATCGAGAGTCCGACCCTTTTATCTATGTGTATCCCGCCCTTCTGAGGTATGTGTCGATTTTATTTTTTAACATATTCACGCCACTAGCACCCACACAATCAGATAATCTGTTCCATTCATTTACAGTCCTTTGCGAAAATGAGAACTTTCTTATATCTAATCTACACTGCTCCTTTGCTAATGTAACTTCATGTCCTATAGTCCTTCTACCTTTCTTAACTGAGAAAAAATATTTCTATCGATATTTTCATAACCATTCATTATTTTAAACACTTCTATCTGATCTCCTCTCAATCTCCTAGTCTCCAGTGTTGTTAAGCCGCATTTTTTAGGCGTATTTCGTAACTAATGTGATAGTATCGCCATCTGGCGCATTAAGTTCCACCAGTTACGGTTAAATAGTTTATTATTATACATATATATGGCATGGCATTGTTCTAAAAAGATCTGTTAGCCGGGATACGGAAGGCACTTCCGCCCAGATGTACCACGATGTTGACATGAGTAATTAAACAGTTCTGTTACAATACACGTTGTCTGATTATTGTAGAGTACCATTCCATGGTGGCAGCCGGCAACGAACCCTATAGATACAAACTGACGCCAAGCGGCACTCTTTCGTCGGGGATCGACCGAGAAATGAGACTTTGAACGACAACGACGCACGTCTGAGTCTGAATCAATGCTGTCAGCGACCTGCTAAGTGAATTGTCTTACATTTCGATTATGGGAGACCTTTCAGGCATTGAACCTCCGCGCATGAACTGGTCGGCAGCAGATTTGCCAAATGCTTACTATGAGTTTCGTCAGTATTGCGAGTTGATATTCAGTGGCCCTCTAGCAAATAAAGATGAGGCCACACGGGTGACGTACGTATTATTATGGGTCGGCCAGGAAGGCCTACGCATGTATAATACGTGGAATATCTCGGAAGATAACAAAGGGAAGCTAGATGTGTTGTGGAATGGCTTCAAAAACACTATTGAGCCTAAAACAAACTTCCGACTAAATCGCTTCCACCTCCAGAAATATAGGCAAGCGACAGGCGAGAGCATAGACGAATTTATGACGCGGTGCAAGCTGCAGGCAAAAAAGTGTCAATTCAGGGACACCAGAGAGACTGACGAGCGGCTGATAGAGCAGTTGATCGTGGGCGTCAGACACCCGAAGGTACAAGAGAAGCTGTTGGGGCGCGATGCGGCCTTGACCCTCGATAGTGCGATGGACACCGCGAGGACTTATGAGGCGACGGTGGCAAACATGCAGATGTTCAATGACGGAGCGACCGTCCACCACGTCCGCCAGCAGCGCCACTTACGACAACAGCAACACTCAGGCAGACGTCAGCCTGCAAGTATTGCGGGAGGAGACACCCCACCGGTCGTGGCAGCTGCCCAGCTTACGGCAGCAAGTGTTTGGCGTGCGGCCGAGCCAATCACTGGAAGGCGGTCTGCACGGCCAACGACACGAGACGCGGCAGAGCGGATGCACGCTCCAGACCGACACGTCGTCACGACACCCCGGCTAGAAGGTCAACGTCGAGAAGGAGACCAGCAGGTCGAGGTGACAACCCGACCACAATCGACAACGTAGACAGTGCGCAGCAGATCAACGAACCTTTCGAGACTTTAGTTTTTGACTCGATCTACGCACAGAAGGACGCGCGCAACGAAGTCTTCGCGTCCCTTGACATCGTGATGAAGAAGAGGCCAGCGATCCTCAAAGTCAAAGTCGACACAGGGGCGCAGGGAAACTTTCTCCCTCTCCGGTTATACAGACGAATGTACCCCGGAAACCTGGACGCAGAAGGCTACCCCATGCCCACCTGTCTTCGAGCTAATTCCACGGTACTGACCGCGTACAACGGCGAGCGCATCCCGCAACACGGGACGATGACACTGCGATGTGCGCACAACCAGAAGAGCTGCGAGGTGGAGTTTTATGTCGCCGACACGCCATTATGGGGCTGCCATCGTGTCGAACGCTGGAACTCGTGAAGATGCACTGCGAGGTCACTCGTAAATCACCCGATGACGTCATCAGATCGAAGGAAGACCTGCTGAGAAGTTACCCGGACCGATTCCAGGGAATTGGAAAGTTCAGCGGTGACTTCCTCATCCCCAACGTGACCTCTGTCATCCATGCGCCAAGACGATGCGCGATACACCTGAAAGACGAGCTGCAACGAGAGATAAATTACATGCTGGAACTCGGAGTCATTGAGAAGGTGACACAGCCTACGGATTGGGTCTCCAGTATAGTATACAGCAGGAAGTCAAACGGACGATTACGCATCTGCCTAGACCCGAAGGACTTGAACAAGGCCATCAAACGTCCTCACTACCACACACCGACGCTAGACGAAATCACGCACAAGTTGGCCGGCTCAGTGACATTTTCGAAGCTAGATGCACGACACGGATACTGGTCGGTACAGTTGGATGAAGAGTCGAAGCATCTCACGACCTTCAACAGCCCTTTCGGCCGGTACTGCTTCAAGAGGTTGCCGTTCGGACTCAACTAGAGCCAGGACGTATTCCAAGAACGGATGGACTACATCCTCGAGCAATGCCCTGGGACGATCGGCATCGCCGATGATGTCGGTGTCTTCGGGAAGACAGCAGAGGAACACGATGAGAACCTGCACCACCTGATGAGAACTGCTAGACAGCATGGGTTAGTCTTCAACCTGGCTAAGTGCGAGATAAAGCGGCCGAGTATGAGGTTCTTCGGACTGGTGTTCGACGCACGAGGTGTCCACCCAGACCCAGAGAGGATCTCCGACATCCAAGGGATGAAGACACCAGAGAACGTCACACAGGTACAAGAGTTCTTCGGCATCGCGACCTATATGTCACCGTTCACACCCAACTTGTCCAAGCACACAGCACCACTACGCGACCTGGTGAAGAAAGACGCAGACTTTGTGTGGACGCAATCACACAACGCGACCTTCGAGAAGACGAAGACGCTAATCTGTCGTCAGATCACCCTCAGCTACTTCGACCCGGACACAGAGAGCGTGATTCAAGTCGACGCTTCGAGCCGAGGGTTGGGTGCAGTCCTCTTACAAGGAGGAACGCCGATTGCGTTCGCGAGTAAGTCGCTCAGCGGCTGTGAACAGAGGTACGCGAACATTGAGCGAGAGATGCTAGCAGTCGTCTTCGGATGTGAAAGGTTCCACACTTATGTGTTCGGGAAGGCTTTCACCATCGAGTCCGACCACAAACCACTCGAGATGATACACTTGAAGAACTTGGCGGCAGCTCCGCAGCGCCTCCAACGGATGCTCTTGAGAGTACAGCCGTACGCGATCAAGATCAAGTACAGGCCGGGCAAGGAGATGTTATTAGCCGATGCACTGTCCCGCCAGCCGTGTGACAACGATGAGCAGATACAGCTAGACGTGCAACTCCACCCGGTTCAGTTCTCCACATCGCGACTGGAGACGATGCGCCTAGAGACACAGCAAGACCCCGAGTTGACAGACCTACAGTCGGTGATCGTCAAAGGATGGCCCGGCAGGAGGAACCAAGTACCTTCGAATCTCCGGAAATACTGGGCAGTAGTGATACAGTAGGCTCCAACACCGGTCATGACCCCAGATCAAAGGCTTTTGCGTTTTTTATAAGTAGAATTCCTACGTTTTTTAGCACTAATGTTTTAGTAAACGTCAAAGTGATTGATGGGTTTCCTTAGAAAAGAGGGTGTCGCCCTCTAGTAACTAATGAGGCACTAATAAGGGAAATAAATAGGGTGATTGTCGACCTCTAGTGACTAATCAGGTACTAATTAGGTAAAAATTAGGGTAATTAATTAAGTACTAATTAGTAACAAATGAGTAGCGCAATTATTGGAGGAGAACGTTAGCAATAACTAAAAATAGTAAATATCGACTAATTAGTATTAATTAGGTGTACGGGGGAGGTGGGAAAGGTTCTAGAGCTCACGGGAAGGTTCTAAAAGCTTCTAGGCTGTAACGCGGTGCGGTGGCGTGACGGGGGATCATCGAGGTTAGTCGGCCGGAGTAACTAATGAGGCACTAATAAGGGAAATAAATAGGGTGATTGTCGACCTCTAGTGACTAATCAGGTACTAATTAGGTAAAAATTAGGGTAATTAATTAAGTACTAATTAGTAATAAGTGAGTAGTGCAATTATTGGAGGAGAACGTTAGCAATAACTAAAAATAGTAAATATCGACTAAATAGTATTAATTAGGTGTACGGGGGAGGTGGGAAAGGTTTTAGAGTGAAGTGGCGTCCCTGGGGATCAGCGAGGTTAATATCATGACGCACGGGAAGGTTCTAGAACCTTCTAGAAGCTTCTAGCCTGTAACGCGGTGCGGTGGCGGGCCTGGGGATCATCGAGGTTAATCGGCCGGATTAGATTACCCCCGGCGCGCTGGAGATCAGGAGGGCAATCGAGTGGCCTGGTTTTCACGACTCACTGGTGAATGGGGGTTTCGTATGTCAGGCTGTTGGAGTTTATGTGCGTTGTTTGTCGGAAGGCCGGATAAATGTTTATTTCGCGTAACGCAGCATAGGCGATTGTATTAAGGTTGTGGCGCTGGAGCCGCTGTGGATTGGTGTATTGGCTGTCAGTGCTGGCCGCGTTACAGCTGATGTTTGGTAACAGCTGATACGCGTGCATCGGCGTTGCAATATCGTTATAGCAGCTGGAGGCCGGAGCTGTCAGATTGGCCTGTGCGCGTGTATTAAGCTTGTGGCTTTGGAGACCGCTGGTGTTTGGTGTTGCAACGACGAATAGGTGGAATATAGGCATGGTGTTATTCGTGTATGCTGTCAGATTGGCCTGTGCGCGTTTATTAAGCTTGTGGCTTTGGAGACCGCTGGTGTTTGGTGTTGCAACGACGAATAGGTGGAATATAGGCATGGTGTTATTCGTGTATGAGTTGGAATGATGGTGGTGAGCTTGATACGAAACGAAACACAGAAACAGCAATAAACGGTGAGAAATAAATGTTATTGGTATACCGATGAACGGTGAATTTATTATGAAGACGGAGGCGACGGAAAGGGGTCATGGTCGGGCCAAATCCGTGGCGGCCGGGTGGTCGTGCAGGGTAACTTGGAGAGGGGTCATGGTCGGGTGGGGGTGGCCCAAATCCGTGGCGGCCGGGTGGCTGTGGAGGGTAGCTTAAATGAACGGAAAGATGGGCTGGGATGGGTGGCGCAAATGAGGGGAGGAGAACTTGAGGACGTGGAAATATGGAAGCAAATGAGAAGGGTTGCGTGAAAGTTTCGTCCTCTTCTGGTTGGGGGTTGTCTGCAGCTAGAAATAGTAAATCGTCGGTGCCACTGTATCCGTCGCTGTCGAAGTTTTCTGTGTCGTGTTGTTGTTGTCCGTCGCTGTCGAAGTTTTCTGTGTCGTGTTGTTGTTGTTGTGGCTCGACGGCTAAGAGTGGGCGGCGGTGTGGTGACGACGCGAAGCTGATTGGGCGAGGGGTAGGCTCAACGAAGTGTACCACAACGCCCCGTCCGATGGCGTATCTTCGATGCGTTAGTTCAGGGGCGATCACGAAGAGGTGTCTGCTGTGGGGAAGGAAAAGTTCAATTATCGTCGGGGTGGCGATTACTGGCGCGCGGGGTTCGTCCTGCCGGGTGTCCATTCCGATGAGTGTGGTTGGCAAGGGTTTGTCCCATAAGGAGCCGATTGACTAGTTCGGGCGCCACGATCAATAGGCGATATCTGTGGGAGAAGGAAAAAGTGTTAAGGGTCGATAGTGTGACGTGGTCGGCGACGTCCAAGGTACAATGTGGCCCCAGGCCTATCGGCGCGCGGTCTTCTATCAATCATAATCAGATCGCCTGGGCTCAAATTTATTCTAGATCTATTAATGAAGCCATTTCGGTGTGAGGGGCGCGCAAGGGTTTGCCCGCGCCCTATATGCAGTGTATCGAATCCGGCGATGTTTCGTCTGCAAGTATGAAAAAAGTATTAAAGTAACGGCGCGTCCCTTTTTAGGTGGGGGCCTGTAAAAAAAGCATTAAGTCTGTAGCGGGGCGTTTGTAAATAGTGGGGCGTACGGAAAAGCAGCTATAGGCTTTATCAAAAGTCCGTAATAGACGTCTGCAAATAAAGGTAAATTTAAAAAAGCGGTCTGTAAAGGAGAAGCGTTATTTAGTTAGTATCGTTAAACGTACCTTTCGCCGGGGCGTTGGGGTGGGGGTAGACGCATAGGTGGCGGAACAGCACTATTCCCGGCGGCTTGGGGAGGCGTATTCCCGGCGACTTGGGGAGTCGTCGGTGCAGCCCCAATCCCGGCGTTTTGGGGAGGTAGCTCGCTGTAAAAAAATTGTTAGTTAGTTAGTGAACGTTATAAAAGAAAGCAATATTGTGAGTGAGGAAAGTCAGTGTTAGTTCAGTTAGCAAAACGTACCTGTTTTGTGGTTGTTGAGAATTGGCCGCATAATTGTGAACTTGGTCGGTCGGCTCCATAGTGAGAAATGAATTGCGCAGTTGTTGCGCCGCTGTTTTGCGCGCGGTAACGTGTAGCGGCCTAGACACGTACGCCGTAGCCTTACATAAGGGGCTGACGTCACTGTTTATATAGCGCGCTTATGTAACTGTTTGTAAGTGTTTAAAACGACCGTTAAAGGTGAAATGTGAGCAAACTACGCGGCCTATAATAGTCAGTGGGGTCTAGAGAATCTTATGGTAAATTTATATTAGGAAATAAAAGAGGCGTTCTGTTAGTGCACTAGGCTGACTGAGAGATTTTTTTCAGTTTTAGTAACCTTGTAAGAGTCGGTTGCTTTGTGGCGCGCGTGCGCTCGCTCACGGGGGCCGCGTGCGGGCCGCGTGCAAAGCGCTTATATAGGGGACTGGGCGGAGAACGTCTATGTATCGTCGCTGTGGTGTTGTTACCGTTGCAGTAACTTTGTGTGTTGCAGAGCGTTGTTGATCATGTCACCGCCGACCGCTCACGGAGAGGCGCCGCCAAAGAAGGGCAGCAAGCTGAGGGAGGGGCCAACGGTGGCGTCTGGTGGCAAAACGAAACCTGCCTCGGAGGCCAGCGCGAAGGCGCTTCCGACTGCCGACGCGGCGCCTACTTTCGAGGCCGTGGTGAGTGCGGACGCGCTAACGTCCGAGGTATCGTTGAAAGAGTTCGTGGTAGCCTGCGATGGCACGTATAAGATTGTTACGCCCGTAAATGCACGTACATCGGCTGTGGCGTTTGCAAGCGCAAAGTGAGAGGCCTTGAAAGCGGTGGTCGGGTGTGCGCTGTATACGGTGTGCAGGCAAAGGCGAAGACGTATTTTTCGGTGCGCGTCTTGGTGGAAGACGAAAAGGACGCCGACACTGAGGCCAGCATTTGGATCACCCTGTTCGACGAAGCGATTTCGTCGATCGGCGATTACAATGCCGATCATGTGTCAGGCCTGTTGCCCGACCAGTTGCGCAGTAGCTTTGTGGCGAGCCTGGTTGGCACAGTCTTGGAGCTGACCGTGCACAAGGTCGTGTGGGGTGGCATACTGGACACGTATACTGTCCGTGATGTGCGGGTCGTGTCGAAGAAGGCGAGCGAACCCGGCGTATACGTTTGAATGACTAACGTTTGGCTAGTGTTCTGTAGGACGTTGTAATTGCTGCTTTGGTTATTGTTCTGTAGGACGCTGTAATTGCTGCTGCGTTGCGCGGAATTATCGATGCTGCTGACGAGTGCGCACCCCCTGCCGAGAAGTGCGCTAAGAAGGAAACGACGCCACGCTTCGCTGGCGCTAACGACCCTCCACCGCTGACGAGAGAAGAAGGGATGTCGTACTGGCCTGAGGCGGAAGACACGCAGCCCATGCCACCGCACGGGCCGGTGAGCGACGCCGCGACGCCCACGTACGTTGCATTAACCCCGGTGGTGGTGGTGGCGACAGCAGAAGCAGCAGCCGTGCCATTAACCCCGGCGGCGACAGCAGAAGCAGCAGCCGTGCCATCGTCGCCACTGCCTCTGGACGTGTTGTCGGTTTCGTCGGAGGACTTCATTCCGTGGGCCCGCAACAAACATCAACAACGCCCTATGATCGTGGGCACGATTCAGGCCGACTCGGAATGGAGCGTTCTGCTCTCGTACGCGCTGTATGATGGCCACGTTTGCCGAGCTAATCGGCGAACGAGTGATGGACAACGCGCGCCAAGAATGTGGTGAGTGCCCCCCCGAGGAGGGGTGCCCCTTCGTTCACATGTGCGGCTACAGGGGAAGGAAGCCGAGCCGACGGTACAACATTCTGTACGAAAACGTGGCGGCCCTGAATGTGTGCTTTTTTTCAATATCACTCGACAGCTTTCTACAGCAGACGTTGTTGCTCCCCGCTATTCGTATACTCTCGGTACTGGAGGAGCGTTGCGTGCGCGGCGATCGCGCTTCGGAGGGCTCCCTCATGCGCCAGGTGCCCGACTGGCTCATGGGGACGGATTGGACGGCGCCGTTCGATCGTTCGCTGTTGGAGGTCGCCGTGCAGTATTACCTGTTGAAAAGGGCATGCCTCGACGTCTGATGGGGCGACGTTTTCTCCGCCGAACGCTTAATTTTTGCCTATGAACATTTAGTAATTGAACATTGTATTTTGCATTTCGCTATGGCATAAAGCCATATTATTATTAGTAGGTACGCCGATGAACATTAGGAGGGAAATTGAATAGTAGGGCATAAAGCCGATGAACTTAATCGGGCGGTCTATAGTCCGCTGTTGTGCCCCTAAAGCGTTATTATTTACTCCGCTGTGGCATAAGCCCCCGCCGAACACTTAGTACCGATGAACATTATATTTTCATTTCGCTATGGCCTATATGCCGTTGTTGGAGGCGCAAAGCCTTATTATTTACTCTGCTGTGGCATAAAGCCTCTTTACTGTTTACCGTGGCATAAAGCCTTACTGTGGTGATGTAGTAGTACGAGACTGCTTAATAAAACGTATGAAAACAATTCAATTCCCGCCTCCTGTTGTTGCCATTCGATGCCATCCAAAAAACACGTTGCTGACATTCAATGCCTGTCCAACTACTGCACAAAAAACACTCCGGGAGCAGCTGACAGCTGAAATTTCTACTACAAAACGTAAACAAAAACTTTGCCGCTGCGCGTATTCGGGCGCCGCTGACAGGGGAAATTTCTACTGCAAAACGTAAAACAAAAAATCTGTGCCGCCGCTTCCTCGATCCCTCGGCAGGCACAGCGCTGCCACCTGTCGGCCACCACAAAAACGTTGCTCCCCTGTCGGCCACGAAAAAAAACTTTGTCGCCACCTCGGCGGTCCACGGACGACGGGGGCAGCAGTGCCGCCACCTGACGGTTAGGGATGCGAGAAAACCGCCGCCGTCGTTTAGAAAACCCCTAGCGGTCGTTAGGGCGGTCTTATAAGTGGTGTCGACGCGCCTCGTTGTAGTTAATAGCGTTCCGAGCGCGCGCCTAGACCGACGATGCACGTGTGTCCGAAATGCGATCGATCGTTCGTCCGTCTTTTTCATTTGTCGAAGCATCTAAAAACATGCGGCAGCGATGAATACGTATGCCCGAAATGTGATCGATCGTTCGAGCAGCGCGGCAGTATGTTGCGGCATCTGCGAACTTGCGGCGACGCCGATGAGGTGTGTCCAAAATGCAATCGATCGTTCGATGGGCACGCCGATAGGGTGCACCATTTATGTCGCGATGACGACGTCGTCGATGACGACCTACAGAGTGTCGTGCGCGACTACTGGGCGAGTATCCGTACGTCTGTGGCGCGCGGAGCCGTTCAATCTAGGTATAATTTCCATTTGTCCGGCCACGGGGATACGGCCGCGCACGAAACCCAACTACGACTGATGTTCGAGGCGCAGACTCGGGCCTTTAAAATAAACTTATCGTACGGGTTTATCCTGCGGCACAGGGAGACGGGCCGACTACGTTACTACCATTCTTCGTGTAACTGTTGCGGCCGCTATCTCGAGTCGCCAGTCCTCGTTTCCGACGCCGCGTCGTTCGAACGCTTCCTCGACGCCGCCCGACAGCCCGACGTTCTGCAGTACGTGATCGCGCAGCGCCCCGACTCGGGGTGGATCGCCGAGTTGGTAACGAACGTTACGTACTTCCTCAACGCCATCATCCACCATCCTATCGGGTGCGCCCGTCAGCAGCGCCTCCCCGCCTATCTGCGCCGCAACTCGGGGCTTGTCAGCCTAGTGAACGATCGCCACAGCCGTCCGTACGCAGACAACCTGTGCCTCTTCCGCTGTCTGGCGCTGCATCGGGGTGCCGACTTTCGCGCTGACGATTTGACGGCCGCCGCCTTAAGGCTCTACGCCGACTACGGCGGCCAACCCTACAACGCGTTCGCCGGCGTCCCGCTGAACGAACTCGGCCGGGTGGAGGCGGTCTTCGAAACGAATGTGACCGTGTATCGACTGTCGGCGGAGGACGCCACCGCCGAAGTGATCCGCCGCTCCCTCCATCGCTATCCGACCACCATAAGCGTCAATCTGTTCGAGACGCACTATTCCTTCATAGCAGACGTGTCGCTGTTCTGTCGTTCGTATCGATGCGGCAAGTGCGGCGATTCGCTGTGGCGCACCGCCTTTCTGCTGCGGCGCCACGAGGCGACGTGCGAAGGTGGCGTTCGCCACGTGTTTCCCGGCGGCGTCTACCATCCGACGCCGTCCGTGTTTCAGCAGCTGGAGGACGAGGGCGTCTACGTGGACGAACGCCTGCACTACTATCCGTACAGGGCGACGTAAGATTTTGAGTGCTACTTCGACGATCACGATCTGCCGGCGGACAGCGCCAAATGCCGGTGGATAGCGCGACACGAGCTACTCAGCGTGAGCGTCGCGTCGAACGTCCCCGGGCACGAGACGGCGCGCTGCTTCGTTACGTCCGGCGATTCGGGCGATCTCGCGAAGCGCCTGATCGACGCCCTGGAGGCCATGAGCGAGGCGGCGTGCGCGGCTCTGCGGCCGTCGTTCGACGCGACCTTCGAGGCGATCGACGCGCTCGACGCCAAATGGCGGGCGCACGCGACGGTGGCGGAGGCGGCGCTCGATAAGAGCCCGTACACGGTGCTCGGCGACCGTCTGTGGCAGCACCTGCGCCGCCTCCCCGTCCTCGGCTTCAATTCGGGGAAGTACGACTTGAACGTCGTTAAGAAATATCTGACGCCCCTGTTCATGACCGACGAGGCGCAGAGCATCTCGTCGGCGTTCACGATCAAGCGTCAGAACAACTTCATGTGCCTGGCGACGGCGACGCTCAAGTTCCTGGACATCACCAACTACCTGGCCCCCGGCGTCAGCTACGCCCGGTTTCTGAAGGCCTACGGCTGCGAGGTGACGAAGGGGTACTTCCCCTACGAGTACCTCGAAGACCCGCGAAAACTGGACGAGACCCGGCTACCGCCGCGCGAGGCCTTCTACAGCCGCCTGAAGCGCGAAGGCATCTCCTCCGCCGAATACGAGGGTTGCGCGCGGGTATGGCGCGACGAGGGGATGACGACGCTGCGGGCCTACCTCGGGTGGTATAACAATAGGGACGTGGTGCCGTTCCTGGAGGCCGTCGACAAGCAGTTCGCCTTCTATCGGCAGCGCCGCATCGACATGTTCAAGGACGCCATCAGCGTGCCGGGCCTGACGCTGCTGTACCTGTTCAACGATCTGCCGTCGTCGCTCCACTTCACGCTCTTCAACGAATCGAACAAGGACCTGCACCGGCTCCTACTGTCGCAGATCGTCGGCGGCCCCTCGATCATTTTCGCGCGCTATCACGAGGCCGGCGTGACCGCCCTTCGGCTCGAGGAGTACGGTGAGTCGGCGCGCCCCTGCCGCTCTATTTTCGGCTTCGACGCAAACGGCCTCTACCTATGGGCGATCACGCAGGAGATGCCGACGGGGTGGTACACGCGCCGGCGCGCGGACAACGCCTTTCGACCTGAGCGCGTACACCGCTACGGCCGCCTGGCCGTCGAGTGGCTGACGTGGGAGGCGGTGCGGACGGGGGCTCACATACGTCACCAGCTCAACGGGCGCGAGAAGCGCGTCGGCAAGTACCGGGTCGACGGCTGGTGTGGCGCGACGCGGACGGCGTACCAGTTCCAAGGGTGCTTCTTCCACGGCTGCCCGTGCACGGGGAGGGAGACGAACGCGGTGAACGGTAAGCCGATGAGCCAACTGTACGCCGAGACGGCCGCCGTCACGGCCTACCTTCGTCGCCGTCGTCGAGATGTGGGAGTGCCAGTGGCGCGCGACGAGACCGCCGCCGCCGCCGCCGGCGCGGAGCTGGACCGGCGCCGGCGGCGCAGTGACGCGGCCGACGATCCTGAAGGCCGTGCTCGACGGCACGCTGTTCGGCCTCGTCGAGTGCGACATCGCCGTTCCGGCGGCGCTGCGACGCCTTCGCCGAGATGCAGCCGATCTTCAAGAACGCCTACATCGCGCGCGACGATCTCAGCCCGTTCATGCGTCGCTACGCCTAAACGCACGACCTCCCCGTCCGGCCTCAGCGCACGCTCGTGGGGAGCTTCTTCGGCGTCAAGATTCTGCTCGCGACGCCGCTACTGCGGTGGTATCTGCGGCACGGCCTCGTCGTCGAGCTCGTCTACCAGATCGTCGAGTACGAGCCGGTCGCGTGCTTTCGCCGCTTCGGCGACATGGTCTCCGCCGCGCGACGCGCGGGCGACGACGACCCCGACAAGGCCATCATCGCCGACACGTTTAAACTGCTCGGCAACAGTTCCTACGGGAAAACGATCACGTGCGTCGACCTGCACCGCAACATCAAGTTCTGCACGGCCGCCGGCGCCCCGACGCTGATCAATAATCGTCGCTTCCGTCAGCTCGACGACGTCGTCCCCGACGGCCTCTACGAGGTGGCGCTGAACAAGCGAACCGTCCGGTACGCGCTGCCCGTCCAGATCGGCTACTTCGTCTATCATTACGCCAAACTGCGCATGTTGGAGTTTTATTACGATTTCATCGCCGCCTACATTCCGCGCCCCCTGTTCCAGTACTGCGCGATGGACACGGACTCGGCGTATTTAAGCCTCGCGGGGCGCCGACTCGACGAGCTCGTGGCGGCCGCCAAGCGCGAACACTACTTTCGACACCGCGGCGAGTGGTTCCCGTCGGAACACTGCGACGCGCACGCGGAGGCGTACTTGCGGTGCCGGCTCGCCGGCCGAGCGTGGGACGCGCCCGACGAATGTTGCGCGCGTCGGCGCCGGTACGACAAGCGAACGCCGGGCCTCTTCAAAGAGGAATGGTCCGGCCGCGGAATCGTCGCGCTCTGCAGCAAGACGTACTACTGTTTCGGCGGCGACGACGGCGACAAGTACAGTACGAAGGGGCTGAGCAAGCGTCAGAACGACGTCGACAAGGACGCCTTCCTCGACGTGCTGCGCAGCCAACGGAGCGCCGGCGGCCGGAACCGCGGCTTCCAATTAAAGGAGTCGTCCGTGCTGACGTGCGTTCAGGAGCGCGCGGCATTGAGCTACTTCTACGCCAAACGGCGCGTGCTCGACGACGGCGTCACCACGGCGCCGATACTCGTATAACGAGGGACCTCCCTCCCTACCCCTAGGGGTAGGGACCCCTAGGGGTAGGGACCTACCTAGGGACCCCTAGGGGTAGGGACCTACCTAGGGGTAGGGACCTACCCCTAGGGTCCTATGTATGTATGTATGTATGTGTGCGAATAAAAATGTGAACACTCGGTACAGTTTTCTTCGTTGTTTTATTTAATTTCGGTAATAGCAAGCGACAACGGGCACCGGAAGCCGCTTAGCGGTTTCGCAATAATAGGCTACAATACAACCTCACTACTTCGGTCTTGCCTGCCTAGCGCGGCGAGGAGCCCGCGACCGGCGGGTCCAACAAAGTCGGTTCGGTTTCTCGGTCGTCTAATAATAACAAGCGATAATAGGCAGCGTTCAATGAGGCTTTAGTCAGTCGAATACGAGACAGTCGTTGGCCACCCTAACGGGGCCGAACAGGTAGGTGACGCAATATTGTCCGCACACGTTAGATACGCCGCTCTGCAGTCGCTTGTCTTTATACGTCCACGAATCGCAGTTGCCGTTCAGGAAGTCGCGGAAGTCGGCGTGCAGCGGCGGACGGCCGTACGAATCGAAGTACTCGCCTCGCCGGTCGGCGTCTACGTAGACGGCCACCCAGTGCTCTCCCGGTTCGTCGCCGTCGTCGGTGTTGCACAAGAACGCCGTCGGGTAGGCGGTGAGCCGCCGCCCCTGCAGCTTGTCTTTGGGCACGACGCCAACGACGATGTTTTTAGTGTACGCGTCGATCGCCAGGCGACGTATCAGCTGAAACGTGTCCATCTCAGAAGTCGTACACGACGTTCCGGTTCTTGTCGACTTCGAGCACCGTCTCGAACTCCCCGTACACGACGACGTTCACCGTCCGGGCGAGCGCGAGCGCGAAGTGGATCTCGGCGCGCAGGTTCCCCGTACGCATGACGTTGAAATGTTCGCCGTCGCAGCAGTCGGGCGACAGGTCGAACCCGAATATGGTGTAGCCGCTGCCGAACTCGCCGCGCGTCACGTCGAACCCCTCTTCCTCGTACGTCTTCCCCGTCGCGGCGAACAGGTTCATATAGCTTCGGATGTAGCGCCGATGGGCGAAGTCCGGCTGCAGCGGCTTGCTCGGCACCTGGCGTCCGTCGACGAAGAGGGCGAAGAAGTTTATGTCGTTGTGCTTCGCGTTGAACGGGTTTTTATCGTAGGCCCCGTTGTAGGCGTCGTTGTCGATCAGGCACATGAACACGCGTCTCGGGAGCGTGCCCAGATAGACGTTCTCGTGCGTGTGCGACATCGTACCCTGCGGTATCGAGAACATCTTGCAGTCGACGCGGCGCATCGGATACTTGGCCGTCCCGTGCGTCAGCGCCTTGATGTGGCCGAGCTGGACGGCCGGGTTCAACTTGACCTTGCGCGCCTGCAGGTAGGCCTCCAGCAGAACGATCTTGAACCCCGGATCGACGACGTCGCCCATGAGCGCGAAGGCGTCCATGCTTCGCACCAGTCGCATCTTCAGGTCGACGCCGTTCAACTGGCACCGGTTTTGCATGAGTACGTCGACGTGCAGGCGTCCTATCATGTCGAACTCACGGCTATCGTGTATGAAATCGTGCCGATGCGCGTACCCGCTGTTGTTGTTGTTGGTCGCCTCCATGCGCCCGGCGGTGTCCTGGCACCACAGGTCGGCCTCGAGCTGCGACTTTTTGGCGTCGGGCCCATAACTGAGCAGGGTCTCGATGTAGGCCCGAAACGGGTACGTATTCGACGACGGCGTCACGAACGTGCCGTTCAGCGTCACGTCGACCTGACTGAACATCGAATGCAGGAAATTGTTGACGGGCGCCACGACGCTGTCGTTCGCGAGCGCGGTACCGTCCCCCTTCACCATCTTGGCGCGCACGTACAGTCTAACGGACGACAGGTCCAGATAGTCGTCTCCGGAGCCCGGAATGAGAAACTCGATAGGACCGCCAGCGTCGAGGGCCGTCAGCGGCTGGTGATCGATCCACTGGCCGCTCTCGATGCTCGTCTGCGTCGTCGGAACGCTGAACAGGTCCAGTTCGGACTTTACGCCCTCGCACGACTGCCGATGCACGAACGCCATCCTACGTCTGCTTCGTTCGACGGCGCCTCCACTTACTGTCCGTCGCCGTCTTGCCGGTCGGCTTTATGTATCGTCGCTTTTTTCGTAGGCGGCCGCGGGAGGGCATTCAGCCGCCCCCGACGAGAAGGGCGCCGAGGTAAAGCTCTTTACGACTACCGATACACTACTACTACTACGCAGGAAATACGTCGTCGCTCGGCCTGTTTCGACGGCGCCTCTTCTTGCTGGCCGTCGCCGGCTTGCCGGGCGGCTTTATGCGTCGTCGTCGCTTTTTCGGCGGCGGGGGCCTATTCAACAGCCCGTCGAGAAGGTCGGCGCCCGCCTCCTTCGCGCGCCTCTTTACCGCCTGTTTCAGATTGCCGCCGGCGACGACGTCCTGCGCCACGCGCACGCCCGTCTTGAGCGCGCGCTTGCCCAGCGCCACGGCCCCTCTCTTGATAAGCGGCATGGCGCTTCGAAACAGGCTGCCGAAGAGTTTACCCAGTCCGTGCCCCCGCTGCGATCGGGCGCCTACGAACACCGGCAGGCCACCGCCGACCTGCTGCGTGTAGTAGTCCTCGTACACGTTTCGCGTCATCGTCAGAACAGTATCGACTTGCGGCGTCTGACGTGAAGCGTCGTCACGACTTTTCCGTTCTCGAATGGTATCGACTGACCGAGGCCGTCTCTTATATCTATCTCGATCGAATCGAATTGGCGCCGCAGGAGCGGCGCGTTTTGGACGCGGTCGAAGATGTTCGATACGATGCTGCCGTTCGAACCGTGGACGGGGACGGCTCGGATGAGGGGGGCAAATACGTCGCCGACGATGCGCGAATCCACGATGTCCGTGTACACGAACAGGGTGTCGACGCCGCCGTTCAGGTCCACCGGGTGGCTCGCCTCGAACTCGAACAGGTACCCCGGGGGAAGGGAGCCGCCGTCCGCGGGCGACCCGTAACTCGCGATATAGTTCGACTCGAAGCCTAGTATCTGTTTCAGGCGTCCGTCCCGCGGCATGTTAATTTCGACGCCCGGCGATAGAAGCAACGTCATCCGATTAGTGATGGCGCTGTACACTATTCGCGCCTTGACCATGTCGGTGCTCAGTTTCGTCAACGCCTCGTTGATTTTGCGCATCAGCTTTTTGGCGTTGCTGTAAAAGCCGTGCGGAATGTTGCCCTGCCGGGCATTTTTTTCCCCGGCCTCGGTGGTGAAAACGCCCACCTCCCTAGTCTCGCACGCCACGAAGAAGTAGGAGTCCACCGGCCTCACATTGTACCAGCTATGCGTGTACTGTAGCGACACCAGCCCGCATTCCCACTGCCCCGACAGGTCGACGCGCTGAGGCAGATTCGTCGTGTAGTGCGTCAACGTGTTTTCGGGGTGCGCCTTCATAGACGCGTTGCTCGGCAACGTGACGTAAAAGACACACGACGCCATCGCGTCTCATAGACGGACTCGGCAGTAGGTAGCCGAGGCAACTACTCAGCAGCGCCGTCCACAGGTTGAAGTCGCCCGTGCCGCGCGTTAGATTGTATATACTGACGACGATCACCGTGTACAGGACGACGATCTGGCACAGGAAAACGATCTCGGCCTTAGGGCATTCGTTGCCGCAGAGACGCCAGGGAACGCTCGTGACGGAGTAGGCGTCGACGGCATCGGGCGCACCCACAGAGACGCATGAGTCTTCGGCGGGTGTAGCGACAAATGCGCTTGAGTCGACGGCGGTGGGCGGCTTCTGCATTGGCTGCTACTGCTGCTGCTGCTGTCGTCTCGTCCGTACACATCGCGCTACTGCCGTCCGACGCTACGGCGTCGTTCCTTTATCGCGCAGGCACACCATAGAGCGAGTTCGTCGACGGGCATGGGGGCGACGGTGTTGGTGGTGGCGCGGCCCTCTTCTCCTCTGCAGTCTACTAATACAGCACGGTCCCCTTATAAAAAACGAAAAGCCGTTGCACAGCCCCGCCTCGTGCAGTCGCCAGCACCCCGCGTGGCGCATCCAACGCGTCGTCATCCCTTATAGGTCACGCAGATAAATCATAGAGCGAGTTCGCCGACGTTGCGGTCGACGTCGATAGCATCGGTCGCAGCGACAACGGTAGCGGCGCCGGCTGTAGGAAGAAAGTCTCCAGCGCTCTGCGTATTCCGTCCAACAACGCGTCGCCATCAGCCCTTATAGTCCACGAGCTCCTTGGCGTTGATCCAGCTATTGAACGAGGCCGGATAGCCGAACCATTTGACGAACACCTCTTCGCCCTTACCGCGTCGTCGACGACGTCTCTGTAGAACGGCTTCGACCCGATATAGTTTGTCCTTCGCAACGATCACTTTTTGTAGCTCCGGCTCGTAGAAGGTGCCGTCCAGTATCGTGCCGGCGTCGTCCATCAGTCGGTAAACAGGAGGGTCGGTCGGGTGCAAATCTACGACGGTGAAGAGCTCTTCGCTCCAGTTAGCCATGTACCCCTTCTTGAAGACGCCCTTCGCCTTGCTGATGCGTACGCGATCCCCCGCTCGCAGTTTCGGTTTGCTTTTGTTTTTTTGACACCCTCCGCCGCCGTACAGACGCTGCCACACGCTCTCCTGATTCGACGCGTCGACGCTCGCCGGCGTCCTACCGATGCTTCGATGGTAGGCGTTGTTGTACGACCGCACGAATTCCTGCAACGGCTCCACGAACCTCAGCGTCTGATGCTTCGTGAAGTACCTCCACATGCGCGTCTTCAGCGTACGATAGAATCGCTCCACGACGCTCGCCTTCGTCTCCTCGTTGTGCGTCACGAAATGGTGGACGCCGCGCGCCTTCAAAAGCGTCTGAAGGGGCCTGTTGAGAAACTCCGTCCCCTTGTCGGTCTGCAGGACGTGCGGCGGCGGCGATGACAGCAGCCCCTCGAAGGCCGCGATGAGCGCCGGACCGGATTTGCGCTTCAACGGAACGCACCACGCCCGCTTCGAGAAGACGTCGATGACCGTCAATAGGAACGCTATGCCGTCGTTGTGCTTTATCAGTTTAGCCACGTCGACGAGATCGGCTTGCCACTGCTGGTTTCGACCGCCCACGATAACGCGACGTCGCTTAAATCGACGCCTAACCGGCTTGTGACGCGTATAGGCGTCCTGCGCCGCCAGCCACCGCCCGACGATCGGCTTGGGCACCGCGGCCGACCGGTGCATCGCATCGACGCCGCCATAACTACCTGCCCGTTTCGGGTCGAAGTAGGCGCGCTTCAGTCGGCCGTCGCGTTGTTGGCGCTCTCGTTGCGCACCACGAGTCCGCCGGGGCACCACCGCCATGGATCGCGCGGCGCCGACGACGACGACGATACGGCGAACAAGAGGGCGGCGACGATGACCGCCGCAATTACGACGGCTACGACGACGACGAGTACTGATCTTCGGGCGGGGGGCATCCTCTGCGGGGGCGCTAAAAGCTGGACCACGGCATACGCTCGACGGACCGAGTGCGCCCCTTTCGCTTCTGCTCGCGCTGTATATACGCCCGACGCTGGGGGTTGCCGACGAATTCCATAGGGACGTTCAGCCGCCTTATATGATCGCCGAACACTTCCCAGCCAACCGGCGCGGGGGACCTCTTCCTCGTTCGCATGAGATCGTTCACGAGATCTACCATATTGCTTCCGGCGATAGGCGTACCGTCGTACACGAGCTCCGCTCGATCGTTCCAGCGAATCAGCGGGTCGGCTTTCAGTCGCGTCAACAGGAGGCGGGCCTTTTCTTTCAGCACTTTCGGTACGCTCTTCACGACCTCGCTCTCCATCTCCCCCGGTAATTGATCGGACGTAGGCGGCGGCTGATCGGACGACGACGACTCGTTCTTCACTACGGACACGCGCATCGGCTGCTGCGCGCGAGACGCCTCCATGGCGTTGTAACGACTCAGCAGATGATTGTACGCCGCCACCTTTTCGCGTTCGGATAAATCTGCACGCTCGAGAACGGCTTTCATATCGCTGTCCAGGCTACTCATCACACGCGACGTGGTCGTGGTCGGTTGCGATAGTAACGGAAGTAGACGCTCCACCAACCGGGGGTCTACCAGCGCCATCTTCTTCGCGTGCTGCATCAACCGAAAGCCTGCCTGAGGAGGGGCAGAAAGGTGCTCGCCAACGGCGCCAGCAGTGCCGTCAGAAACGCGCCCGAACCCGTCTGCAGGACGGCCTTCTTCCGTTTGATGGGTACTTTTTTCGACGCTAACTTTCGCAAATTGTTCCTGTACTTTATCAGCACTTTTCGGTTGTTAGGCGTCAATTTCACGTTCCCTCGCAGAATGTTGTACGCGCAGTCGGCCAGACTGCAGATGAGGTCGGCGTCCGCGTGAGTGATTACCGCCTTTCTCAGATTCGTATTCCCCTGGTAGCTACGCAACAGCTGCAGGGCAAGGATGTGCCTCTTCACGCGCTCTGTCATCCTGTCGAATGACGGCGGCCGCGGCGCGCCCCGCCTTTTTATAGTCTCGTCGGCACATACACGTACTGAATGGGGTCGTCGGGGAAAATTTCCGTACGCAGGCGCATGGTTTCCGGCGTTTCCTGTTTCAGATCCACCAGGAGGTAACCGTAGGCGGCCGACGTGGCATCTTTGTACGCCTCCACCATGTAGTTGATACTACCCGGGTACATCTGTTTCGCCAGGTGACCTACTTGTCCAGCGTCCCGGGGACTCTTGAAGAGGACCATATACTGCGCGTTTAAGCTGATTGTGCGATTTTCTTTCCCTTTCGGAAAGAGATTCTGCAAAAGCTGTACGACGGACGCGTTGCAGTGGTGACTTTTTTTAGTAAACAAAGTCGTGACGCTACTATTGGTTTCCGACATAAGGTCATCGAGCACTAGAAGCGTCCTCGTTTTGGTGTCCAGAAGCGACGGATCCGGCAAACCGTCTACAAATTCTACGCCAGTCATAGAGTCGTAAGCGGTCTGCCACTGGCCGTAACACCACAGCATTTTCTCCGGTGGCGGCGAAATCATACACGAAGCAAACTTTAACAGGCGTACAACGAAAGTAGTCTTCCCGCACCCCGTAGGGCCGGACACTATACACGTAAAAGGGTGCTTCCACTTTCCGTCCATAGCGACAACTGGTGCGCCGACAACGTCACGATCGCCTATATGTACCACCATCATTTTCAGTCACTAGGGGGGCATGCTTTCTTTTTCAGTCACTAGATGTCAGCACATCATTATATAATTCGAAGCGCACGTGACACCGCATAACCATTACATAACCTTTTAGTTATTGCTAGTGCTACCCTCTAGTGAATGCGCTACTCATTTGTTACTAATTAATACTTAATTAATTACCCTAATTTTTACCTAATTAGTACCTGATTAGTCACTAGAGGTCGACAATCACCCTATTTATTTCCCTTATTAGTGCCTCATTAGTTACTAGAGGGCGACACCCTCTTTCTAAGGAAACCCATCAATCACTTTGACGTTTACTAAAACATTAGTGCTAAAAAACGTAGGAATTCTACTTATAAAAAACGCAAAAGCCTTTGATCTGGGGTCATGACCGGTGTTGGAGCCTACTGTATCACTACTCTGGGCGTTCCGAGATGAGCTGTCAGTTGCAGATGGAATCATCTCTAAAGGTGAATGTGTGGTGGTGCCCAAGACGTTACAACCTGGTATACTCAAGAAACTGCACGCGGCACACCAGGGGGTCGAGAAGACTCGCCTACGAGCTCGCACATGCGTGTACTGGGGCACGATGAACACTGACATCGAGATCATGGTGAACAAGTGCGGAGCGTGCCAAGAGATGCAACGAGCACAGATGGCTGAACCACTGTTGCAACACGACGTGCCAACACGTCCATGGCAGACAGTGGGCACCGACCTTTTCTCCATCGGAACACGTAACTACCTGATAGTGACCGATTACTACTCAAAGTTCTCGTTTGTGAGGAAGGTAGAGGGAGCAGTGACAAGTCACGCAGTCATTGAGCTGACTAAGGAGATCTTCAGTGAACACGGGCCACCGGACACCGTCATCAGCGACAACGGCCCGCAGTACAGCTGTAACGAATACCGCCAGTTCGCCAGGGAATGGGCATTCAACCATATCACGTCAAGCTCCCATTTCCCCCAATCGAACTGGTTCGCAGAGAGACAGATCCAAACGGTGAAGCGGACGTTGAAGAAGGCCGAGGCGACACGACTCGACAAGGCGATGGCACTGCTATTACTTCGTACGACGCCGATAGACAGTCGGCTACCGTCACCAGCGGAACTCCTCTACTCACGAAGACTAAAGACGAACATTCACACTCAGTTACGAAACACTCGCACTGATCGAGACGATGTGCTGCAGCGACTGCTTGAGCGACAACAAGACCAGAAGCTCTACCACGAGTCGCGAGGTACACGCCAGCTGGCAGACCTAAGACCAGAACAGCATGTACGAGTTCGCGACCACGTCACTGGCTCCTGGCAGCCAGCCATCGTCAAAGTGGTGCGTAACGAACCGAGATCATACGACGTACTACGCCCCAACGGGGGCACTGTGAGACGAAACCGACGCCACATTCGCACGACAGGTGAGCGTTACTACTTCCTAGGCGATCACGAGGACGGACCAGCGGTCGATCAACCCATCCGTCAAGACCCCGTACCGGAAGAGAGTGCGGACGCCACACCCGAGGTCGTCCCATCAGCACCACCCCCGAGACCGGAGAGGCGCGTCTCGTTCGCGCCAGAACTCGTCTACCGGACGAGGTCGGGGAGAAGTGTGCGACCACCCCGCAGGCTTGAGATCTAGATATTCTTGAACGTTTCAAAGAGACAGATACGCAGTTATTTAGAAACTCGCTCACTCCATAATTAGAAATGCGCGCACGTGTAGATTGACACTTTACCACGAGACATCACGTCTTCTTTGGACATTTTATTTCTTACTTAGCAGTTAGCTTTGTAGACAATTTGCATGCATAGTACTATCGTTAGACGTCACTTCATTGAAAGAAGGGGGATGTGATAGTATCGCCATCTGGCGCATTAAGTTCCACCAGTTACGGTTAAATAATTCATTATTATACATATAGATGGCATGGCATTGTTCTAAAAAGATCTGTTAGCCGGGATACGGAAGGCACTTCCGCCCAGATGTACCACGATGTTGACATGAGTAATTAAACAGTTCTGTTACAATACACGTTGTCTGATTATTGTAGAGTACAGTAGAGTACCATTCCAACTAAGATCCCTCAGTTTTGGTATCATTTTAGTCGCTCTCCTCTGTACTCGTTCTAGCATATCTATGTCCTTCCAGCGATATGGCCTCCACGCTTGAATACAATATTCTAAATGAGGCCTAACTATTGTTTTGTACAGCGGTATTATTAGCACTTTTTCCTTATACGTTATGTTTCGCCTAATTAATCCAAGGATTTGATTTCCCTTTGAAGCTGCAATTCCGCACTGCTCTGAAACCTTCATATCAGCACTAATTGTCAGCCCTAAGTATTTTTCTTTTACAGTAGTACTTAGTACAGTTCCCCCCATTGTATATTCTACATCTTCGTTCCCATGTCTTGCGTGGAGGCATTTACATTTCCCAAAATTGAACAGCATTTGCCACTTTTCAGACCATTTGATCAACTTGTCAAGATCATCTTGTAAATGCTGTCTATCTCCATCACTTTTAATCCTTCTAAACACTTTTGTATCATCCGCAATTTCAACACCTTGCTTGTTATATCATCGTCCAAATCGTTGATATATAATAAGAATAATATAGGTCCTAGTACTGATCCCTGTGGTACCCCACTCAATACCGATTTCCAGTTTGAAGCCTCCCCATCAACTACTACTCGTATTCTGTCAATCAGCCATTTTTCTATCCAGTTTATTATACCATTTCCTGTGCCATGGGCCTTTAGTTTAAGCAGTAATCTTTGATGTGGTACTTTGTCGAAAGCTTTTTGAAAATCTAAGTAGACGATATCTACTGGTGATCCCTCATCTACCCACTTAGTGATTTCTTCCAAAAAACGTAACTTATTTGTTAAGCATGACCTCGCTTTTAAAAACCCATGTTGAGATGGGTTTATCAAGTTATGTTTAACAAGAAAATCCACCATGTGATCTTTAATTAGTCTTTCTAATAATTTGCAAATCACTGATGTTAAACTCACTGGTCTATAGTTCTCTGACTTGTTTCTCGAACCTTTTTAAAACAACCGTATAATGTTTGCCTCTTTCCATTCTAAAGGAACCACTCCCTCTTCTAATGACAAATTGAAAACTGTTGCAAGTGGTACGCTAATTTGTTCTACAATTTCCAATAGTAGTTTGGGCGGAATCCCATCCACTCCAGGTGTTTTATTATCCTTCATAGCCCTTATTTTCTTAGCTACCATTTTCGGGGTTACAATTAATTGTAATAAATAGTCTGAATCTGCCCCTTTGAACTTAGCCTCTGGTACTGGCAGTGAACTAATATCTTCCCTGGTAAACACTGAACTAAAGTACTCATTCAGGTCTTCTGCCATTAAAAATCCCTCTGATATTATATTTCCAGCACTATCTTCTAGAGGACCGACCTTATCTTCAACTTTCTGTTTGCTTCGAACATACGCATAAAAACTCTTGCTGTCATGTTTTATATTACTAGCCAATTGTTGTTCATAGCTTCTCTTTGAATTTCTAATTTCAGCTGTAGCTTGGTTAAGTGCTTCTTTATAACTGTTGTAATCTTCATCATTTCCAGTACATCTACATGACTTCCACATCGTTTGTTTATACTTAATTTTTCTAATGGCTTCTTTTGATAAGTGTTTCTTTTAGGACTGTTTCCCTCGTTTTTTGAAGGGTACAAATTGATCGACTATGCATTTAATTTCACTCTTTAATATATTCCAGCATTCTGTTGCTGTCTTATTTTTCAGTGCGTTATTCCAGTCTATCTTTGCTAAATATTTCTCATGTCCTTATATCTTCCTTTGTGGAAATTTCTCCTATACTGCTTTTTACTATTCCTTTCTGATTTTACTTTGATGATAAAATGTATCTGGTTGTGATCGCTACTCCCCAGTGGCTCACATATATTGACATTGTCAACTAATTCATTCTGTGAGGACAAAACTATGTCTAACACATTTTCACCCCTGGTTGGTTCTAGCACATGTTGAGAAAGGAAAGTATCTTGAACTAAAAATTTGTGGTCCTCACTCCCCTTACTTTGTAAAGATTTCCATTGTATATGCCCGTGGTTAAAATCCCCCATAATAATACAGTCCCGTTTGCTTACTTCCCTTATAGCATTTTGTATTTTTTCATTCTCTTCTATGCTTATGTTTGGACTTCCATAAACTAACCCAACTGTTAATGTTGAGTTTCCTGTAACTATGTTACTCCAAACAGCTTCTTCGCAATCTGCTTCTCTTTCTAATTTTGTTTCATAAGCCTGGATGGATTCTTTAATATATAAAATAACTCCACCTCCCTTTCTTCCTATTCTATCTTTCCTAAACATTACATATCCTGTCAGTCCCAATTCGGCATCTGATATATCGGTGGTGGTCCAGGATTCGGTTATACCTATTATGTGAGGGTCAGTATCTTCTACCATAATGTTTAGTTCATTTCTTTTGTTTACTATACTCCTTGCATTTAAACAAACACATTTATATCTAGCTTCAGAAGAGTTTTCCAGACTGTTCTTACCTGATTTATTTGTGTTGTCTTTATCTATGCCTCCAGTTTCAGGCTTTTCTGTGAGTCCCCCTGCGAATCTAGCTAAATAGATGCAACCTGTCCCATTGTCAACAGATCGCAGCAGGTTCTCTATGAAAACTGCTGCCCCCTTTCCACTAAGATGGAGGCCATCTCTCATGTATATATCTTCCCTCCCAACAAAGTATCCCCTAAATCTGTGAAATCCCACCCCCTCTTCTTCACACATCAATTTTTTTTAACTCCCTCTTGATTATAATATTATAACTGGTTTGCTAAACAAATATGACTCAGTGTCCTTATAGTGTTATAATGTCCTTGGAGTTCTCTAACGCAGTGTTCGTGGAGTTCTAGTACTCAACAAGAATAATGATAATAACTAAAAGCATATATATACCAAATGTTCAGTTCTAACTAAAGTTATTCAACATGCCACTACCAACGTTCACAATTTCTTTTCCAATCACTTTTCTACGAGTGATCGTGAATGTGACTTCATAAGTTAAGTTTCTCACATGCTCTATGGATTCTCCCTGATCTACGAAGATTTGCACTGGTTTACAGTTTTGTTCAGATGTGTGGGGAGATTCCATCTCTGGCTGAGTTACGTCATGCGGTACGTCACGTGGTACGTCATGTGGTATGTTAGGCGGTACGTCACGTGATACGACAAGCGGTACGTTAGGCATTTCCGCATGAACAGGTTCCTCCGGAGGCAGTTTGGGAGACAATTCAAGAGGCAGTTCAGAAGATGGTGTCTTCTCCGGCACCAAGCTATCACCAATCACACAACGACTCCTCACATGGTCAATGTGTCTACGCACTACTCTCCCATCCTGAAGTATATAACTTGTTCTACAACAACACATGGCGCAACCTGTTGGAGATCGGAAGCGAGGCTCTGTGTAATCGACTTCCAGCGAGGCCGGACCGCAATGTCTTGTGGGCAAACACCACGTTTAAGATTCCTTGACGGTGTCACACCTGCCTAACCTACAATTGCACTGGCTTGTTCTTCTTTCAGGCCGAGGGCTTCAAGGGTTCGCCCAAACAGAAACAGCTCTATAATAGGCCTCGTGTACGACGCACTGCAATGGAATGAATAACATATCTAAAGAGAAATCATGTACAGCCTGATACAGAAGATACATACAATTAACACATAACAAACTGCACTATTTCCCATTTGCATTATTTAAATCGATCAAGTAGTCTCCAAGGAATCAGTGTTAGAATAACACATCCCTTACAAATGCGTTGCTTAATGAATTTGTTACTTGAAGTTAGTGATGTGTCAATGAAATGCAGATTTTTGCATCCGCTTGTGCACCTTCATTATTCTGACTATGAAATTCAAATAGGCTAGATTTGACAAGCCATTGTATAGAGACAGCACTTTTTGAAAGATTGTAGCGATATGACATCTAGTAACCATATATCGTTAGATTATACCTACTTTCACCTTAAAAGCTTCACAATCCAGGTGCTAGTAAGACGTAATGCACTGAGTTAAACAAAGTAATTACTGCCATAACTTGATACCGCGTTTCGGTGGAGTATATCGCTGTTTGTGTTGTGGTCTCGCATGCCTGCTTTACCTGCATAAGCAGTGTTGCCGCAACCTAAAACATGTGAAATGTATCTGCATTAAATTCATAAATAAATACCCTTGTCTATGAGCAATGCATCAAAACCGAAAGGTTATTAAAAAGAAAGGGGGGCATAGAACAAATAAAGCACAACGAATTATGTTTAACAAAACATTTCGTCGTTGAAATATCTGGTCGGCGCAGAAGTCATATGTGCGCAAGCGGAAATAGATAACCGAATGTTTCAGTACTTAGAGACGAAACATTCAATCGTGATTTAAATGAGCTTGATTTAAAAAGCCAACCCTACACACGGGTATGCCATGTCATGGACAACATGGCAAATAGTATTACTACACGCTATAGTATACTATTACCATATTCCGGCTCAATAGTTATGTGTACAGTACAGTAACTTATAGCATTTTAGTTTTTGGACCGACTATTCACACTGTCACGGTCAATATTAAATTGGCGGACTAGCTAACCATTATTGGTCAACAAAAAACATGAGGCATAACTGTTCCATATGCCAGGGGAAAATGTAGGGTTAGGTTTAGCCTTTCTAAAGGTTATTTGGAAATAATTAAGGTAGCACTATGTTTGTATTTACACTTGCATTGTATATAAATCTATCTGTTCGTGCTGATTGTCAGGTGTACATAGCCTAGACTGCTTATGGGTGTGCCTAGAGAATAACCATGTCCATGCCTATGCACATGCCATGGCCAATGGCTATGCCTTGGGCTTGGCTATGGCAGCTATGACTATGTCTATGTAGGGCGCAGTGGCTCAGGGGTAGAGTCCTGAGCTGCCGTGTCGATCAGTTCACTTAGATGTATGAATGAGTACCTGGCTATAGACAGTGGTGGATATTTGAGTACGATTAGTCTTCGCGCATCAATTGCAGCGTGGCTGGATGCTTCCTACAGAAGTTGAGATGGTGTTCGATTGAACAGGTCTGCCAGGGAAGTAAAGTGTAAAGCGCCTTGAGCAGTCCTGAGGACTGGTCCGGACACTGCGCTATAAAAGAACTTACCTTTGCTTTATGTCGTGTATGCTAAACTTTATAGGCTTAGACCTTAATTGCATAATGTAGGTATAATCATTGCCATCAGCATGTACCCTACACAGCCATGGTCATGATATAATGTAATAAATTATAGGTCGAGGCTTGGGAAAAGCAAACATATTGTTGTTGATAACGTAACCTTAACTTAACCCACAACCCTGAAACTAACCCATGGCTATGTCCCTATGCCCATGGCATACATAGCCATGGCATAGGCCATAGCTGTAGCCATGACATAGCCATAGGTTATAGGCATTGCGGGCATAACAGGCAGTCTTAGTATCAGATTTAGACTAGTCTCAAACTCAGCTTAAGCCTAAGGCTAAACCTAAACAAAGTGGAAGAAGTGTTGCAGCCGGGGGGGCATTGATGTCATGCAAGTGTCGGTCAGTGACACTGACAGTGTCAGTGAACACGCTAGAGCCTAGCCCTAGCCCTAGGCTATCCGTGTATGGGCCACAGAATGACAGGTCAGATGGGTACAGCGACCACGTCCAACCATAGCTCTAACCCTGCAGGTGTACATGTAAAAAGTACATTAGTCCAATGCAAATGGTAATTACAATATCATTTGGAACTTACAGTCACCTGGGCACGCTGCAACTTCCGACGACCAAATATTTCAGTAAGCTTGCCGGGAAATTTGCACGTGACTCAATATGACCCATATGGGGACCGCGCATGCGCACAAATGAAAATCGACCATATATTTCAAGACGAAATGTTTCAGTACACCGCCATTGCCAATGACTAAAAGGAAAACAATCAAATAAATTTAGTACAAGCAACATTAATATATATACTCATACGTCTAAATATACGTGATTATAGCTGAATAAATCGAAATTACTAACCTGCCTGGAAGAACCTTTGCGAACGCTGCATCTCGTCTGTTGATATTGTGACTGACACCACGGCACGGGCAACGGCCCACGGCCACAGACACAGTCCACTGGCACTGTCGCCAACTCCTGTTTGCTTTGTTTCTTCCATAGTCATTCTCTAATAGAAATACACCTTTATGCGTGGGTACTGTTTTTGTCTGTCTAATTTAGCCCATTTTGCCGTGTCGGTGACATGTATGTTCGTGGACGTCCACTCGTTGCCTAAACTCGGAATTCCATAACATCAACAGCGCCAAAGGGTGGGGGTCAAAGGTCAATATCGCCCATAATTCGCGATCACGAGAAGACAAGAACGCGATTCCACGCCGAGTTCAATGTCCATACTCAGCTAAAATCGAAGCAAAAAAACCGGATCCGGTTTTTATTAAAAACGAAAGAGTTCGCAGTTTTTGTATTAATTTTATAAAAACGAACTAATACGTATGCATAAACGAACTAGGATATCATTGGGGAGTACTTGATTCCTCTGTTTTTTTGTGAAATTACTAAGAAACGCGAGGAGCAAGACAATTGAATTGGTTGAGTACCTTTAATTATACAAGAAAATAATTGCACCCACCGTTCCATCACCAACTGCAGAGCTAATCAGGCGTCACCATATTCGTATGTCGAGCAACCTGCATTCTACATTAGTTTCTAGTCAGTCAAGCTAAATAACTGGCCTGGAAGCCAGTGTACACCCCATCGGCACTGGGGAATCTGTCACGAATGCAACACATGACAAAATTGGGATCAATCGGTGGACGTTCACGTGACAAACTGTTAATATGCAGCATGTTTCATGGCTGTAAAATCTTGTCCGAGATCCTGGACAAATACAACTGTCCAGTATGCCATATTAACTTGGTACCAAGCACACTAGTTCAATCTCCTGTAAAGAAAAGCGTATATTCAGTAAACAAAAACAGGTATCATACTAGTGTTGGGAGTAAATAATTATGGAGTGTTCATTGTCATAATCAGTAAATATAAAATAATGTTTCATGTGTGACCTGCAGCATTTCACAAGAAAAAAGGCAGCACGAAATGTTCTACTACAGCTGCATCTATGCGTGTTGATATCTTAGGAACAGTCAGTGTTTACCGGGGTTGTTCTGGGGTGGGTTGATGCAACATGCTCATGTTTGATATTTTAAGGTTCTGCCTGAGGTTGAATGGTCAAGGTGAATGTTGGAAATGACAAAATGAGGTGTTATTGTGATGCTAACAGTATATTTTCCTCGTCAAGTATTCAAAGGTTCATAATATGTATGTCTACCTTCTTCAAAAATGAATAATTTATTTTATAACTTTATTTCTAAGTCATCGCCACATGCTAAATACTTTTTAAAGGTGTATTAATATGTCTGTGTTTATTCACTCTGAGTATAATATACAAGTGCAGAAGTTAAGATAGTTTTCCATGTCCAAGATGTTATTATTAAACTGTGTATGAAAACAAATGTATATTTAAATGTGCACATTAAAATTGTTTTATAACTTATACATGCTTGATTGTTATAAATTTGAAATTACCTGGATTAATCAAATGTGGGCCTCCCGCAAACTATGTATTCTCCCTGAGTCTGCCTGACCCAAGTGACAGCCTTAGCCCCTCTTCTGCCTCCTATCAATCCCATTCTTGGGTTGCAGTGTGGCCTCTAGCGACAACATAATTCAAGTTACGAATTATGCATTCATATATTGCTGTGGTGAGAATATGTACACCTATTGGTAAATACACAAGAATAGCTGGCATACATGTTAGTTGAAAAGTATCACAGGATACCAATTGCATAGACTACAGCCTGGCATCAAGGACCACAATGGAAATAAGTGCATTTTCTTGTGAAATCCTTATATATGGTGTACTCTACCTGTATTTATATTTTATGTATTTACACGTTTACATTTTTATATTGAATCTAATCAACCATCACCAATCAACCTGACTGAATCTCTGGATGATACTGTGCCTGGCTTAGTTACAGTTAGAAGTTAGAGTCAGCCTCGAGTCGAGTATAGACATTCGCAAGTTTTCAAAAAGCTTTCAACAAACTGCCACATCAAAGATCACTGCTTAAACTAAAGACCCGTAGCATAGGAAACGGTATAATGAACTGGATAGAAAAAATGGCTGATTGACAGAAGACAACGGGTAGTTGTTGATGGGGAGGCTTCAAACTGGAAATCAGTTTTGAGTATATATATAAACGATTTGGGCGATGATATAACAATCAAGGTGTTGAAATTTGTGAATGGTACAAAAGTGTTCAGAAGGATTAAAATGATGGAGATAGACAGCATTTACAAGATAATATTGACAGGTTGATCAAATGGTCTGAAAAGTGGCAAATGCTGTTCAATTTTTGGAAATGTAAATGCCTCCGCACAGGACATGCGACCGAAGATGTACAGTATACAATGGGAGGTACTGTACTAAGTACAACTGTAAAAGAAAAGGACTTAGGGTTAACCATTAGTGCTGATATGAAGGTTTTAGAGCAGTGCGGCATTGTTGCTTCAAAGGGAAATCAAATCCTTGGACTAATTCGGTGAAATATATAAGGAAAAAGAACTAATAATACCGCTGTACAAAACAATAGTTAAGCCTCATTTAGAATATTGTATACAAGTGTGGAGGCCATACTGCAAGAAGGACATAGATATGCTAGAAAGAATACGGAGGAGAGCGACTAAAATGATACAAAAACTGAGTTTTGGTATCATTTTAGACTAGTAGTTATGAAAAACGTCTAAAAGAATGTAGTTTAACAACACTAGAGACCAT